>VWZF01000722.1:246292-311853 GCA_013396755.1 Sclerurus mexicanus
ATTCCCCCCATACGACATTAGCTAGAGGGAAAAAAAAAAAAAAAAAAAAAAAAAAAAACCAAAACACCAACACTAAACACTAAGGGATTTCAAGTCTTTTGCTTCTCTTTTGAACATATAAAATAATTTCAAACATCTTTCTATTCATATATACCTTATCCTGTAGCCAGGATCACAATTTTAGAGGGACACACATACATGCAAAAATTTAAAAAAAAACAAAAAACACATTAAAAAAAACCAAAACAACCAAACCCCAAACAGTTTATTTGATATTCACAGATATCTTATTCCTTTCTGTGAGATACTGATCTTCCCTGCTAGTCATGATTTTGGTAAAAATCTGAGATTTAAATATTTCCTGCAGGGTGTAAAACATATCATCTCCTCCTCCTGCAGATCTAAACAGCTATAAAACGAGAAAAAGATCTCTTCCATTCCAAATACTGCCTCTCTTCAAATCAGTTCTATGTTAAAAACCTTACTGTTTTTTCAGCAATTAGAAACAACCACAGTTATTAAAAAACTACAAAAATATATAAACAATCAATATATTCTAAATATATATAATAATACAAATAAGATATAAAAATAAATATTTGGGAAGTCACTGTAATTCATGCTTATATTGCACAAACTAACATAGTTTTGCCTCTTAAAATATTTCAGAAAAAAAATAAAAATCACATTATACAACAGTAACAAGAACCTGAATTCCCAGATAATTACAGCAATCAAAATATCTTAGTCTTAAAAAATCCCAAACATAAACAAACAATAAACTTCATTTTGATGTGCAATTAAAGAAGCAGAAATAAAAATAATCTAAAATATTCCACTTAAGAAAATAGAACATTGCGGTAATTTCTTCCATAATCTATTAATACTAGGTAACAGAGACACATGGAGTTTTAGGTGGCTTTGTTCCAACCAGTGATCCAAATTTCCGTCCAAATTTACAAATGAGTTGCAAAGACAGGGTTAGTGTGTATCCTGCCTATGACATCCTGGCAATTGATTCTTGTGTATTCTACATTCACTGCAGAGCTTTTCTGAAGTATTGATGAAAGAAAGAAAGAAAGAAAATATCCTAGACAACTTAAATTTCTAGATCAGTCAGAAAAAAAAAACAAACAAACCAAAACAAACAAACAAAAAAACAAACAAAAAACCCCAACAAAACAAAATGGTGACTGAAAAAATTCAAATACCATTTAGAAACAATTGGTACATTTTCCTGTACTTCCTAAACTACTTCTTAATTTTCCATAATCCATGAGATTTCAGATTTCCATAGGTCTCTACTTCAGGACTGTCCTAGCCTCTCCAGGATGCTTGATCCTACGTCAATAATTTCCTTGTCCCATCTCCTGTAAGAGATAGCTAGCTAGCTAGCTAGCTAGATAGACAGACAGACGTGTGTATAATGCCTGTAATTTTTATTTAACATGCACCATTGTTAGAATTACTTTTTTGTGACTGTTGAAATGTATCACAGAGCAAAACTTCCATTACTTGATCAAGTCTTCAACTTATGCTTAAATTTTAACTGTATTTATGCCAGCATAAATACTGAATGCTTTTACAGCAATCAAAGCAACATCCCTGGACTTAAACTAGCAATACTGCTGATCAGCATCTCTCCTTTTAATCCTGGTGGATCATGTACATTCTTGGCTGGAAAAGGCAAATTAATTCTGCTTTGTTTTCTTCAAGATTTTCCCCTTCCTGGATAGCTGAACAAGTTAAGCTCATAATATTTTTCTACAGTACTGCCTGAAAAATCAATAGAATAAGAGAATACAATCAAGACCAAGTACAACAACAAAGAAAAGGGAAAAAATCATTAATCTAACAACAAGAACAAATTAGTAATGTCAGTCAAAGACAAGGAAATGAGTATTTAAACCACTTTTTGTAGCAAGGTTTATAAAACAAATCAGTCTGAGTCAAATCTGTCCCTATGAATACATATATTTGAGTTTTAAAGCATATCATGTGCCTCCTTCTCTCAAAACAGTATTACATTGAAATAAAGCCATTGATTTCAATGGAGCTACTCCTGGGTTTTGTCACTGTAGATTACTGACTAAAGAAAATTGAAAATGAAAATAAAACTATTTTAAATCCATAAATGTCATTACAGAGATTGGCTTGTGGTATGTTTACTTGGGTCACATCCTAGGAATCAATCTCAGTACCTAGATTTTAAAAAACTCTTGTTGCAGTAAAGATTTAATTTTATTAATATAGTGAAGTTGCAAAATAACGTATATTTATAAGATTTTAAATAGAGACACAAGAAACCATAATGCACTTCTAACTGAATTGGGATATAAAACAGCAAGCCTCATTTCCTGAACTCCAGTGCTACACTATATCTTGTTAGCTAAACTCAGATTATAATAGGGATCATTTCCCCAAGGACTGCTGTATCAGAAAGCATAAATGAAAAAAAATAAAAATGCAAATATTAATTCTGCTTTCAATATAATTTGGGTAATATTTCAAATGTACCTTGTTCAGAAACTCCTACTTCTTCATAATACTGGTCCAAGTTCTGTCAGGTTCTCTGTAGAAATATTGCATCAAGACTTTAACTCCACAGCAGAACAGAACTGGAAATGAACATGTCTCATCTCTGAATGCATGAAGAATTTTAAAAGCCATCCCACAGGACCTTGGCTATGTTTTTGACTTGCTTCCTTTAAGTGCAGAACCTGAAGCCAGTGGAATCTAATCCCCATATATCCTCAGCCCTGGCCCTGGTCCAGGGCAGAGCCTCTATGTTCCTGGCAGGCAGCATGTGCTGGGGCACCCCCATGCACAGGATGCCGGGAGCTTCCCATTCTTGTTCCTTTCCACAAAAAAAAAAATTTCTTCTAATAAAAACTGCCCAGTCTCTCATTAAAGCACTGTAACATAATATTAACAACTTGAACATAGTGTGAAAGGAAAAACATGAAAGGATGGATTTATACCTTTAGGGTTATAAAATTGGCAATATCCAAAAGTAGATGCGTTTGGGATACTTTATTAGATAATAAAGAGACAGTAAATGAGGCTCTGACACAACATGGATCTTTCTCCACTGATTACACTATTTGCCTGACTTTAACATGGCTGGAATCAGTACAGACACATCTCCCTTGAAAATCACCAGAAACTTGCTTAAGGACTTTATTAACAATCCGTATTCTAAACAGATGTTACAGTATTACTTCTCTTCAAACCTCTCCAAGATTTTTCTTTACCATGGATTTGGGATAATTTGTAGAGGTTTTTATTAAAAAGATTACAACTGACATATGTAATTTTATTTTTATCATTTTTATAACATGCACTGGAACCTATAGTTCTCTCAGAATTTAGAAATAATTTATTTTTCAAGTGAAATGTGCTATACCAGATTTCACCGCAAAGTGATCTTTTTTTTTTTTTAAAAAGTCAGTTGCAAGTCTTTTAACACACAAGAATTTTTACTTCCAACTGTGAAGTATGTCTTCATTATCCTAAAGCTCTTCTATCCAGTAATGCAGTTTCAACAAATATATGTGAAGGCAATGTTAAGAGTATTCATGGGAAATTTGCATGTAATTTTGGTAGGTATATTTTTAAGTATATCTACTTGTATTATTTATTCCCAATAAAAACAGTGTAAAAACAAATTGGATTTTTCATTTGCTAATTATTATTGCTCTTCTACAAACTGGGTTTGACTTTAAAGAACATCTGTATTTTTTTAATTCAGTGTGCACATATACAAATACAATCATTTGTCTTAGCAGAGATAATTTTCCTGCCTTTGAAAATACAACTTTAACACTGATAAAGATACCTCTCTAAATGATGAAAAAATATGAATAAAAAATTGTATTTTCTTGACTCATGAGCACAATAAATCAACTAATATTAGTTAAGAATATACTTTTCATACTATAAAAAGCTCTTCTGTATGTATACTGTTCCTCATGAATAAGTATACATGAATAAATTTTTATATTTATCATCTTACATTTTTACACACAGAAATCTTTAACATATGGATTACCTTAATACAGATTTTAAAGTATTTGAAAGTTGCTCGAGTTCTTCCTTAAAGTCCAAATATTTATCTAAATGAATACATCTCATACAAAATTCATTTTTCTTAGAAGAACCTGTGAGTGTAAGCCCTCAAATACAGAGCAAGCTAGCCAATATAGGGCAATGATCAGCAAATCATCAATCAGTGGAAAGTCTCTTATTCTCCTGAAAGAATGAAGAAAAATATTTTTTCTAAATATCTCATCTTTTTCCCATCCCTTTAATAAAGAATGACCTTTAATATCTTTAAAATGTAATAAAGATGCTTCATTATGATGTTTTACAGAGACGAAGTCTGTTGACAGGCCCAAGATACCATTTACATAAGTGTTCAGGCAAATTGAAGGCTACATCTAATCTAACATGCAGAGGATCAACAAGAATTAAACATGCATTTAAAAAGCACTCTAAATATCATACTTGCTCCATAGAAAATATCTCCTAAATACTGCAATATAGTGCACATTCTAAAATGCAACCATGATACAAATGCTTTTTTTTTTCCTTTTTAAAATTTTAGAATGGATATATTTGAAATATAATGACTTAACTAATGAAATTGCCTAAACTGTAACCACACACACAGAGGAAAAAAAAAACAACAAACAAACAAAAACCCACCAAAAATAGAGGGCCATAAAAATGTCAATGTCATACTCCAATTTTTTATTTTTTTTTGTAATCTCTCAGGTACCATTCCCCTCTAATTTCACTGAAGTAATTTAAAACATCCACAGCTACTTCCAAACTGCAATAGAATTTCTAAAAACTTAGACCCAAACATACTGTTTGTTGGTAACTTCAGATCATCTTCACTACTGCTTTTAATCAAGAAGTTTTCTTCTGAAGATGAAACCTCTGAATGAACTCTCAAGATCAACATATGTGAAAGGTGAGCATTCCCATCGACTTCTCCAAGACAATTCAAAGGACTAAAATATCCATATATAACTGTGGAAGTTTTAACTTCAGCATTTATCACCACAATTTGTCCTGACAATTTGGTTGCATTCAAACAGTGCTTCAAAGGGTCATACGGGTTCTTCCATAAAGGCTTTATCCATAAGGGCTTTAGGTCAATGTTATTTCAAACACAGGTTTCAACACATCCATCAGTTTGAATGAAAGAGGTAAGATGAAGGGTCAGAGAACATTAAGTGTTGATCAACTTCCCATCGTATCGTGCCCTGTTCTTTCTGTCATTATGGACTGGGAGCCTGTTGGATATAGCTCTTCAATGTGCATGTTCTAAAGGAGCAACTTACATGTTTCATATACCTACCCTGTTTATAAACAAGGTCAGGCCACAAATCCAAAAATAAATCTGATCTTTATTCTTTTAACAGATCTGCAAATTAATAAAATTTCTCTACAAGCCAGAATGTATCTCCAGTGCCTCACTACATTTGTATTCATCTAACCGATTGACGCTGTAAAGTAAATCAAGCTCACACACTTTCTCACTTAGAGATGTTTGCTCTACAGTTCTGACAAGAGAAAAGTACAGTGAAAAGTATATAGAAAAGTACAGTATGGTTATTGTAGTAAACTGGCATAAATGTCTAAGAACATGTGCTTCTTGAGTGAGAGAGTTTGGGTAGTTTTAGGAGTTCTCTCTGATTTGGACTAAGGGAAAAAAAATAAAATGTATAGGAATTCTCACATACATTGACATGTCCACACCAAAAAAAAAAAAAAAAAAAAAAAAAAAAAAAAAAAAAGAAGCACCCCTCCTGAAAAAAAAGAAGGAAGAAANGCAGCCCTCCTGTAAAGACAGAAGGGAGAATAAGTAATCTCTAACAGATCTGCAAAAATGTCTATTAAGAAGATGACCTACAATTTTTATTGTCTGGTTTCTTAACAGAAATAAAAACTGGAGAAGTCATATGTAGAAGCTCTTGGTCTCCTCTCTCTCAAAAAAAAAAAAAAAAGAAGTGATAAAAGTACAGTTATGTCACACAAGACCCTTTCCCATTCTCACTCCTAAGAAGTAGATTGCATAGCTCACACATTCTTCAGGAACAAAATACAGTTATCAGAGAAGTGAAAGAGATTTGTGATTTCACTAAGCTGGTGTGGGACAGCACAAGCAGTGGGATTTTACAAACTTTCTCACAGTTAAACTTTCCATATGAACATAATTTCCTCAAAACTTAATTTTTATACCAAAATCACACTTTTAGGATTCATCTAATATGACTTTTGAGGTCAATGGTGTGTGGAGCTGTTTGTATCTGAGATAAAAAGACAGTATGTCCTCTTTAGAGAAAATGGACACAAAATGGGTACTTTTCGGGCATAATCCATCTGACCTATTTTAGATGTCCACTGTATTGTGAACTGACTCAGGCTCTGGAATTGCTTATGTATCTCCACTGACTACAAAAAGAATCTGAGCTTTTATATTTTGTGTGGATGTCCATAATGGATATCTGCCTTTTTTTTTTTTTTTTTCAGTTTTCATCAGATGGATTACTTTATTTTTCTGTCTTCTGAGGTATTATGACTGATACTTACCAAAAAGTAATTAAGAATTCAGCTTCTAAGTTACTTTTTCCCTTTTAGGCAATTCACAGATCTAAATACATTATGGATCTTAGTGCAAGACTGAAGTGATAAATTACTAAGTATAGACCAAATGATTTTTAGGCAGGATAAGTGATAGAACTATAATTTGCATTTTGATTACTTTTCCTAGAAGAACATGAAATGAAGAAGCATGACTGTAACAGTCTCTGCAATGTGCATATGAAACATACTGCTTGATGTAAAGAGAACAAGTGAACAAAGTAAAACTGAGAGCAGAGCCATGACATCCCTAGCTATGTGATGTTAATACCACGAAACATTAAATGATGGATGCTGAGCTAAGGTGGAATCCACTTCAACTACTCTGTGTCAGTCATCCACAGCCCTTTTTTCCTAAGTCAGGAATGACATACCCATTGACACTGTGAATGAGATGAGTATCTAGATGATCAACTAGATGCAAACTTAAAAAGTTAGGTGAGGTTAACATACTTCTGGAAAGAACACCTGGGGAATTTGCTCTTAAGAGGTCTGAGCTTGATCCAGCAAAGCAGTTAAGCAATTCAATGACCACAAGCATGTGCACAGTCTTCCCTGAGTGCACTACCATTCATCTAGCTCAAAACAGGAAACTGAAACAGACTGCTGAATCAGCATGTTAGGCCAAAATACAAATACATTAGCACATAGTCACTGTTGCTTCTTTTATTATACCAGTGCAGTATTACAAGAACAATTATACTAAATTCATCCATGTATTTGTCTTAAATCAGTTTTGAAAAACAAATCAACTTCTACTTTTTTTAAAAAAATCAACTGAACAAATAAAATAAAAAACATAAACTGAGCAAACATCAATTTATCCAGTCACATAAGTGTCACTGCATTTTAAACTGTAAACATTTACATATTAATTTGTTTGTATAATTTATATAATTTATAAATTTTAATGTATAAATGTACATAATTTAAATAATGTTTATTTAAACATTTAAGCTTTTTTAAATGCAGCATAATATTAATTTTAAGAAGAGCTTTAAAATAAAGATTTAAATTTCAATGGATTCTGAAAAGGTATTAGTTCAGTTATTAATGAGGTTTTTTCCCGTTTGTACTAGACCATCAGTGCAGACCTTCAAGATTTAATTTGTAAGAGTTTATTCTGATTAGCTGAGATATCACTCTTGCATATAACATAAATATGTGATTTAGATGTGCAACTGAAATATCTAACTTTGTGGCAGATGCTGGTCTATGTGACCTTTTGTAACAGAAGGGTTCTTTTATCATTTGAGCTTTTGGTTTCATATTTCTCATCTGCTCTTTTCTGGCAGCATAACTGAGTTTAAATCAAAACCTAATTAGACTACATATGCTGTTTAGGAAAAAGTTCTTGGAAAAGTAATGATTCATATAGACTTTGATATTTCCAGATAACATCTAACACAAAATGTGATTTTAATTGTTTTAAATAACTTTCAATCATCCCCTTACTCAAATAAAAGTGGTTGAACGCAGTTCTTTGATAAAAAAAAATAAATTCTTCAGTACCAGAAATACCAATTCTATATTCCTATCAACTATACCATCTATGTTTAATGATGAAACCCTTTATAGATATGTGTGTTTTTCAACTAAGTAGTATTATAACTCAGCTATTTTATTACATATTTTGATACCAGCATCATAAAACCCAAACCAGAAGTTATCAAATTATATTTAATTCCTGAAAAACAAAAATCTATGTGTACATGTTGAGCACCTAGGATGTCAGCCAAAGTCTGGTTTTTAGCAATTTTGATATAAAAAGAGCTGGTATCTTTTTATTTTTATCCTTTGATATTCTAGGAGGGAAACTGAATTATTTTAATGTTATTTTAATTATAATGCACTTACCTGAATTATACATTTCAGTATCTTAATTAGCACTAAGGAAAGCCATATTTTAAACACTCTCAACTTTCACCAGGTTAAAGAAACTTGTGTGAAAAAATGATGACTGCTTTCTTGTTCAAACATTAATAAATACATCTGTCAAGAAAGCCCTGGCCTCTGATACTTATCACAAAAATACAAGTTCTATCTCTAAAAAGAAAAAAATAATTAAAAGCCTTTACATTTTTACGTCCTACTTAGTTATTTGACCCAGTTCTTAATCAGAAGTAGCCAGAATTTTCTTTTATTCCACAGAGCGATTGCCTGCTGCCTTAAGAATAAGAACTTGAGTATTTCCCTTGATAGAAGGCTGAGAAGTCTTAATGAGGAACTGTGCCTTCCAACATCAAGCCAAGAGAGTTTCTGTTAATTGTACTGTGTCACAGTGCATATAAAATTATATTCTGGAAACCAAGAAATTATAGATATTGTCAAGACCAATCTCTGCAAATATAATCACAAATTTATAATATGCAAAAGCAAAATTTCAAAAATATTTTTTAAAACTTTAAATTAAAGACAGAAAAAGAGAAACGTAGATCCAGACGTTCAACTACTCTGTTAAATCAGTGGTTCAATAAAGCTACAGCAATTTATTACATCATCTAGTTGAATATGTTATACATTCAAATATTTTTCTTATATTTACTGTTTAACCATTACTGATGTGTGACTAACAAGATAAGGAAACAATGTAGAGAGACATCTGACTTTAAGGATAGTCTCTAACAAATAAGTTGAAGATGGATTTATAGTGAGACAACACGGATATCCCAAACTTCTGAACAATACATAAATTCCACTGACATCCTAGTAATATAAAATGCATATGCATATTCATCAATATTATCAAAAATAGTGGGTTTCCAATTGTTCTAAATGTGCAAAATTTTCAGCATTTTCTACAAAATTTTCAAAAACCCCAATGCAATTCAATAACAAGTTTAATAGTAAGATCTTATTAAAAAAAAAAAAATACAATCCCCCCAAAACTGAGTATGCTTATATATTAAAAGCAAAACTCACCATGTAGAATAGCTACATGTGAACTTATAAGTCAAACAACTCCTGCCTGCAAACTTCTGCAATACAAAGCAATTAATGTAAAATATTCTTCAGAGACCAGGAAATGTAGTGGAACACGTATTATTTTGAAAGTAAAGTTCATTTTCTTCTGGTTTCAGAGAACAGAAAAAAAAAAGTCTGAGGTTTAGACTCATGCATCAAAGGCATTTTTGACATGTACTATTAGTTATCACCAATAGCACTTTCTGGAAAGGCATAACTTGCTGAAGTGAGAAACCCCCCATGATTTTCACACTTTGCTGTGAGAACTGATTGTGTTGAGGATGACGGATGGTATTGGGGAGAGTTGAGGAAGGGGAAAGCAACATCCAATTACAAGGTTTAGGTTGAATGTTATTCAGTGTAAATTTTATTGATTTTTATCATCAGCTGCAATTGGTCAACTGGATGAAAAGCTCTCTTTTTCTGTGAATGAATCACCCTCCCAGAATGCTAAAGACATCTTAAATAGAAATAGACTATTTAACAAGCCTTTCCTTGTACTAAGCCAAGGCTTACATACATGATTCTTGAGTAAAGGCAGTATTTTCAGCATTTTGTTTAAAAGAAAAGAAAAAAACAGGTCACCACATAAACCACAACACGAACCAAATAGTGTGCATCTAAGCCACATAGCTGGATGTCAAGATATTTTCTGTTCTGATTCTTAAGCCAAGAATTATCTAAATATACAACACTCAAAAAAAAAAGTTTGCTTACACAAAAAAAAAAAAATTCTAATTGAATTTTATAAATGAAATTACAAAAAACACCAGAAAGCCCAGCAAAATATTGCAGTAGTCCCAAAGTATTTAAGTTTCAAGTTTCACCTCTACACTCTTCAGGTTAGCCCACGTACAAGCACATCAACACACACGGCTATCAGACCGCTAGACGTGCCATCCGCTTGGCTCTCTCAGCCACCCGCACGGATCAAAAGGCTCCAGAGGGACCCAGAAGCACGAAGTCAGGTCCCGGGGGCAGACAGCGGCTTCTCTGCTGCCTGGCCCCGGGCGGTGTGCGCTGCCTTGCAGCACCTTGGACAGCGGTCTCCCGTCCCGCCGCTCAGTGCAGCATAGCCCAGCACAGCGCAGTAGTCCAGTTTAGCGCAGCCAGCCCAGCCCAGCTCAGCCCAGCCCAAACCAGTCCAGCTCCACGCCGGGCGGCTTACCCTTTGCGCTCCACATCCGCACTGGGTGGGCACCTGCACTGCCCCCCAGATTCCCCGGAAAGAGGTAAAACCCACTAAGTCGCACCCTTGTCTTGGTTTTCTTCCTTTCCCCTGCTGGAATATCTTTCATTTTTGACACAGACTGGTCGGCCAAATTCTCAAAACATGGAGCAATATCATCTGGCACTCAGAACTGGAGAAATGTAGGTCGTTGGCACTGTGTTTGTCTAGTTCATTTAAGTTTCATGCAATCATTTTAATGTCAATAACTTTTTCCCCATCATTAGACAAGTATTTCTCCTCATTGGGTGTAAGAAGGGGAAATCATTATACAGCATACATTTGCTGTTCCATTCATTCTCAACAACTTTTACACCATGATATTCTGTAGAGCAACTGTGCACTTTGCGGTAAAGTTCAGCCAAACTAAACTGTGTTACAAAAAAAAATCACTTTAAGCAAGTAGATGTTGGTCATTTGGCAGCACAGAATAGTAGGTCAATTTCTAGTTAAAGAGCTACTGAAATAGTAAAGATGGCCTTACGGCAAAAGACATCTATTTAAATTTGACACCCTTTTTTACTTATTCAGTTCACTCTGGAAATAAAATATGCTTACATTATCAGTACTTGAGTACATAGCATATATATAATGAGTGTGTACACACACTGTTTGCAACCTAAAAACAGTGGAGTCAAAACTACTGATGATTCTACTTTATTCTTGGCAGATTTAACAAGAAAAAATAAATATAGCAACTTTCCTATTTTATCCAATTAGATAACAGGATATTTCAACTTCTGGAGGGACTGTGGATTGATTTTTGTGGCAAAGACACATGCAAATTACACTAACTTATTGGTGAATGGGATTCTTTAGGCATGCGCTGTTACCATTAAATTATTTCAGAAGGCCCTGATGAAGTTACAAAGCACAGAGGTACTGCCAGGCCTCCTGTTCAGAGCAATGATTCATATGCACTGTTGCGTTTCACTGCTAAAGCAGAATTTGTTTCAGACTGGTTAGTGCACAGCTTCAGTAGCTGAGATAATCCAGTTCAGGGCAGAAACCATTCACCTCTCAACAAGTACTCAAACGGGGAAAAAAGCATGCTGTTAGTTACTTTAAGTGCTCAGAACAACACTTTTTTCTGCCCCATCTTGAGAGATAGGCCAACTAATCTTGTGTAAAAGTAGAGAGAAAGCAACAACTGCAAGAGTCAAAGTAGGAACCTACTTTGACTGTCTTCTAGCAGAGGAAAAGAAAAACCTCTGGATCTCTCTGAGCTGTCACCTGTGTCGCCAAAGAAAACAGCTGCAGCTTATCAAAACGCTGTCACCAATCACTTCCCAACCAAGGGCCACCGAGCTGACTGCTAACAGACACCTCGTCCTCCGGCTTTTCCCAGATGCACAGATTTTGGCAAAGCGACTGCAGACACTGTCCCGCTGCCCGCTCCCGAGGCGGCCCGGCGCATCGCCGCTCCGCCGCCGTGGGGCACCGCCGCCCCCGGGGCCAAGCGCCCGACGGAACCCCCGGAGCCCCCGGCCTGCGCCTCTGGCCGCCGCGGAGGGACGGACCTCCAGCGCTGGGGGAACCGCAGCCACCCACCGCCCCGAGGGCCGGCGGCCAGGGCAGCACCGTTGGGCAGCCCCGGCCCCGACCGCCGCTCCGAGCCCCGCTCATTGTCATGCAGCCCCTGTCGCTGCTTGCCGCCACGCCGCATCCCAGCCCGCTGGAAGCCGGCAGCCGAGCCGGAGCCAATCGCATATTCATGAGGAGGGGGAAATCCAGCGCTACGCTCCCAGAGGACCGAGGATCGCTTCTTTTGCTTTTTCCCAAGCTCTCCCCTCTCTCTCCCTCCCCTTTAACAACGAGCTAACGGGGGCATTTCGGCCGATTCACCCCGCAGCTCCGCCTGCACCGTAAGAACCGCGGCCGCCGGCGCCAGGGACAAACCGAAGCAGGCACAACAGGGACCACGGCAGCCACAACAGCCGAGGGAGGCACGCCAGCCCGCCAGCCAGGGACAGGAAACACAGCAGGGGCTCCTACCTTACAATCCTCAGGACACGATTTCACCGAGTACTCATCCGACTGTAAATATTTCTGGAGCATAACCTCAAACTCTTCGTATTTCTCCTGAGCGTGCTGGTCGTAGCGCTGGTAAGCCTGGACGCACTGGCTGCAGGAGCCTTCCCCCCTCAGCACCACATCCAGACTGCAGTTCAAAGTGTCCGGATTGGACAACCCGGCGAACAACTCCCAAAGTGTGTAGGAATTACAAAAGGAAAGGTAAAAATCCGTCAGGTCCCAGCCGGGAGCCGGGCTCTGCCCCGCGCCCCGCGGCCGGCACACCGCCTCCGCGTCCCCCACGCTGAAGCACTGCCCGGACGAGGAGCCCGGGGGGGGGCGCGGGGGGCGCCGGCTCCCCCATGCCCGCCAGCAGCTCCGGCTCCGCGGGCTCCGGCTTTTCGGGCGGCGGCTGCTCCTTCTCTCCGGTCCCCGTGAATTTGGCCTCGGCGCAGAACCACAAGTGATCAGAGAGCAGGACCGTGAAAAACAAGAGCGATGCCAGGGACAGTCGCCATTTCTGAGCCCTCTCTGAATCCGTGAAGGGTTTCTCGTTCTCCCGGGGTGCGAACCAGATTTTTAAGCTGTCATCATACTGCCGACTACACATCCAAGCACCCCTGGTCATATTTTGGGAACGCACAGCCCTGGCCGACTCCACCGTGAGGGCTCCTTTGCCAGTGTCACCACAATATGCATTGACTTAAAAGATTGGGGGGATTTTCTTGCCTGTCTTCCCTTCTCTCGCTCTTTTTCGCTCTCTCCCTCTTCCACTCTCCCCCCTCTCTCTTTCTACCTCTTCTTTCTTCCTTCTTTTTCTTCCTCTGAGATGTTGGTTTTCGCCGGTGGCTCTGTCTTGGTCTCACCACACGAAGCAGCCCCAGTCCATCCAACGCGGAGTGCCGTGGAGAAGATAAGAGCAATAACGCAGAGAGAGGAGGAGGGAGAGGAGATGGTGGTGGTGGTGGTGGTAGTGGTGATATTTGGTGGTGGCGGGGCTGCGCGACTGGTCCTTTCCCCCTCTCACCCAGGCATGGTCAGATCGCAGCTCCCCATCTCCCTCCTGAGAAAAGCCCACTGGCCCCGGACAACCGCATGCCGCGTCCCCTGCTGCCGACGGACGGCTCCGGGAGGGCTTCTCGCCTCCTCTTCCTCCCTGCCGCCGCCGCTGCTCTTCTTCCTCAGCCCCGAGCCGCGGCACAGATGCCTGCACCGCTGTCTCAGTCTCCTCTTTCTTCTCTCCCCCCTCCGCTCTAACTGGAGAGACGCTGCTGCAGGGCTCCCGGAGCGCTGCTGAGGATGCTGAAGAGGAGGAGGAGGAAGAGGAAGAGGAGGAGGAGGCTGCCGGGGCCGCCGCCGCTGCTGGTGACAATGGGCTGCGGCTGCCGCCGCTGCTGCCGCCGGGCGCGGTGTCCCCGGGCGCACGGGGCGGAACTGCCTGGCTGGGGGCCCCCGATGGGCACAGGCATCTTGGGCCCCTGGGCTAAGTTGCCGCCATCTTCGTCCTGGAGAAACACTTTTTTGGGGGGAGCTCTGCCTTTTGCGTCATCTCCTCCCGCGCCGAGATCTCTCTATCCTGGCGCATTGGCAGCAGAAGCGAGTCTGCCTCCTCCCGCCTGAGGAGGAGGAAGAGGTGGAAGAGGCACTGAGGACCACATGGCCCCTCCAAAGGGCTTCATCGGTGCAACTTTTTCTACTCACCTCACCACTTTCCCGCCCTGTCTCCTTCAGGATCTCCTTTGCTTTGTGGCCATGAAACACCACTTCCACACAGAATGGTGGCTAGAGAGGTCTGTTGCCGTGTCTGTCCTTGTCATAGCAAATCACAAATGGCATATGAAACTCTAGGTTCTGCATCCTGGCCAGTTTTGGCCCCACGGTAAAATGCCTGAACACAACCGCCCATCTTTCAGTCAGCAAGCTGAAAACACAGAATGACCATAAACCCCAAGCTGTTCCCCCAAGAGATTTACAGAACCATTGTCCAGCCCAGAGCTGGGTGAAAACTACCAGTTTGTGTGTGTCGCAGTTCAGATGTCGCTGACTGAAGAGAAGGACAAAGAGGTCAGGCTTAGCTCTCCTGCTAGGGTGGTGAATTGCAGATTATCTCCACTTGGACCCACATCAGAGATCAACCACCTTCGCTCATTTCTCTGTCCTGAGGAACTGTTGATGGCCCTTGAAAAACGTGTACAATGTATCCCAAAAGGTGGCTTTGTCCCATTTTTCGTTTAAAGAAAGTTTGTTTTTTCTAAACAGATATGGCCATGGTTTATAAACTAGCTGGTTTATAAACATAGCTTGCTGATGGTTCTAGAGTTCAGCTTTGAAAGGTGTAGTGGACAGAAATCTGAAACTAAACCATACCAGAGAAGAACAAAATTTGTACCGTTTCTGACTGCAGCTGTCATTAATTGAGGAGTGAGCTCACCAAGGAATATGCTGGAATTTCTGTCACTTTGAGCAATACATCAAGGCTGGATGTCTTTCAAAAGGAGATGGTATACCTCTAACAGAAGATGAAGACCCAAGGGAAGAATTGCTGAGCAAAGTTCTGTGCCCTGTGTTATGCTCGGGGTCAAAGCGTATTATGATAATGGTCTTATCTGGCCTTAAAAGATCTAGGAGTCAAATACTACACTGAGCAGGAGTTATCTGTGGATTTTATTTTGATAGGCTATTTAAAGACACAGTGCTAATATTATAAGGAAAGGTCTACAATACTCAAATCAGAATGCATCTTAGCAAGTCTCAGTCACACCATTTGTTAAGGTACACTATTAGTTTTGGTCTTGGGGCTTTGATTGCATTGATTTGACATACTGGACTGCTGAGTTGGCATTTTTGTAGTGCTCTCTGTGCCAGGACAATACTGTGACCAAGCTTTCTAAAAGGAATCAGAAAAACTTCACTTTTCTAAAATGTAATGTTATTTATTGAATTACCTTTTGCTAATTTGACTATGTATTTTGTGGTAGAATAAGGGGACTGAAACACAAATACAGGACAAAAAAAAACACAAAACCAAAAACA
Source organism: Sclerurus mexicanus (assembly GCA_013396755.1). Lineage (NCBI taxonomy): Eukaryota > Metazoa > Chordata > Aves > Passeriformes > Furnariidae > Sclerurus > Sclerurus mexicanus. The sequence continues at coordinate 262,185 of VWZF01000722.1, forward strand.
AGTGGGATAAGCAACAGGTTCCTGATGTCAGGTTTGAGATTCTCAAAATAACATATGGGGCACTGGCTGCATAATTATTCTGTGTTTGACAGCCAAACTTGGGATGAAGAAAGTTGGTTTTGGAGTACACACCTGGCAAACAGGCTTAATTTATATACTTTCTTTTTTACTTTTTTTTTTTTAAATATTGTTTCTCTTTTGTCCTATTGGGTAAATGAGAGGATAATAGGCAATTTCACAATACACAAAAAGATGAGAAAAGTTCTTTATCTCTATAGTGGAACTTCAAGAACTGGAAATGAAAACATATTGATATTCAGACCTCATCTGAAACTTAGTATAAAAATTAATTCCGAAGTCTGTGACCCTCTGTTTACATTTGTCTAAGATCAAAGCATATATACACAGAGTCAGTCTGCTAGGATTGTTTAGATACATTTGACTTCTCAGAAAAAAAAAAAAAAAAAGAACCTATTTTCATGTCATGTAGTATTTTCACACATTTCCCAACTTTTGTCTGGAAAAATGTAGTGAGAGTTCTTTTTCAACACCTAGCAATAAACTATATCCTTGCTTTTCCAGTGACAGTTTTCTGTAACAAAGAATATGTCATGCAGAACTGTTATTGTGCCTGTTGTGTTTCCCCCAAAGCCCCATTCCCTCCACACCTAGCATGGTGAATAACTTACAACATTAGTTGCAGTAGCTGATTCCTGATGGATATGAACAGATGCAGTTCAGTTCTCTGGTGCCCCTTAGTGTTAAGTCTTGGAGCTCAAGGGAAAAAATAAGGCTATAAAATAATATCTGAAAATCAAGAAGCTGCATACAGTGGAAAGAATCTGAAGTATATACTGTAGCTATTTTCTCTCAAAGTTCCTTCAAAATTTTGTTATCCTAAGTCTGATCCAGATAACAGTCTTTTATTTAAAATAACTTAATGACTTATATGAATATGAAAAAGAGGAAAAACTTTCCTTAAAAATACTATTACACAAGTATGTCCTTGTATTCATGATTCTTCTTAAATAACTCTTGTGGTGCAAAATTACTTACATCACTTTGAAATTACAGTTTTTACTGGGAATATTTGTTACTCTTGTTCCAAAGCTTGGTAAGTGTGAGGAACTCACCTAAGCCTGTCTTTCTAGCTGGTGGAGTCACCAGATGTTTCACAGATGGATCTCCTTAAAGTAATGTAGTTCGGTGTCAGCTCTGCCCTGTTTTGCTTTAATCAATACAATCAGAGCTGATGTTCTATAATTCTTTGACTCAGATTATGTAAGTTAGCTGATTTATCAAGCACTGAGTCTAATAGAATGAGCATACACAAATTCAAGATACTCGAAGCTGTTGATTAACCTACATACCATGTGTTTTCTTTGTGAAAATACTTTAACTTAACAAGCAGAAATATTTATTGACACAACATTTTAATGGTATAAACTTGTCAGAATAGAACATCTTGCTGTTTCAATTTTCTTAAATTTTTGCTTAATATAATGCATCCGGTAATTTTCTGCATTACTCTGTCTTTTTATTGTGATTGTTGATTACAAAATTGTGACATCTGAAGAGCTGTATGTAGGTATTTCAGATGATTTTAACAGGTTTGGAAGCCATGTCTCATCTTTGTAATATTCTTTATATAATGGAAAAATTATTTTGCAATTTCTAAGGAGCATTTTTTTTGTAAAAGCAAGCTATTTTTAAAAGAGTAGATTTCATTTTATTTTGGGGTTGACTGGTTCTACTGATAGGAGCAATTATTGTGACAATTATTAACAGAAATACTCAGTTAAACCCTTGCACTCAAGGGTCATCCAGTACTTCTAATACTAAGCTAGCATTATCAGGCCCTTTACTAGTTCCTCATAATAATTTTTAACAGGTTAAATGATTTATACTCTATAGGAATATCTATACATTCTCCCTTGGCAAAATGATGTGTCAAGTATGTGGTTTAGCATCCTCAGAGTTGTATTTTTTGTTTTATTTTCACTTATTACAACAAATTTTGGGTATTATATTACCCATTACCTGGGAAGAGAGTCAGAGATTTAATTATCTGAATCCATTTTATAAGAATAATATCCATGATGGTTGTAAGAGACAGACAAGTTAAAGAACACTGAAGAATTCATTTTATTTCTCATCACATTCCTAATGCTTTAGTTTCCTATTCAGTATTTTTCAGAAAGCTGAATTATTGTGAGAAAATTTCAGGCATCTGGGCCTGATTGCCCCAAAGCAATGGGAAATTTATGTTAATGTTATCAGGCTCAGAAGCTCCTAATCCCTGTTCGAACAGCACTAATTCAGATTTTAAGATTCTTGCACGCTTCTTTGTTCCCACTTTCCACATTACCTTCAATTTTGCCCCTCTGGCTTGATTTTTTTTTAAGCTTTTCTTACCAAGTTAGAGGATTAACGATCACCCAGTAGGTTACGAAAGTTTTGCAGACTGAATTTTAAAAGGCTGTGCAGTACAATCTCTGAAGAGACTGATGTTGTTAAGTTGATTGAATTATCTTGCAGATGTTTGCTCGGTATCTTATGAGACTTCTTGTTAGAGAATGAGAACATATTTTTGTTTGTTGACATTATCAGCCATGGAACAATGAATGGATAACATAGGAAGTCCAATAATTTCTCTCCAAAAATTGTAGGTCATCTGTATAATGAGAGCTCAGCCATAATATTAGATGCAACTGGTATATTTGGGCATGAGCTGAAATGAATTGGGGCTATTCTTCATTAACTGAAGCCATCAAACAAGGGAAATATAACTTTGTACATGACTGTAGCAGGAAGAAGATAATATAAATGTCTCATACAAATTAGCTATGTCAGTTAGAGTAAGGTCTGATCCAAGGCATGCTGAGATCATGGGAAAGATTGCAATGGGTTTTTAAACCAGGCTCGTAGAAGGAAATAGACAGAAGAATAAAGATTCCTCCCATATGGGGATGGAAGAAAAGGGATTGAAAGCACCACCAAAAGGCAGATTACAGCTTTAAAAATATTTTTCCTTGTTTCTCTCTCTGACTAATTGTATACATTTGCTGATTTCTCTTAAATGTTATAGTGTGATTAAGTGGTTATATTTTTACAGACATCAAATCTTTTTTGTCTTTTCTCTTCGGTTGCCTTATAGGTCTCCTAGCCTTCCTTGTGTCAGAATTCACCATAGCAAAGAGAAAATACTTGATTTTTCTCAGAAATACTCTTATAATATTTTTTAAATATGTGTGCACTATGTAAAAAGTCTTATGTTTTGGTTGATGAGTCAAATAGCTTTTATTTTCTATCTCACTGAGAGGGGAAAAAATAGTACTTTTAGAGATAACCTCACTGTTTCATTCATAGTCTGGTTTCCTGTTGAAGCATGTTATTGTAGAATGTTTTTTATCAGCTTGAGTTACAATACCTATATGAGGTAGGTTTTCTTTGTGGTGTACTGATAAGATGTTGCTATTCCAGAATTCACACTAACTTGTTTGTAGCCCTGTGTTCACCAATGTCTATGGTATGAAGAGTGTGGAAAAGAGAAAAAACTAATTGAGAAATAATGCATGCTACCATGTAAACTTCTCCCTGCCTTTCACCCCACATTTTATTCCACATTCTTGGAACTATGCCACCCTAGAAAATTCTTTTCAGACTGACCATATGAAAGTTTGGTAATATCTTTGGTAATATGTTTCAAGTACTCATGGCTGCAGTGTAAGTTTTAAATGCATGATGGTGTAGGAATGCAGGAGACATGCCCACATATGGGGATTTCTTCTTGTGACCAGCAAAAATGTCCCTGCTACTGAAACATACATAATTATGTGTAGATTTGATATAGAGCTTGACTATAGGTTGAATAATTATCATTGTAATATATACATATCTTAAAAAGATAAACAATTTTCACCACTTTTCATCTCCTCGAGCCTTAGCTATGTAGACTTAAACATCCAGTCAAAGCCTATCCTTTCATCATCTCACTAATAAAAAAATACAGCTGCCTCCAGAGCACAGCTTATTCCATCCTTAAATGGGCAGGCACTCTTGTATGGCAAGTCATCTTCTATCATCTGTTTACACTGACTAGGGAAGAAATCTCCATGACTAACTTTAGATTAGTGCTTACTTAAGCTGGTTTTGTCTGAGGTAGTTAATTTTCTTAAGAGTAGCTGGTACAAGGCTATATTTTGGATTTGTGCTGGAAACAGTGGTGGCAACCAAGGGATGTTTTTGTTATTGCTGTGCAGTGTTTGCACAGTGTCAAGGCCTCTCACCCCACTCCATCAGTGAGTAGGCCGGGGCTGTGCAAGAAGCTGGGAGGGAACACAGCTGGGACAGGTGACCCCAGCTGACCACAGGGATATCCCAGACCATATGGTGTCATGCTCACTGGGGGAAGCAAAAGGAAAGGAGGGAATGTTCAGAGTGATGACATTTGTCTTCTGAAGTCACCATTACACCTGATGAAGACCAGTTTTCCTGGGCATGACTTAACACATGCCTGACCAAGGGAAGTGTTGGTTGAATTCCTTGTTTTGCTTTGCTTGCATATGTGGCTTTTGCTTTACCTATTAAACTACCTTTGTTTCAACCTGTGAGTTTTCTCACTTTTACCCTCCCAATTCTCTATGCTATCCCACGGGAGGGGAGTAAGCCAGCAGCTGTGTGGGGCTGAGTTGCTGGCTGGAGTTTAAATACGATACTATTGCATTCAGCTTATAGTAGTAAAAGCTAAGTTGACCACCCGGGTTCCTGGCTTTGTGTCCTACCAGAGATTCTTCCTGAAGAAAAAGCTGCAGATAAGTGTTGAAGTAAATATCCGACACTTTTTTTAATCTTTCCTTTCATACCATATTTTGTTGTTTACTAGTAAAGCAGACATGAATGAACCATATATTGACAGTCATTATTTTTTGAGTCAGGTCGGATCCTTTTCCATCAAATTGTAATATCCTGCCTTCTGCCAAGTGGCTGCAATACCATCTGCCAGCAAGGGAGAGAGAGGGTGGGTTTTTTCTCTGCCTTCCAGGGTTATTCCTGTGAAGAAGGCATGTGACTCAAGTTGTAGGATGACTCAAGCTCTCATGGTCTTCTTGGAGTCATCCCACAATCAATTTAATGTGTCTGACCCGAAGGCAAATGTCTCCTTTTGTCTGCAACATCACCAGCAATTTTCTAAACTTTGGCTTCTGTTTCATATGCCTTGTGAGAGAACTGAGTGCAGGCTGAAAGCAAAGAGTTCCTGATATTTTATTCTATTTCCACTGTTTAGATGGGACATGATTCTAGCAAAGTGTGCATTCGCTCTTCCTCACCATCTCTATTTATAAAGAGGGGAGGCTGGGAGAATTAGGTAATGCCAGCACAGTGCTGTTTTAAATAATAAAACTAGCACTTTCTTCTTCAAGCACTTTTTTCTTCTTTCTTAGAGAATTTTCTTCTTGATGGGCTACTATATAGGTCTGCATATTGTGTTATTTCTTCTCTCATTTACCTCCTAAGGACCTAATATTTGTTATTGTTTCAAAGACGTAATTGTTTCAAAGTCGCATACATACCTTTGTGTATTTCTACAAAAGGGATCTTGTTCAGATTGTTCTCAATCTTAGAGTAAATGAACAGTATTGCTCTTCTAGTTTTCTGGTAAAATATATTATTTGATACTTGGTGATATATTACATTTTCATTACATTTAATTTCTGGAAAAGAGGGACTTTATTTGCATGCTTTTTCTTGTGTGTGTGGAAGACAGAGAAAGGAAATGTAACTATTTGGATACTTTTGTCTCCTAATTAGTTTCACTGGGTCTTAGATTTAACTCTTACACTCTGTTGAAGTTCATTTTCCTCCTCTTTCCTTTTATCTTGTTCTCTTTTTTTTTTTCTCCTTCTGAAAAGAGCCCCTGATGGCTGGCTGTGGCTGTGTAACACTCACTTCTCCCATAGCATCAAAGCAAATAGTGCTTTCAGCCTGTTACCTTGCATATTCTGAGCCTTGCTAGGGATAGGCAGATTCTGCTTCTAAATACCACCATTATAGCTATAATTTGTTTGAATCCACAAACAGGGCTGGCCCAGGGCCAGTGGAAGTGCACTGTGTGTTGCTGAGGTGACTGCATGCTCTCAGAGTTCACAAACCATCATTTCATAAAGTGTTGGCCAGCTCTACTCTGTAAGGGCTTCATGAAACAATAAGAGAAAACACTTCAGAAGAATAATGATCTCCAGCTCCCTTCTGGTATTCCTCTAAAAAAAATAGTGCAGTTTCACTGTCCCTACTTTTTAAAAAATCATTTCTTATAATTACTTACAATAAACAACTCCTTGAAATCCTGAATTACAGACACTTTTAGTAAACAGAAATGCAAAAACATAGTAGGGAGTCACCACTATACATTAGACATCTAATTTAACACAAAGAGGGAATTAATTAAAGCATGATAGTTAATCTCTGAAGTCCTACCTTTAGTCAGTGTAGAGAGAGAGGCTGCTTTGCAGAGAATAATTTTAATTAGACCCTTCTCTACCTCACCCTGCAGGAGAACCTCTGTCTCTCCTCTCTGTCCACCGATCCTCGGGAGGAAGCTGGTATAGTTTGGCACTTAAAGTGAAGCTTAAGACTGCTCTCTGGAATCTCCAATGTGCAGGGCACATAAATTAAAATCATGAGAAGGTTTAGTAAGTGGTTGATAGACATACAGGATCAGGAAGGGTGAGAGTGTTATGGCAGTAAATATATAGTTAATGAATAACAGTGGGGGGATTGCAATTCATATTGACATTACTGAAACTTGGAGAAACCCTTTTGAAATGGAAAACTACTGCTTTTCTTTTTCCACTTTTTTTTTTTTTAATAAATGTTTCTGGTTGCCTAATTTATCAACTGCTGTAAAAGCTACCCTCTTTCTTCTCAGTTTGAACTTTCTGCCATGACTAGCTTGAATAAAAAGATGGGTGTTAAAAGCAGTGAAACTTGTGTTGCTCATAAAAGTTGCCAGGGAAGACCAAATTAAATGGTGTTTTGACCTACAGGTTTGAAGTTTACCACCAGTGTGAAAATAGTCCTGTCTTAGGGTATTTCAAAAGCGAAGCCAGAATAGCTAGGTTAAGAAGTGGCACAAAGAATGGACAAGAAAAGTGGAGAATTTATTTTTCTTTATAGATACAGTGAAAAGGAGAACTCCATGTCATATGGAGAAATACCACCAAGAAATGTGGTGTTAGTACTTGAAAATTTCATAATTTTTGATAGCCTTTCTTCAGAAATTTGATTTCTTAATTGTAATTTATCTACCTCTTGGATGATGAAGATACAGATTAATAAATGATGACGTATTTTTATATTAGGTGTTTAGAAAAATTTCATAAGATGTTAAAAGTTAACCAGATGTTTAGACAATATGTAGATAACGGAAATATTTATGGTATGCTACATAGACACAAAGCCATTCTATGTACTTTACCTAATTTCATTTTAGAAGCTTTGTCATATTCCGTAGGCAACTTTTTTCTGTCTTTAGGTGCTGTAGTAGTAGAACCATATACACTGGTGATTCTTGAGGGATGCGGGAACTATTTTTTTAGTAGATAATTGTATTCCAATTAAGACTCTCCTCCTACTTGCCAAGGGAAAAGAGAAAGGCTCTTTCAGGGTACTTCAGAGCATTTAAGTTTACCCTTCCACTGCCAAAATTATTTTTGGTATGAAAATTGAAGCTTTTCATTTCACAGATGCATTTGAGAGTGATGCTCCTAATTTCTTGTATGAAATTTTACATTCCAAGCCTTTTTTACTTCAAGGAGTAATGCAAACAAGAACCTAAAGAAAAGTTATGTTTTAGGTGTTAACTGTGTTTATTAGTAATTTTGCATTATGAAGAATGAAAAAATATATGCTCATTATAAGCCCATACAGATATCTATTCCTGGGAAGAGATAGGAAAAGTAATCTGCTCTTGACTGTGATCCAATATCACAACTTACTCCACCACATAACATGAATTACAAAACATTTGAAGCATTATGCTAAAAGAATAAGTCTAAGGTGAATTTAGGAATTTCCTTCCCTTCTTCACATGTAACCATTCCAGGCAACCTTCACAGGATTTAGATTTGTCTATCTTCTGCATTGAGGGTTTGATGAATGAGCTTCATCTTGAGAAAATACTTCCATAGATGTTATGCATATATTGTCCAAGTACACTTAATTTTAGGCAGCAGGAGAAGAAGGGGAATGCAAAACTAGCCTAGGATTGACAGGAGATATTCTCATATGAAGTTCATCATCCTCAGTTGTTCTAATTTAGTAATTCTTTGGTTCCTAAACTAATCAACACTTGTGCCCCTAGGAAGGGCAGAAACACTCTATATGCAGGAAAAAGTGGTTCTGTCATTATTCTAATGTTAAAACAAGCAAACTTACAGTACAATTTTAATATGTAAACATAAAAAAATTAAAGGAGGAATAAGGTTCTGTTGATATAATCTTGCAGACTTTATTACTGTGTTTTCTTTCACTCAAGGCATAGGAATTTTCTAAGTGGTGTCTCTGTTCTCATTCTAAACATGGAGGAGTTATTCAGAGTGGATAATACACAGACAGTTTAGGCCTTATTAATAATTCAAACATTTGTATTTTCAATTATGTTCTTAATTACAAAACAAACTAAACAACATTAATTTTGAAAGGACTGCATAATTCTTGAATGTATTTCTGTATAAATATCTTAGTGAGACATCTGCCCAGATAAATATTTCTCAAAGCTTTGCCTTAAATCTAAGATGGCAAGGTGGGCAGGGTATGAGGTTTGATATTAATTAAAGCTATCTGCATTAATGTTCAAAAATCTAATTCCTCTGCCTGTATAAAGTCTGTATTTATGTTATGTTTTGCATTCCCTTAAATAAGCTAACTGTATCCCTGCCTGTCTCTTTTTAATTTCTTGTTCTCCTAGGAAATATATGTATTTAGAAGGATTAATCAGAAGTAGTGTTGAAGTCCCTATCATATTACAACAACCTGCATCTTCATGCGGTCACTGTTGCCATATATCCATTGTAATTTTATCTGCAGATTTATATCGTCCAAGTATCATACTCCAGACTTAAACTACTGATGGACTTACATCAGAAAAAGTTGCTGAGGAATTGTAGTTTCAAACTTACCCCAAGAGAGGGCGTCCTTGTGGAAAATACAAACGTGAGTTTGTTTCAAACGTCATTTAACAAATATGCATGAAGGGCCCTCAACTTTCAAATATAGTAACATGTAATAAAAACACTATTTTTGTTTAAAATTAAGATCTGAGAATAAAATTAGTGCAGAAGAAGTGGGAGAACTTATAAGGACATCATATGGAAAATTAAATTCTGGTTTTGGTTTGGTTTTTTGTTTGATTGGGTTTTTGTTTGTTTGTTTTTTTAATTTTCTGAAAAATTTGGAATAAGATTTTGGTTTCATACTTCCAAACATTTTTTTAAAGCAATTTGTTTGTTTTATAGAAATAATACTTTGACTTACAGTTCTAGTAACTACCCTGATTAATTCACTGCACAGGACCATACTCTTATTAGCACCCCATTTTTATTGTTTTTGCCAATATTCCACTATACCCAAGTAAACATACATGGCAAAACAAAGCCAGTCATTAATTAAACTGTTTTCTATGAATTCATGTATCCATTCAGTTAGTGTCCAGCTCAAACACACACAGGAAATTAATGATGACATAGAAAATACAGAGAAAAATTAGTTGGAAGGGCTTTCTAATCCAGAAAGAAAAGCCACATCCTGTGTCTTGTCTGACCAAACATATTTTGACAATATAAAATTTCCTAATAAGCTATCAAAAATAGAAAGTAGTTATTAAGTAAATATTAGCAATGAACGCTTCAGGAGTCCATGATCAATTAAAAAATCTCAGACATGAAAAAACCACCAGGTAAATAGTATTATCCATGAAGACCTAATTACACATTAGCACTTTGTTAGGAATTTTAGGAATTTTCTGTCTATTCTGTCTGTTTCTACTGCTTCTGTATAAATTAATCCTTTTCCTCCCTGCTGATGCAAATACATGTCTGATATGATTTTCCTACCATGCCTCCCTCTCTCTGCCCCATCTCTTTTCTCTTTCTAAAGACACGCTATAAAAGCAACGCTTCTTGAATAGCAGGGCCCTTCCATTATATGCTTATAAAGATGGTTTGCCTGACTTTTTGTGTGAGCAGAACCACTGAAATGCTCTATAAGGATTCTGAATAGAACACCTTGTAATACTCTAATTTAAGGTGTATAAATTACTGAACAAAGTCCCTATTAAGTCAGGAGTAGTTGCAGTCACTGTGTTAACAGCTCCATTCTTAACTCCTCTTACCTAAGAATCATTGCTAAGGGATGATTACCTGTTTTGGAAAACATCTTAAAAATGATTCATTTATTCCTTCCAAGAATTCACTGGTCCTATTACTCTAACTGTCTTTGCTTGGACTATAAGTACTAACTACACAATGTACATTTCACTGACAATTCTGTGCTAAGAATATGAAAGCTTGTTCTCTAACCATCTTTCCTATTACATTCATAGTCTCCCAAAGCAGAGTAACTGTTTCTAACTGCTAGTCAGCTGGCACGAGCCCTGTGATTTCACAACATGTATTCCACAAGACTTACATGCTGTCCTTTGGCCCATGCATGGCAAACAATTTTAACCCACATGCACTACATGCCCAAATCAGCAGGGTGCAGATATCACCTTGCACACAATAGCTGTTGTCTAGAATGGAGATTTGGCATCCTGGGCACAGTGCCTCACTAGTGGGATGATATGTGGTGGGGATATATGTGGGATGATACATGATAGGATGGTCAGTGGTGGGTGCAGAACATCCATGGTGCATATTCATTCTTTGCAGGGAGGTCTCGCCATCCTCTTAAGTTCCATCCCAGTGAAGAAAGGAGCTGTCATTACCTTGTGAACCTTTGCTGCCTCTGACTCTCCGAAGTCTTTCCTGGAAGTCATTATGGCCAGTACTGTTCACTGTTCCAGTGAATCCCACTACACTATCTCAGCATACTCTGCAGTCCACTCATGAGGCTAAAGGACTAACCTTGATTAAAGATGTCAACCTGTGTGTGGTCCTTATTCCATTCATCATGGCAGATGTTACCTACTGATTATAGTTGTCAGTTCTGAAATTACTTCAGGACAATTACAGACTCTGCTCACTTCAGTTCTGGTAGGTCTTGGAGAAGTGTGCATCACCTGACTGAAGGACAATTAGTCAGGAGAGATTTCAACAACATGGTCCTTAGTGCTAACTGGATTGTCATTTCTTGTTCTGTTTTATGCCCAAGAATGCTTACAAACTATTATGACGGGATCCATCCTTCAATAACCCCACGTCTATGATCTCTGTACTTAGACCACCTCTGCCGAGATATCTACACTTCACAGTAGACAGCAACTTCTATTTTAAGAAAGGCTCTAGGGTAAATCTGAACTAGATATAAACTTTGCTTTAAAAAAATCGGTATTTGGGAAGAGGAAAAAAATTGCAAGAAAACCATACAGACATGAAAATTAAAAAAAAGGTAATGTAAGGGGCGACGTATGTATGGTGTCTTTCATCTCAGTCAAGGCAAATGGTCTGGGCATGGCGCCAGCATTGTGGTAGACACCTCTTTGGGAGAAGTCACTGAGCTGGCACTCTGGCACTCTTCCCAACAAGGTGAGGTCTTCTTTGCAGTGTAAGAGTTCTCAGTCAGGAACAGAATCTTATATCCCATGAATGTGCTGCCTTTCTTCCTCTGATCTTCAGTTGATGCCTTGAGCCACTCCACTCCCTGCCATGGTCACCTTCTTAAAGAGGAAGTCATTTTACCACTGTACTCGACACTAGTGAAACCTCACCTCAAATCCTGTGTTCAGTTTTGGGGCCTTCATGACAAGAAAGACAATGAGGTGCAGGAGCATGTCCAGAGAAAGGGGAAGTTTGGATTAGATACTAGGGAAACTTGTTTCCTGGAAAGGGTAATTGGGCATGGGAACAGGCTGCTGAGCAAAGTGGTGATGTCACCATCCCTGGAAGTGTTAAAATAACATGTAGATGTAGCACCTGGGGACATGGTTTAGTGGTGAACGTGGCAGTGCTGGTTGAATGGTTGGACTCAGTGATCTTGAAGGTCTTTTCCAACCTCAAAGATTCTAACAGTCTATAGTGTCCAGTGGGTCATTTTATATGGGCTGCATCTCTTACTGTGAACTGTTTTCCTGGAGCCATTTCTGGCCCTTCCAGGACAGCCTCTAGAGTAACCCTGTGGCTGTGCTAAGACCAAGAGATGGGGTAACACAACATGTGTGAAGGGAGAGGGAGGACAGAGACATTGTTGCTGTGTCAGCAACAATGTTCTCCAGGTGGAGATGAAATCAGGAAAGACTTTTTGTCTAGGTGTGCTTATTCTAGGAGCCTGTGGAAGAAATATGCTGCTGTGTAGCTGTGATGCACAGTGTAATTTTGAAAGATGATGACGTCCTTAACCACGTAGAGTGCTCAGTTGGGTTGTTTGCTGCATGTTTTACAGCTTATCTTCATATAAATTGATGGGAGGTTCTTGCTACTCTCTCCCTTATCTAAGTGTTTTCTTGTTGCTTTTTTTCCTAAATTGAGACTAGCACAAGACCATATTCTAGGTGAAATTACAGCACTGACTTGTAGAATTATAACTGCAGAATTATAACATTCTCTAACTTATTTGTTGTTTCTTTGCATATGCAGAGTAAAATCTTGATCATTTTTGACCACAGTTGCACATTGAGTTGTGTGCAATAACCTGATGCATTTCTCACTTTAATGCAGTTAAGTTTTCAGTCCTGTGTATTATTTGAGGGGAGTTTTCTCCACCTACAGGTTACATTGTTTTGTGTTTGAGTTAAATTAAATATCAATTTAATATTGCTAATTAGAAAATAGATATTTTTCACTGTGTTCAAGTAAATAATTTATGGCATCAGCATTTATTTTGTTTTTCTTTGATCCTGACTGCCCTATTCAACTTTATCCTTTTCAGCAAACATAACAAAATCTTAAAGGCCAGCACCAATAATGCAAAGATGTGATTCCCACTGTAAAAGATGTGTTGGTGGAAGTAAAGACAAGGATATTCTAACGCTTGACATGGCAGTGCTTCCACATAAAGAGAATTGATCACTTCATGCAACTTAGAGGAGATGAACAAGTACTTATGACCACCTGGAATCTAAGACCGAAGGCACAATAATACAATAGTTACGTTTATTGACATCTCAGCAGGGCATAGGAAACTGATCCTCAACTGTTTTCAATTAGTCTATAGTCTCCTAACTAGACTGGACACTTTTCTTATACCCATCACAGGATCCTACACATTCTGGGAGGAGAAAATTAGCTAACACTCAGAATGTTAAATATCTATATAAATGAAGGCATGTAAAATGAATATTAAATAATATGCATCTGACTCAGTTTATTTTACAAAGCCTATTTAATTTCATTTCAATGACTATTCACTGCAAACATAAAAGGGATGAGTTTCTACCCTTTCTATGAAATCAGTCCCCTGCCTTTTTTATTTATTTTAATTTTTTAAAAATCTTTTCTTTCCTCATTGTTTAAACTCTGCAAATATATTTTAAGGGTTATAATTTATTTTTTCCAATTATTATTATTTTTTTCCAATCATACTGAACTGTGTCACAGAAAATATTTTCAAAGTGAGCTACTGAATTTCATAACCTTCCATAATACAATTGCCCCAAACAGTCTAATTTCCTTGGATTTTATCTAACCAGTCAGCTGGATTGATGTATCTCTTTTCCTGCACACCTAATTATTTTAATAATGTATAGCATCTCTACTTGTCAAGTATTAGCTCTCATTTTGGTTTCATTTAACTTCTGGAGCTCTTCTAATAATACCTCCAAATATGTCTTCAATCATGTTCAAAAACTTTCTATTTTTGCTCGTTCTTTCTCTGAAATTAAAATTTTACATAGGTGAAAAATCTCTATTTTTTTACAGATGAGCGATTTTTTAAGGGGAAAACAGTAAAAGAAATTAACAGTTCGGAATTCTGACATTTGTGAGAGCTAAAATCCCAAGCTAAGAATACTGCAAAATGGAAACAAATTTTGAAAAAAAAGAAGAAAAAAGAGAAATAAACAGACTAAGAAACTAGCAAAATGCTTTTCATAACAAATTAAGATTTCACAAGCAGTTTTAAAAAAATGAAAAAAAAAGAGTTCTAGCAATATATAGTATGACAGGGGAAAAATGAGTTTGAATCAGAATCATGTCATGAATGACATCGCTATATTTGCTTTTGTTAGTTAAACTTAACTATTTGAGACATCTGTTCATGATTTTGATGGAAGATGCACTTTTGTTGAAAGAAACTGGATGATTGTCTAACTATTGCTAAGAATCATGTTTGACATAATTTCTATTGAAATTTCCAAGGGTGTTTTAAAATTTCAAGTTCTTACTTACTATGCTTAAGTCAAATTATTCTTGCAAATGTTCATGTTTTGGAGTGGTAATTAAACACAGTAATTATTACAGATGAAGACATGCCTAAGCTCTTCATTCACTCTTGAATTCTGTAAGAGGAGATATTTGCACATCTTTTTTTTTTTTTTTCCCCATGTCATATGCATAGAAATCAAAGCAAAAGTAACATCATGAAAACCAGATAATGTCAAATACAAAAGCCAGGCTGGTATTTTAAATTATTAAAAAGTCATTATGATTACTGATTTTCTGTCAAGACAGACAACTAGATGCTTTTTGTCTGGATATGTTACACTGAAATGTGGTCAGGCTGATTTCTGATCAAATAATGATTCATTTGATCAAACGCAGACCTTGCACATATTTATATTTGAGCTGGTCACCTTTGGGTCTCTCTATAGTCATTGCAGATGTTTATGTCTATAGTTTTTAATACAGAAGAAGTTCAGTAGAGTCCAAATAAATTTTAACGAAGGAACAGTTAACCTCAGTCCTTAGAATCATTGTATTACAGAAGGATCGAGCTAAGAGTATAGTGGTGTCAGCCACAATGAACTAAGAGAGAAGAATGCCATCTTTAAAGAACAAAATGCCACCTGAAAATATGTGCTCTGTCCACATTGTGCTATCTGTAGGATTTGGGTGCAATTTTAAAGGAAACTTGTGTCCAAAGACAGTAATAAAAAAGTAGAAGCAAGATTTTAACTCCATTGCACAATAAAATGCTGTTTTTTAAATTATGTGCATTGCTTTATTAGCGGGGTTTTTTTTATTAAGTTGAAACACTTTCAGATATGAAAATCTATATAAAAATCAGTGTGGTCAATATTAATATCTTTACTTAAAGTTATGAAGGGTAATACACTACAGAATTAAATTTGAAGATGAAATTAATTTGTGTATTTTCATTTGTTTAAAACGACCTTACTTTACAAAACACAAATTCTTAGTTCCTACAAGTTTATTTTCTTAATCTGTAAGATGTTTCACTTCTAGTCATTGTGATTAACTGCACTAGATTTAACATGCAGGTTTTAATATCTTAAAAATATCAAGATTATGGATAGTCTGACATATTTTTACCCTAATCTTGGGAGGCAGTGAGGCAAAGATTTCTGTGAGCAAACTGATTACTCCTTCAGATCCCACATAAGTTGTCATGGTGAGTCAGACCAATTATTTTGCTTGGAGTAAAATTTCCAGAATGTCTCTGTAAATTATGAGTCCTAGTTTCATTTTCTAATTTAATTTCAGAATTAGTATTTAAATAACTACAGAATTTTTATGCTATAAATACTAAAAATCCTGTCTTTAGGTGGTGCAGCAATAACTACAGGTTTTCAAATCCAAGACACTTTTGCTTCTGCAGCGTTACCTGTCTCCAGTAAATTCCAGAAGATTTCTGTTACTGTCTCTTTAGGCAGTATACATTATTCTGTTTAGCATATGTAGAAACTAGGCATGCAAAACAGAGGAAGAATAAGACAGGCTGACAGAATGTGACAGGCATAGAGTAAAATTATATTTACTCAAAATATAGTATGGTGCTTTTTTCCCCTCAAAATTCAGATGAAATTTTCAATCTTATTCCTAGTGAATCAACATCAAATAAAATGCAAAATAATATTTTTTTCAAGTATTGATAAGATGCAAGCTTTAAAAGTTCTTGAAAACTCTGTATCATATGTTAAAATCCAGTTTGTTTTAAGTGATCTGGTTCTATCAAAAGTTGATGAAAAATAAAATCACTTAGAAGCATAGGATGATGTGAGAGAAGCAACAATGCAGCTGCCTAACATTGAACAGTGTCTCGTATAACAATCAGTCCTAAGTCTGGGATCTGAGTAATACAGATGGATTTCTTCTTTTCTTCAATTATTTAACCATTGATAAAAATGGATTTGCAAGAAAATTAAAGTTTGGAGACCTGAAAGGACTCATGCAAATACTTATCTTACTGATAGACCTTTGCTTTTCATCTTAGAGTATAAATAAGTGTGATTTTAAGTGTTTGGAAGGCTGGAAGGCTAGAAGGCCACTTGTCAGCAATGTACTATCCATCATTCAACCCAGGGGCAAGGAAATAATGACTGCATTCTGAACAGTCATCAGTCTCCTTAGTATCAGTGTTTCTTTTTATGGGAAGGCACAGAACTTCCTCTGTGCTGTCATCATATGACTGCTCAGGCTATAGTGCCTGTATGATATGACCCTGCCTGTATTTCAGAGTGGCTAGTTTGAAAGCTGCTTTCAGGAAGCATGCATCAGATTGGATTTCATGCAAAAAGATCCAACAAAACAAACAAACAACAACAACAACAACAACAAAAAGCCCCAAAAACCAAAACCCCAGAAGAGTAGATTAAGCAAGAGAAGTTCAACTTCATATTTCCAATCTTAAAATATTCCCTGGGAAATGAGATTTCAGAAGGTATTCGTAATGTTTCAACACTGACTCTCTGGTAAGTTAATCAAACACTTGTAAAAGAATTGTCCTTAGTATAAGTTGCTTTTGAAATGAACCAGTGGCCTTGTTTGCTGGGATGATAGGTCGCAGAGGGGATTTTCAAAGCCTTGTAACTTGTTTGTGATATCATACCGTATGTTGAACTGGAGTTAGTGGTTTTGACAATCTTACATGGATTCATTTGCACTTATGCAGAAAAGATGAATTTTAAGATATGTAATAGAAACACAGTAAAAGAATAATAATACCAATCAAAACAGTGCAATTAATAATTTCAATAAGAATTTAAGAATAATTGTTCTTTCTAATATTACGATTTATGAATTTGACTCAGTGGAAAGAGTTGTTTCCTATCTCCAGTAAGAATCCAAAATGTGGCTTCAAGCCCCAGGAGAAATAACTAATTTCCTGAATTCTGAGAATCTTCTAGGCTTGACATTTTCAACAAGACACCTCTTCTCTGCGGGCTTGAGACTTCCATTTTAATCTTCACCAAGAAATTCTCTCTTAATTCAAAAGTCACTAGCTGCTAGTCGGCAGTTGTGATAAGCTTAATGCTCCCTTCAGAGGAAAGTCCATCTCTGATGGACACAGTCTTAGCCATTTTAGTCCTGGTTATTATCCTAGCAGCTTTTAAATAATGGCCTATAAGTAGTGCTATTTTGATACTTATTTTTAAACAGCAGACCTCACACAAACTCTGACCATTCTTCTCTTTGGAGCAGTTTGGCCACATTATGTCTCCAGCTTTAGCGAAATGAAAACAACTTACATGAACTGTCAAGGCTTATCACTGAATAACTCCTAAATACGTTAGCATAGAAAGTAAAACATGGTGATTAATACTCTAACATCTGTTACACATTGTCATGCATCCTGCAGTTGCCAACTAGCTAAAATGGCAACACATTTTACAGCCAGATGTGTCAAGATTTCATCTGTTTCTTCATTTTAATTCTAGGAAATCTAAAGTCTTACATTGCTTGTATTCTAAAAGATAAGGCTAAGAATCAAAAGTTTTCTCTTCAGAGAAGATATGATGTGTGCTTTGTCAAGCGCAAAGAGTTGATGTCCTGCTTTAAGCCTCTCTTATCTAATTGAAGATTCAGTCTTAGAAGCATTTAGTAACAATAAATGAATGAAAAGAATGCCTCAAGATGTTCCTGCTTTGATGGATTATAAAGTGGAGTGAGAAAAAAAAAATCAGCTATCATATATTTGCTTGGTCTGATGAAATCAGTTTCTTGGAAGGATTTCTACAGCTAATAAGAGATGTGATTTTTAACACACCATACCAGCCCCTGGCAACACCAAACATTTCATGAATTGGAATGTTTTTTTTAAAGAATAAGATCACAGCTGGCTTTGTTGTCTCAGCCTGTTTCTTTATGCTTGAGTTTTGCACGTATTATCTCGTGCCAGGGGAGACTTTGTATGGTAATTTCAAAGTAAACCAGATAGTCCTAATGTCTTAATGTGAAACATGAAGAAGATTTTAGAATAGAATAGAATAGAATAGAATAGAATAGAATAGAATAGAATAGAATAGAATAGAATAGAATAGAATAGAATAGAATAGAATAGCTGTTTCTTTAAGGAAGTCCTTTCAGTCCTTTTTTTGCCCCATCAGAAATAATGAGACAATTTTTGAGAGTCAGTCTAGCTTCAGTTCAAATAATTTAGTAGAGATCATTAATAAAATTGTCCTATAATACATATTCACAACACCAGAGAGTATAAAGAAATCTTCAGTTACCTATGCTTAGGAGAACTGACTAGTGACATTTACAAATACCTAAATTATGAAGGACCTAATTCTACTTGTCTAGCAATACATATTAAATGAATAAATTACTTGTCTGCTTAGTCCACTTCCATAAATCCTGGGATGTATAAATATAAATATTGCATTTTAATTTATTGACATCTTTTGCATAAATGCTTCTAATAGAGTTGAATTTCCATGTAGGTTCAGAGACAAAACACAAAATGGGTCTTCTGGTCATCAATTATGGAGACTATTTTTTAACCGTCAGTGCCTTTTACTATCCCCATCCTTTCTGGTCGCTGTGAGAGTCTGGATTATTATCTTAATTAGGGGGTGGACCAACTCAAGTGGAGGGCAGGTGTGGAGAAGGGACAGGTTGAATTTCTTGGAGGTGAAGTGATGCCCTGTCCCATATCTCAGCCCCTGTGAGACTCCTGGGGTGATGCTGAAGCCGCTGTAGTCAAAGGCAGCCCTGGACCACACTGGTGCCATGCCTCCTGGAGTCCTGCCCGGCCTCTGATTGGCCAGCACAGAAGGAGCACTGTCTCATCCTGACCCAGAGTCCTGGAACGGCCACTGGGCTGGAAGTCCTGCCCAGGAAGGGTGGCCACAGGTGTCAGAGCTATAAAATGTGCTGTCCATGCTGCTCCACACCTACCACCTGACCATGTGGAGGCTGAACTCTCACAGGACTCTCCAGTGGTAGCTATATAATTTTCTCTTTCTCTCTTGCTTTCTTTACTCCCTTTAATCTCCTCTCTTAATGACGTGAACCTGAGGGGCCAGAGGAAGGACCACTCTGCGAGGGAGAGGTGCAAAATGGCCGTTTATTAAACAAGGAACCCGGCTTATATAAGGGAGGAATAGAAGGGACTAGAAACAGGGTGGAGTTCGGGGAGTGGTTAGGGCAGGTTCACGACAAACAAGGGAATGGTAGGACGGGCTTTCGCTTATATGGTGAACCAAAGGAGGAGAAAGGGAGTGGCCAGCCATATATGGTACATCTGCGCTATACCACTGGCTGGCCAATGGGAAAAAGGGAAAAGGGCGGCAAATGGGGTGATGGTAACCGGGGAGAACTGGGGTACAAACAGCCAATGAAAACATTTGAAATAACAAACGTACTAAGTCCTATTCTAACAACCGAATAGCTATCTAAAAAACTGGGGAAATCAACAGTCCTTTATTCAACGATAGGCTGCTCCTGTGTCCAAATGTTGGTGTCTTGCTTAGTCTCCTTTTCATTATTCTTCTGTTTCTTTTTCCATTCCTGATATTTCGGGGATCAGACCCCGACATCTTAATTCTTTAGGTAACTTGGGAACTGAACGAGTTGGATTTTGTTAACTTGTATGTGTTAGCATGTGCTAAGTCAATGCTTTGTGGAATGCTTTATTTCAGTTGTATGTTACCCTTTAAACTTTTGCCAAGATCTCTCATTTCCTAAAGTTTTCCAGTAAGGTACCTCCTGAGGAAACTTGTGTGATGTTTCTCTTTTGCACTCTCTCCTAAGGTGCTAAAAGAACTGAAGGCTCCTCTGATATGTCTGGAGGGCAGATATTGTTGGAGCCTTGTATATTTTTAAAGTGAAACTCCCTTGGTGAGCTTGTAGCTTGAGACTTGGTGTTTTACAATCACCTTCTTTGGATGTTTAGGTAATTTACTACCTTTCAAATGACTGTAAGATTCTTATTTTTGTTTTATCTTTTGTTTTATCTGTAATTTGTTATGATCTTTGGCCATTTGATCTTCATTTTCATTTTATATTTTCTTTAATCTCTCTATAACTTTCTTTACATGGCAGAACCACACTTACAAAAATTTTTATTTTAATATTTTAAAGAAAAACTGCCTTTAGACATGCTATCTTATACTAGGATCCCATCAGATCTCCTAAACTAGGTCAGGTCAGCATGTATTAATACTTGGAACAGACACTTCCTAGAAATATCTAGGCCTCTTAGAAAATCTAAGTCACATGTATAAAATATACAGCACAGTACTAGAGGGCAATATATTCCTAAAAGTGTCATCTTTTATATACATTGAAAACTGACGACTTGACATTAGTAAAATCTTGTAACAGAAATAATCTTGATTTTTCATGCTTTACCTTTGAGCATTTCACTTAGAATCTTAAAATTTTTGAAACTTTGGCTGCCAAAACACAGTATTTCTAGTTTTGGAAAACCAGGCCACTAGTTTTTCCAAATTATATTTGGAAAAAAAATGGAGACTCCCAAGATACCTGTCCTTTCTTAAACTTCGGCCCACCATCTATTGAAAATTTGCAGTGGGATGCTCACCAGTGCCCTCTATTGCTCCCCTCCTCAGCTGGACAGGGGAGAGAAAATATAACAAAAAAAAATAACGAAGGGCTCATGGCTTGGGATAAAGGCAGGTACCTCACTAGGTCACAGGCAAAACAGACTCAACTTGGGGAAAAGCAAATTTAAATTATTACCAACCAATAAAAATTAAATTAAATCTTAGAACATGCTCCCCTCATCCCTCCCTTCTTCCCAGGCTCAATTTCGCTCCCTATTTTCTCTACCTTCTCCCTCCAGTGGTGCAGGAGAACAGAGAAGAGGGATTGTTGTCAATTGATCACATCATCTCGGCCTCTCCCTCCTCAGGAGGAGAACTGCAGGGAAATCTCTGCTCTGATGCCTGGAACACCTCTTCCCCTTTCACACCACTTCCCTCCTTCTTCACTGACCTCAGTGTCTGCAGGGCTGTTTCTTTCACATATTCTCACTCATCTCTCCTGCTGCAATTGCACAGTTGCTTTTTTTCCCCCTTCTTAAATCTATTACTCTAGAGGTGCTACCACTGTCATTGATGGGTTCAGCCTACACCGGCAGTGGGTTCATCTTGGAGTCAGCTGGCATTGGCTTTATCAGACATAGGGGGAACTTGTAGAAGCTTCTCCAGAAGCCACCCCTGTAGTCCCCCTCCTGCTACCAAAACTTTGCCATCCAATACAAAAAACTCTTCTCCAATGTTGAAGAAGTAATAACTGAGATTCAAGTCCTTTAGGATTTGCTTTGGTGATAAAATCAAAATTACTGAATTCATCTTAAGCTAGGACAGAAATTGACTCTTCTGTTTTTTACTGATTAGTGTTGATCTTGCTTGCAGCAACCATGAACTGATTTGACATGGATTATCCTTACTTAAGCTGTGAACACAGAGACTGGCCCAATTTATGGCATTTTGGTAGTTTCAGTATAAACTCATCTCTAACTGAGAAGAAATACAAATGGTTGACCTATTCTAAGATTCTCTGTCATGCAAGACTTTTCCCATCCTAGGTGCTTAAAAAGGAGGCATGCCAAAAGCCCCTAAAAGCAGGTTCTTTTTCAGAGTACCATTTACACATCCTGTACACTGTTGTGAAGTTTTACATTTGTTTTGCGGGTTTAAGGAAAGCAGTGCACACTGTGTTGAAATATGGATTCAATGAGCCCATTAAATGGGATTGGGTCATAATAATAATGTCCAAATGAGATAATTTATGTCAATAAATCATAACCTATCTGGTGTAACTTAAAATCCAATTTGTGTAGCTACCCTCTGCCAGTACGCCATAAGAATTAGTTATTGAAGAGTAACATTCACAGAAGTCAGCTACCAGAGCTGCAAGCTGCCTGTTTGCTTGTTAGAGGCTCTTAGAGGCTCCTTCTCCCTCTAAAATCCCACATTTTTATCCTTCTTAGTAGAGCATTTGCAATTCCTAACCTCATGAATCGTCTCCTAGAGTTACATGAACCCGGTCTTATGGAACACACTGTCAAGAAAAGAGTTTCCAACTTTACTTGTTGATATACCAGATTGGTATCTCAGTTACCACAGAATGCTCGTGAGCTGCATTTTGTAGATCACTGTATCTTCAATTATTTATTTATTTATAAATAACCTTTTTTTAAAAAAGAAAAGAAGGTAATACCTTACATCAGATTATTTGAACTCTGTCATTTAAGGATGCTGTCTTGAATGAGCCACTCCACAAGAACAAAGAACAGACACTTAAATTTCCTAACTGGAGTTTGTTACAGTGCTACTATACTGTAGGCAAGGGAGAAACTGAAGAGTATGCTGGGATCTTTCCTCTTGGATTTTATGCAAGGTCTAACCTACTGTCATCTTCTGACTATGCCAATGGATTCAATATTTCTAGGTGAGATCAGGTGAATTTCAATGGAACTTTCAAGTCAGTTGAGTGTAAAATAGTTCAGGGCTGCCAAGGGTGCAAGTACGTAGAAGAAAGCAAAGATATTCAAGCTATCTCAGATACCACAAGAAGCATACACTAGTGAAGTTAATGCTTCACTTGGCTGTATATATATACATACATATATATATATATATTTATAATCAGCAGTGATAACTAGACCGTTCAGAGCACTGTGCCAATGCAGCCCTAATGCTACTGGAAATCAAATTACTACCTACAATGCAAACTCAAATATACTGGCATAGCATTGAGATATCCCTGCCTATGCAGAGACATACGTAATCTATTTACATTTAAAATGTACATTTGACCTGTAGGATGGACTTGGATATCTGTACACCACAAGTGATTTAAGTGTGTGTCTTGGGAAAGACTATTTCTTTCTCATGAACTCAGCCACTAAAATTTAACAAGTAACTAAGTTTGACTATATAATAATGTGTTTTGATGAGTAAGAATGGCAATCCTTCCATTCTTAAACACTTCAATTACTGAACCATAGTTTCATGATATCACAGAATAAGTTAGATAGAGAGAGCTGGGGGCTTTCTACCTTCAAGTTTAGAATACCTCCAAGGCTGGAGATTCCACAAATTTTTTGAATAACTTAGTGGCGAATTTTTGTTCTTGTATTTAAGAGGAATTTAGTGTGTTGTAGATTGTGTCCATTACTTTTCATCCTACAACTGTGTACCTTCAGAAGAGTCTGCTTCTCTTTCTATACTCTATAGCTAAGTATTTAAAGAACTTTATATGGTCTCACCTTAGCTTTCTCTCCTCTACAGTGAACAAAAGCATTCTCAGTGTCTCCTCAGATTAGGTGCTTCAGCCTCTTAATCACCTTAGAACCCATTCTGTGGATACACTCCCATATGGCACAAATTGCAAAATGGTTAAAGTTGAAAGAGGTGTCTGATGGCCATCAGGTGAATTTTCCCTCCTCAACCAGGGCTACCTAGAAACAGTTGCCCAGGGCCATATCCAGACAGCTTTTGACTATATCCAAGGATGAAGGACATGCCAATGTCTGTCTTGTGCTGGGGAGACCAAAACAGCATAACAGATGTAGTCTGGCAGGTGCCAAAAGAGAAAAAAATTACTATCTACTGCCCGCTGACTGTATGTTTGCTAATACAGTTCCATATGCAGTTAGTTTTCTTTGCTGCAAGAACACACTGCTGGTTCATCTACTTCTTGTCTATGTGGAAGTTCAGGTCCTTTTCTGCAAAGCTGCTCCCTAGCCAGTCAGCTGCCAGCCTCCACTTTTGCATGTGCTTATTGAGTTCCAGAGACAGGATCTTGCATTTTCTGGATTTCAGAAATGTCTTTTTTGCCCATTTATATTGTCTACTAAAGTCTCTCTGAATAGCAGCTATATTTTCTAGTATATCAGCCATTCCTTTATAGTTTGATATAATTTGCGAATTTGCTGGCAGTACCTTCTGCCCCAGTTGTCCACACCATTAATAGAAATATTAAACAGTTTTGGCTCCTCTATTGTCCCTGAGAGACACCACTAAAAATCTTCTGCCAGGTGGGTTTCATACTCCTGATCTCCTTCCTTTGAGTTCAGTTGTCCAGCCAGTTTTTCAGTCATTTATCCATTTCATATTCACTATTTTGCTTACAAGGTATGCTATCAGAAATGATATTGAAAGTCTTGGCAATGTCCAAAATTCACTACTCTCATCCGCTTAGTCATCTCATCATAGAAAGCTACTGGGTTGGTCAAGCATAAGTCATCCTTTGATTAGTTTTTGTTGGTTGTTCCCAAATACCTTGTTCTCCTTTGGTCTGCAACTGGCTTTGTGGAGGATTTACTCCATAACCTGCAGCAGGACTGTGATGTGATGTGATGTTTGTTCTCTCCAGCAATCAAGAAGCTACTCCAGCTGGCATAATCTTCCAAAGATGATAGAAAGCTGGCTGTACCAGCATTCTGTCTGTCCTCATGGACTTTTGTATATTCAAGCAGCTTAAGAGATCCCTAACTACCTTCCTTTAACATAGTTAAGGCTTCTCTTTTTCTTCATCTAAAATCTCTCTCTCTCAATCCATAAAGCCTATTTGTTGCTGAAGCCTATGTAACAGTGTTTTCTCCCCTTCAATCATTGAGATTTTATGATAAAGAGAGGGATTTACAGGGGTGCTCACTGTGCTATCCATCTTCATATTAGCACAGACCAAAATATCAGATATTCTGGGACAAAGACAGAGAGGAAAGTAGACTGCTACAGGGTCTTTATATCCATACTTGAACTGCATCTAGCCCTATTCACAGCAGCACAAATATTTGATATGTTCTCGTGTTACCATATTTTTATTTTACTTTTTAATTAGTACTTGTATTTGTGTATGTTTGTTTTTTTTTTTCTTTTTTTGGTACTTATAGATCATGGGCAACTTCATAAGTGAAATGAAGGAGGGGTCATGAGGACTGTGACACAATGAATCACTGTTTATTCTACCTCTAAAAATGCCTAGAGCCACATAATTTGACTTCCACATTTGCTGTGCTCTACAGTGAATATACTATCATTAGTCATCTTTTCTGTGCAATGCTAGTACCAATTACTCTGATGAAAAGAATACAACACCTGAAACACCTGGAACACCTGGATTAACATTAACCTGTTGCTTGCTGAAGCAAATTTGCATGCATTCTATACCATCCCAAAGAGTGTCTGTTTAAATGAGTAGGGTAAGAGTATCAATTTCTTCAGGCAAGACTCTATGAGCTTTACTGCAAGATTATGATTCCTTAGACTTCTTTTTTTCAGGGAGAAAAAGATTAATACTATCAAGATTGTAATAAAAAATATGTATGAAGCAAACTTGTCTTGCCCATGTAGCTTATTGCTTATGGGTGAAAGAACTCAAGATTTGTTTTTCATAGAAATATAGAATGGTTTGGGTTCAAAGGGACCTTAAAGATCATCTAGTTCCAACTTCCCTACCATGGGCAGAGACACCTTCCACTAGATCAGGTTGCTCAAAGCCACATCCAGCTTGGCCTTTAACAGCTCCAGGGATGGGGAATCCAGAACTTGCTGGGCAACATGTCTCAGTGCCTTGCTACCCTCATAGTAAAGAATTTCCTCCTCATATCTAATCTAAACCTACTTTCTTTCACTTTCAAGCCATTCCCCCTTGTCCTAAATCTACATGCTCTTGTACCAATACCCTCTCCAGTTCTCATCAGCCCCCATTATGTACTGGAAGGCTGCTATCAGATATTACCAGAGCCTTCTCTTCTCCAGGTTGAACAGCCCCAACTCTCTCAGCCTGTCCTTGCAGGAGAGGTGATCCGGCCCTCTACATTTCTACATGTCTAAATACAGCCCTCTAGATATTTTTCCAATTAGTGAGAATTTCCTTGGCTTGATTTTTTTAAAAGTTTTTATTTTAAAGCCTCCAGGATGTAATCATTATTAACAAATAAGCTGGAATATTCTCAGTGCTTAGCAGCCAAATGGTTCGGTTTAGCTGTGATAGGATATATCTGTCAAGTGAAATTGTCTCTTATCTCTAAGCATATGAAAGAAACTGCTAGAAAGTGATTTTAAAACTTAGAAAAGAGTAAAATCTTTATTTTCAGACCATCTAGACCTTGCCTAGAGCACTGTTCCTACAATATTCAGTTATAAAGGGATTTATTTGGATAAGTGCAATGAGAAATTGCTTTGTCTTGACTTCAGATTTAAAGAAAGTTTTGCATGCAGAAGGTGCCTTCATGCCCTTCTGTGGCTCATTTCCCTGCCCCTGGCAAGAGCATCTGAAACTTCCCGTGTCTAAGACTGTGTAAATCCTAGGTTAGACTTGGCTAAGACCTGTTGTGCTTTGCCATCTATTAATCTCACACATAAACACACAAAAGGCAAACCAATTTATTTCCTTGAAGAATTATCTTCAAACTTTTAGCTATCAAGGAACTTTAAGCTGCGCAAGTAAAAGTAGTTATTTCTAGCAAAATTTTTCCTTTTACAGAAAATTTAGAAATTAATTGCCCCAAATTTTACCCTAAATTTAAAGCAATTCCCATTGCAAAGATACTGTAAATCAATTCTTTGACTGTTACAGACAATTTATCATCAAGTCTTAAGCAAAAACTTGATGTTTGCAATTAAAAAAAAAAAAAAGGTAGTATTATGGATTTTTTTCAGAAGCAGAACTTAAAACTCTCTTTTCACAAGGTTCCATAAGAGCAAAATTTCATCCAGCTCTAAAGCAAGAAACTACATTTCCACTATTAAGCACATAAGTGATGTGTTAGGAAGGAACATACTGCTGTTCCTCCAATGCAATACTGATTTACTATCAGTAATCTACAGGATGACCATCTCTAAATTAAACCTAAGACAGTGACTAGTTTATTACAGCTCTTAAGGGACTCCAAGCCAATAGCAGTAATGCTAGACATCTGTATAGCATAAGATTTTGAGATACTTACAGATAAATTATGCCTCACACTAACTCTTGTATATAGTAATAAGCTACGTAGCAGATTCACTATTTCAAAGTCAACAACAACTACTTTTTCTCAGGTACTCAGTGTATCATAAAATAATTTGTACCTTCTATTCACATTGACATGATTTATTGCATACTCGTGATCATTATGTAAAACTAATTGTGCATCTGATAGTAGCTGTGTCTTTTTAGCACAAATATATTAGCACTGGTAGTACCTGTTTTAATAGCACTTGAATTAAACTGTAAAGTTTATCTGGGGCCAGGCACTTCTCCTGTCCCACCAGGGCAAGCTCTGCTCCAGCTCCATGCTGCCCAGAGGCCGCAGCTGAGCATATGCAGACAGCTCAGGGGTTACTAAATTATCAGAGCC
The DNA here is from genome assembly GCA_013396755.1 of Sclerurus mexicanus. Lineage (NCBI taxonomy): Eukaryota > Metazoa > Chordata > Aves > Passeriformes > Furnariidae > Sclerurus > Sclerurus mexicanus. Next base: position 290,061 of record VWZF01000722.1, read on the forward strand.
TACAATGCAAGGTCTCTCGATAAGCAAAAAAGGAAAAAAGCTTAGCAAGCGTGTCTGCAAACTGCAGCAATTTAGCAAGGAGTCAGTGCTCATTGCACTGTCCAGGCAGGACAGGCAGCTGCGGGGTGTCAGATCATCGACTGCCCCAGCTCCAGTGCCACCACTTCCAGTCAGAAACCCAAGCACTGCTGAGTGTTCAAAGATGAAAGACAGAAGACACTAACCAGCTTAAAATTGCAACAAATGTTTGCCAATACTTCTGTCTATAAAAAGAAGTGCTGACTACTTTCATTGGATAGGTTAATAAACTGTATTCCTAGAGAGATGATTGCTAGAGGGGGAAAAATGTGTTTTGTGAAAAGCTTTTAAGCTTCCCAAATCATGCTTTCTTCAAATAAATTAGTATTTTCTTTAATGTTTTTCTATTTCCATGCCTTTAAAAAAATAAGAAGAGAAAAACAAAATTAAGAAAAGGTAGACAAGAGAAAGGTAGAATGGAAAGAAGAACATAGAATGGAGAACAGTATTTCACATGGACATGAAGAAATTTATGTCATTCATGGAAAATTGTTATATCTCGAAGGGTGATAAGTACTGCATCCACCTCTGAGATCCCCCACACAGGAAGGACATCAGCTTGTTGGAGTGAGTCCAGAGGAGGGCCACCAAGACCCTATTAGAGGGATGGAACACCTGTCCTGTGAGGAAAAGCTAAGAAAATGAAGATTGTTCATCCTGGGGAAGTCTTTGGGGTGACCTAATTGCAGCCTTCCAGTACCTGAAGGGAGTCTACAAGAAAGTTGGAGAGAGACTATTTACAAGAGCATATAGTGACAGGGCAAGGCAAGTAGCTTCAAACTGAAATGGAATAAGTTGAGATTAGATATTAGGAAAAAGTTCTTTACTGTGAGGGTGGTGAGGCAGTGGAATAGCTTGCCCAGAGAAGTTGTGGATGCTCCATACTTTGAAGTGTTTAAGGCCAGATTGGATAAGGCTCTGAGGCATCAGATCCAGTGAAAGGTGTTCCTGCTCTTGTCAGAGGCATTGGAAATAGATGATCTTTATGGTCCCCTCTGTCTCAGGCCATTCTATGAATCTATGATTCTATAATAAACAGAAATTTTAAAATGAAAATGTATAAGTAAAACTTTACTAGTGGACTCTATTTACAATGTTTTAGTACACACTGGTGCATCAAATCAGTGTTTTCCTAAGAAAACACTGTGGGGTGAACTTCTTAACAGAGACCAGATGCTACATTGCAAAGAGACTCCCACCCATCATTTCAGTACCTACCTAGATCAGTAACAACTAGCAGCAGAAGAGCCAGAATGGGTACCAGGAGTTTCAATTTCCAAGTGTCTTTCTTGACTCACTGGACTATTCTCTTCTGCATGGTCTTTTTTGATTGCAAAAAATACCCAAGGAATTTATTTCAAGATGAGTACCTAATTTTATGACCCTTTCCTGTGTTGCCCCATGAAAGCCTGAGGTGGAAAGCTCTTTATTTATGAACAGACTGGGTTACAAAACTGAGTATTGACAGTCTCCCCTCACATTAGCATTCATTTCATGATTTTTATTTTTTTCCCTGACTGGAAAACTGCCTACACCCCTGCTCACCATGGCAACTGAAGAATCTAGCAGCAGACTCAGGGTAGGAAAAACATAAGGAAAAAAAAACAAACTCAAAAATATCCCCTGATACTAAAATTGGTTTTGTTTTCACAGCAACACACTATGCAACTGCAAGAGAAAGAGAGCTATCTACCTATATTTCAGATGGAATCACCCAGCATGGGAGGAGTAGAAAAAATTGTGTGTATGTTTGTATGTTAGGGGTAGGTGGCACTTATTTTCTAAGCATGTTTTGACTGATGAGGGAGGATAAGATACTGACAATGATATGTACGAGTGGATGTTTCTGTGAAAGAGAAGACTTTCATGTGTACTGGGTAGAAAATACAGCAATTTTGTATGAAAAGTTTTCCTTCTGTCCCTGAGTTTGTGCTATGCACATATCTATTGACAAATATTTATCATCATGTCTAAACATATGGAAAGAGTGAACCAAAGTCCTTCAACCAGTGTCAGGCTGAAAACAGGAACTTAGGTGTTTGCTAATAGCATAGCCAAATATTATACAAGAATATCAGCCTCAGAGGTTATAGCTACCTAAAACAACAAAGAATATGAGTTTATAGGAATAATTTCACACAGATTGCTAAAAAAGGCATTTCAAAAATTACCTGGACACAAATATAAAATTAGTAATAATTAAAATAGTCCATATCAAAACCAGTAAATAAAATATCAATGAAATATTTTCTTCATTTCTCTTGGAAAACTATTTCATTCATATGAGTAAGGAAAACAGTATGACACATTAATCTAAACACAGTAGACAAGTTTATTGAAGGTTTTCTTCCATAAAACTGGTTAAAGAGTCTATTTGAATGAAAGGACAGTACATAAAATAACTTTGTTTGTGATCAGTTGCAAAATGACTTGCAATTAAACAAAAAAAAATTAAAAAAAAAAAAAACGGAGCAAGGATAATTTTCCACTACACATTAGATGCAAAGTATTCCATATAATAAAAAGATAGCTTTTAAGATAAACACTTCTGTGTGGAGGCCAAAGCTCACAAACTCCTTGTGTGCTTATTATACCCACTGGAATGCTATATGTTTCACTCCAGACACAGCCTTCATATATACCTCATGGGGAGGGAAAGTGGTGGTTGCCCAGCTTTAGACCAGCACAGAAGAGTCACAGACAGGGGATGCAGTTGAATCCTGGAGCTGAACTGCACACCTGGGTCTGCAGTGCAGATTACAGTTGTTGTCAAAAACCTGACCGTCATGGCTTTCTCCCACACAGAAATTGGAATAGGGGGTTATCAGGTTTGACAAGTGGCATAACAATGTGCTTGTGTTCAGAAACAATTGGATGAATTTTTGCATGTTTTTGTCAACACACTGCTCACTGCATTTCAATTTCATAAATTAGTTTTCTGTTGCTATTTATTCTCTAATTATCTGAGTTACTCTCTTTCAGTGAATGTAAGTTGCAGGAGAATGAAGGACAGGGTCAAGAAAATGCAGAAAGCAGATGTAGTGCTACAAGAAATGGAGCCAGAGTTGAACACAATCAAAATCTAATATGACTGAAATAGAGGAGTTGAAAAGTATGTATTGACAAGGAAATATAATAGTAAAAATGCTGATGTAGTGTTGTAAATTAGTTATGTAAAATACTGGTTAAAAAAAACCAAAGATTTTTTTTTTTTAATGGAATACTTCGATTAAAACCCCTTGGGGAATGACTGACAAAGATTTTATCTTCTTGCAGTTTTAGAACAATGTTCTATACCTCCATGCAAATTCTGCTGTAATTAGTTCTGAGAGACAAAGGTACTTGCTAGTCCTTAGATGTAGTACCAGCTTAGAATACCAAGTTAAAAGCATTAAACTAGCTGGATTTTGCAATTAAAGCAATGGGAAAAATGTAAAAATGCTCCAGAGACAGTGTGTGAAAATTATCTGAAGACAGGCATTATGAGTTTGCCAAGAGACAAGGAGGAAGTGGAAAAAGGACTCATCAAAAAACTGCAAGAATCAAGACAGACATGAGAAAAGTTGAATGGTAAAAGTTATTTTATTTATGCAAATAGAAGGAGAATAATATATACATGGATTTCTCTCTGCAGTTATCTTCATCTTCTTGATATTAAAGATAGTACTAAAATTAAACATTTCTATCTGTGTTCAAGAAGCAAGGATATGAACTTGGGGATTGAATCAGCATCAAAGATACTGAAGTACCTGAAAAGTTTACACAACATCCTCTCCTGATTTAGCAAGGGTTTGAACTGGATTATTTACTCCTATGTACATCTAACCTATCTTTTCATTTTACTTAATGTTTTCAGTTTCTTTTAATGATAACTTAGTCATTGGAGGATGACTAATCTTGACATTTTCTCAAGCTAGTTTAGTAAACACTGAAGAAGCACTTAAATGAAAACACTTTTCTAGTTTCCGAAGGTACTGCTGAATGATAAGGTGGTGTCACTAAGGTTTGAAACATGCATACTTGCCTAGAAAGAACTGGATTTTACATTCAAGTTTTCCCTCTTAGTTACCCAAGGAGTGTAGTTCTTATATTCAATTACACCCTATTTGTACCATGTTAAGAAGAAACAATTCAATTTTTTATAACCAGACCCTTGTCAGCAGTGTAGCAGTAAGTACTTTGGATAAACTCTCCAATTTAACATTCTAGGATGAGTAATGAGAAATAGGAAAATTCTGTGGGTTTTATTTCCGTTCATCTGGAGATACTTTAAACTGCTTCAAATTACTATTTTAATTCACCTTTGAATTTGACATTCAAAATGAGGCAGGGGAAAGTATGCAGCAGCATGCAGCAAAACTGCCAAAGGACTAGAACTTTATTTGGGAAAATTTCATGAGAATTTGCCTCTAAAAGAAAGAAAAATATTTGCTGGAAATTTGCATTCATGTTAGCCTTCTTTCATTATGCAAAATGACATCTCCAAATGCCTCAGGCAGGTATTTCTGATAGAAATTAAAAGAAGAAAAAGTGATAAAGAAATTAAAATCTAATAACATATTTTGGTAGAATAGTTATAAGTGATCAGCAGTGTATTAAGCTGTAGAGAATACTCATCACAGTCACCCTGGCTTGTTATATTCTCTTCTGGAGAACTATCTAACCCAAGGCTAGATTGCTTTGAAATTTAAAAACAGGTTTCTGGGTGTTAGACATTGCATCAATTATCATCAATAGCTTCAGTATGTGAGTGTGCTTACATACTAAGTTAAGCAAGGTGCTATCTTCAAGTTTTCTTATTTATAGATACTCTTTTTCCCCAGGTTTCCGTATTATTATTATTTTTTTTTTTTAGTGAATGATACAGAGGAAAACAGCTTCAGTACAAATGAACAAGGAGTGCAAGTCAATCATTGCATGGCATGAATCAGAGCAACTACACTGAGTAACTTAGCACCAGCTGAGAATCTAGTCAAAAACACCAATGTTTTCATTCATAACAATGTAATATCCCAAAACCTTCATCTAAAATCCAGTATCTATCTAAACTTCCTAAATCCAACCCTTTGGTTATAGTATTCTTTGTGTCATAGTGAAATCATGTTTCATTAAGGGAAATTATTTCAGCATAATACCTTTCATACAGAAGTAAAGCAGAGTATCAGTTCTAGTTTCTAAACCACCAAACCAGCTGATATTTTAATAAACAAAACATGAGTTTGGTCAAAGTCTATATGTATAATTTTTGCACTTTAAGAGGAATGTTCTAAGCTTTTGGAAGGGAGTAGGAAAATTTGAACTGCTGACTTTTATTTTTACATTTTTGAGGTTTTGTGAGGTTATTTTTGTTTGTTTGTTTGTTTTGTCAAAATTTATACATATTATTCATATTCATAGCCATTTCCCATAAATTAAGGTATTAAAAAAGTGCCAATTTTCTTTTGAAGCTTTTTTGATTTGTTCTTATAGCCTGAATTTCTTAGCATTCCATGGCAGAATTGCAGAAGGTATTTTACTTAAGTGTGGAGTTGCTCTTGTAAGAGATATAATTTCAATTTTATTGCTACAAATCTGTCCTATTCTGTATGAAGTTTTTGTTTACCAAGAATCTAGGGACAGAATTAACCAAGTTTAGCTGGAAGAGTCCAGCAATAGTATGCAGCACGTCTCTGGAATGACAGAAGAGCATACCCTCAGCAATTGTCAGCCATTGCTGAGAACAGGATTTTGCCTGACCTTTGGAACTGTTCAACAAATTTAGTGGGTATCCTGTACAAAATTTGGCCTGGAGTTCTTCAAGAAGCTTTAGATGGTACTGACATGTGGGCAGCATCTGATAGGGTTACTTCCAGAAAACCTGATGGCTATTTTGGAATACTGATTGTTAGAAAAACAAAAGAAATTCAGTGGAAATGTGAATTAAACAATCATTTCTCTATTGCTCTCTGAACATGACTAATTTACCATTTTCTCTTTTCCTTTCACCTAAATTGTTTCCTTATGCTCCTGAAACTGGCAGTTCTTCTAGCAGAATGACTTTTTTAGTTATCCTCCTATTAGTTATAATAAGCAAAGAAGAAATGGAGCTCTGTATTGAGATGAAAACACTAACAACTGAAATATTTGAAAATAATTTGGCAGCAGAGGGAACCCTGAGTGATTGCTTATGCTGGATGAAATATGAAATTGGAGATCATTAGAATTATATCTAGTGACAGAGGGAACTCACAAGGTGTGGCCCTGAGAGCACTGAGTTGTTGTCCAGCCTCCCCTAGTGCCCTCCTTTACTCTATTCATATCTCAGAGCTCCAATTCAGCCCATCCATTCATTCCCTGCCCCACTGATGCTGTAGGAGTGCCCATCTCCAGCTCTGTCCCTCCCCTGTCCCTGACTTGCTCACTGAACTTCTCAGGCTGACCTTGGACTTGACTTATTTTTTTCACCTTCTCCATCTAAGTAACCTCTTCTTATCCCAGCCCTGGACCTGTGCAGGGTAGCAAAACAAACTCCACACTGGATCCTCTCTGACAATAACCAGGAAATGCGTATTGAGGAACACCATGAGAGGGCAAGAAACTAGCTGTACAGTCAGGAAACCAGGAACTAGTCAAAAGATAGGAATGTGAAAGGAAAGAGAAAGCAAGAGAGAAAGAAATCCATTTTCGTCTTTATTTCCACAGTTTACCATTGCTGATACTGATTCAAGCTTCAATGTCTTTAGAGGTATTTCATCCAGAAGGACTTCTCTGCGCTGTGTAATTGCTCTTCATAGAGGAGAATCGAATCAAATAACTGTTTTTCAAATTAAAAGTGCTCCTTAAGGAAGATCATAGGCATACACAAAAAAGATGGGAACTAATTTAGTGGAAAAGCAAACTGAAATTTGGGGTTTCTGGACTGTTTTTCTGACCGATAAAGAACCAAAGCAGGTTGTGTGCTGAACAGTATTTATACAATATTACTTCAAAGCACAGCAAAATCTGAGGAGAGTGAGACATAACTCTGCCTCTGTATAAAGCAAAGGCACATCAATGCAATATTTTCTTTAAAATAGTTCATAATTTTTTCTTTTCTCTAAAACAAAACAAAAAAAAAATCTTTTTTTTATTCTCTCCAGACAAAAATGTTTTGCCAGAGAGTACGAAATATGAACATGGACTGGATCAGGAGCAATTGGCTTTCTTCTGACTGTGACTGTGGTATCGCAGAGCATTTAGCCTAGTCATGCACTTCGTGTTTTGTCATCCAGCCCATCACTTTCTCCAGCTCTTCTTGAGTGGAAGTCACAGTTGTTTCAGTGTGAGTGGAGGCAGCCATATGGTTAGCATCTTTTGCTTACCTGTGAAACAAAAGGTTTGCTAATTTGTTCTCTTTGATCAAAGGAGATTTGTTACAGGATTTTCTCATTCTTTGATAGACAGGAGTATATGCAGAGCCAGACCTTCAATTGAAACCAGCTTCCAGCTGCTCACCATTTAGAAACTTTTGGGCAGCAAATATCACACTGAAAATAGTGGGTTTCCTCACCCGTGTTTGGAAGTAGAGTGATCCAGTTATTTAGGCAGGTCACTCAGTCTCCTTCTGAACTGTCAAACTAAGCTAAGTTAATCCACACCTCAATTATTCCCTTTCTCTGCTTCTAAAGTTGGGGTTTTCTTTAAAGTTTGAAGCTTTCTCAATAGTGATTGATTCTCTCTCTTAAAAAGACATAGTAAGTAAAAGAAATTATCAATACAAACTTTTTTATGGGAGTTCTTTCTGACCCAGTTGATGATATCACTGCTTGAGGCTCAAACCTGGCCAGTAGTGTTTCATAATTTCAGCAGAAATGTGGTGAAATAAGTACTGAATTTTAACAGTCTTAGGCAAAACTGCATTTAAATCTCTGCATAACACATTAAGGTTTGGGGCTCATTTTGCTTTTCTTTTTTAACTCCTCTGCAAATAATTTCATAAACCTTTATATTTTCAATGATGGAAGTGAAAAATTTGTATGTCTAAAATTTAAAAAGAATCAAAAAAAAAAGTTTTAAGTAATGGTGAGTGTGTTTTTAAACTTCAAAAAAGAGATTCAAAGGGCAAATCTTCCACTCTTATGGACACTTCTGTAATTCACCTTCCATGAAGACAGACATGTTAGGGGATAATTAACTAACAAAAAGAAATGTCAGTATATATTTGTTGTTACAAGGAAAAGTGGTTTCTCTTCAGCTGAAAAACATATCCAGAGACAGCAATATCAGTTCTTTGCTTTGTAGTTTGGGGCTTTAAAACATATTGGCATCTCTTTATATTTTACATTTTTTTGAAAATCTACATTGATATTTCAGTGTATGCAGGTAGATATTCTCCCTATAAATAGCAGGAGACATTCATAGACATTATAATGGTGAATACACACATACGCCCACATAAACTCTCTATTGCTTTTTAAATTTTTCTATATTTTACATATGATAAGATAAAGAGCAGGTTAACTACCACCTTGAAGTTATTACACATACAGCACAGCCTGAAACACCTTTTTTCTTTGTTTTTTTTTTTTCCATTCTCTCTATAGGCCTTACATCTTCAGCAAGTGCCATATGGACAAAACAGTTTCTGGTAAAATTTTGGACAACCATTAAAATAAGCACAGCAGGAGATTCCAACTGTTGACCCCTAAAAGGTGGTTAATCAACAGCATATGGGTTTATTTATCCCAGCAAGCCCTTTTAATCAACAGTTCTGGAAAGTGTACTTTTTGATGAACACTTTGTTATAATAAATTGAGAAAATTCTCAGTAGTGTAAATGAAGCTCCAACTTGAAAGAAAATGACATTGTTTATAAGAAAAAAAATAAATCTGTCAAGAAGTCAACACATGAGAAACAGTAATACTAACCTCAAACAATGCTAGATTAACAATGCTTGTTCCTGAAATCAGATCAGAATTTATAAGAAAATCCCTAAAGTGCAGAAAGTTTGGATTTAGTATTTAAACTCATCTTTAAAAAATACATGCACACTGTAAAGTTCATGTTTAGAGTAAAAAAAGTCAGTTGGACAGGGATGAAGTCAAGTTTGAACCCACCCTCTGAATATATCATGACATTTACTTTCAAGCTGACAGTAGAAGATACTTGATGATAAGGTAGGTTGAAAGGAAGAGAGAGTAAAAAAAATAAACAGTGATGTCAAATTAAAAAGGCAAGCAAACGCTAACAAGTGGGCACACAGCACAGAATAAGTGAACACAAGAAAATCAACAAACATTAATAATACCTCTTCACTAGTGCAATGCAAATTATTTAAGGTAAGCCTAAGGAAAATCAAAGCCTTGAGGTATACCCAAAATAAGGAAAACACTAAATCGAATTTTAAGTTGGTGTAAATTGAGACAACTGCTTACAGAAAACTGACTCACATATGTCTTGGAAACATCATCAGGTTCTTCATACTAGAGAAACTGAGACAAAAAAACAGAGAACCTTTACTTTATTGTCTATTAATTGAAAAACAAAAATATTGATAATGGTATTTCATCAGCTTTTAAAACCTTCCGCTAAGCTTCCTGTAAATTATGTCCCAATCATGAATGCATTGGGAGCTATTAAAGCATTAAAACATCTCTAATTAGGAAGCCATGCAAAATGAAATAACTACTAAGCACCTTGGAGTATACTCACGCTTCACCTCTGAGCAATGGATTTTACCCTTTGTTGAAAGCAACTGTTACTCCAGAAGGACTTTTTTTCCATACACTTATTCAGCAGCAAAATCTGATCTGTTCTAGGAGGCAGAAACATGGAAGTGTTTTACTCTTTTGCAGCATACTGTGTTAAATTAAAAACATTTTTCCTCTTAGAAAACTATTTTCTCAATACTAACAGTATTCGACTCAACTTAGTTGAGATGTCTGATTGCCTGCAGTAAAATGGAAGATTGCCTTACAGAAAAATGCTGATTTGAAATATAGTGAACATCATGGAAATTGTAGCTGTAGCTACAAACCTTCTAAAAATGTTTGCCAAAGACACTGTTAGTCAGCAGAGATTCCACTAAGGTGTTATATTTGTCTTCAAAACAAAACAGAAAAGGTTTTTGCTTTGTCATTGGCTTCTTTTGCCACATTAGAAATAAGAGAAAACAACCAAAATTGGAAATCATTATCTACCCTGTATTATCTGCTAACAACAAATGAGCAAGCAATCACAGTACGAGAACTCCACTAGAAGAAGTGAAGATGACATTCTCAGATGGAATCTGTGTAGGGGACTACTGTCTCTTTCTCTGTGGAATGCCATAGAAAACCATCCTGGAGAAGTAATTTAAACTGTTATCCCTGGCAACTCTGTAAACTGTCAGAAGCAGTAACCACACATCACAAAGCTGAGGGTAAATACTAAAAACAGGAACAGAAAGATAACCTGAGAGGCAGATATCTGTACTATACTCTGTAGTACACTTCTCCATTCCATGTACTTGAAGTTAGTGGGAGACTTACTTTCACTAAGGCTTTCTACATTAAGGAGGATTTTCAGGATTAGCCACTACTAAATAAAGACTCTACCTTTAATTACAAAGTGTTGTATTCTAAGATGAATGTGGGACTCCAAGTGCCTGATTGTTCTAATTTTGAAAAAAAGACCATTTTGCAATGCCCGTAAAGGATATGATTAAGCACTGAATATGGTTTACAACCTCCAAGTAAATGTGGATGTCTTCAGCTATGCAGATAGTGCAATGAAAGTAGTCCTGAATCTATGAGAAGAAGGAAAAGAAAGAAAAGAAAGAAAAAGTGCTGCATAAATTACACCAGCTATCACCCTCCTGCACATTGAAGACTAATTCTTATAAAAAAAAGATAAAAAAGCCCTAGATTAGTCCAGCATGTTACCCTGAGTGAGCCACAAATTTCATAAAAATGAAGACAGTATCCTATATAAAAATAGCGAAAAAGTGAAATCCTTTGTGACAATTAAGCTAAGTGATTCATGCAGAGCTGTTGATTTCATTTTGAAAAGAAGATCAATGATTAAGCAAATCTTCTGTCTTGGATTGTCTCTGTCATTATTTGTGAAACTTTTTATTTTTTAAAGATTTTTTTACTCCACTAGAAGATATTTCTAGTTTCATTTTTGAAAGGACCAGTGAGTAATAAAAGTGCACTTGTTAAGGTAGAAGTATGCTCCATTAGGTGTATTATAAAGATGTCACCATTGCTGGGGTTTGTTTGTTTGTTTTAAATTAAACTATTCATGCTTGAAATTACATCAATTTTATACATAGGAACTACTCTCTCAGTAAAAAGCCACTTGAGGCAGCTTTTCCTCAGAATGAACTACTTACTTAGTACCTGTTTAGTACTGCTGTGTGGACTAGACTGCTGTGTAGACTAGTTAAATTTAAATCCCAGAAGTTCTTTTTTGATCATATCTATGAAAAGAAGGAATAGCTAAGGGTTATTTTAGGCCTGGACCCTGCTTCTTATTTGTATAAAGTGTTATTTTCTTTGTATGTGCACTCCAATTAACCGAGTTCTAGCGCACCAAAAGTAAAAATCAACTATGAGCTACTTTCAGTCCAGTTATCTCAAGAAGGAGTTTGCACACAAGACAATTATTAATGAAGCCCTAGGAAACACAAACTAAGCATTTCAATCCTCCAAGCACAATATAGCACTAAAGGGTTAGATTCAATTTTCAGCACAGTCAAAGGAGCCTCAAAGAGTATGACCAAGGTATTATCACTTTATTTTTGTGATGATGCAACGAGATCCATGTTCAAACTGCAATATAATGCTATGTATATTAGAAACATAAGAATTTTTTTCTGATACAGTATTTCTATGGCTCTCTGGTTTTTTAAATCTTTGTTGCAAAGAAGGGAGAGATAATGTTTCCTTTAAAATGATGGAGTTTGGGAATTAGCCAAGTGAAAATTACTGAGCTTCCACTGTAACTAATTGAAATTAGATATTGTTTTCATTAAACTCTCATCAACTTCACATTTTGTTTATTTTCAAGTGTACATTTCAAGTATTACAGATGTGTTGTTTAGGTCTCAGAGAGGGAATATCAACTGTCACACCTGGTTCATTTGCTATGTTATGTGTTTTGGGCACTGAGCTGCACGTCCTTTTTAACTCTCAGAAGGGGGGTTTTGGGTGCTTTATAATTCATCTCACTTTCTAGTGGTTAAAAATCAATCTATGGCTAAGTGTTCACATAATTTGAATCAAAGTAGGCATGCCTGCATGATTGTTAGTAACTCTTGATTGCAATGAAAATCTTTGTACCAACATAGTACATTGTCGTACTTATGGTTCCTTTTATTTGCTTTTCTACATCTTTATATTTGCAAAGTCTGACCAAACTACATAATGCTGAACAATGAGCATCTTATTATTTTTAAGGAAGCATTGCAGTATGCAAAAAAGAGAGGAGGCTTTTGTCTGTCTAGAGATAAAATGATTTTTATTTGAGGAAATATTTAGCTTCCAAGTAAAAATTTCTCTTTTGTTCCAAATGATACTGAATTTGTATTGATATAGTGTAGGAAGATTTCTCTTGTTTTCTGTGTTTGAAAATGCACTGTTCTTCTCAGGAAAGAATACTTGGGAAGGATTCATTTTATTATTGGGTTGTTCATCTTGTTCAAAATACAAGGAAAAGAGAAAAATGCTTCAATATGGAATGGAAATAGACAGAAGTTGAAGAGCAGTTCTTAAAACTGTTGGAGGACTGAGAAGTGGGGTAAAGGAAATGGAGATTAAAACACTTCAGGTGACTAGATGAAGGAATGAAAATTTTTACAGAAAAAGAAAGAAACAAGCAGTCACAGATGACTAAATAATTTATCTTAGATAAAGACAAATTAATAATCATCTTTAATAATTTGAATTTTAATGAAACTCATTCTTAAGCCTGTTCAGTAATGTTGAGGATAAATTTACTTCTATGTATAAAATGCACATAATCAACTTATGTCACTTGAAGATAATAATTTTACCATATCTGATATTCTGATAGAGAAAATTTGGAGGAATTTCAGTTCTTGAAAGTGACTCCTGAGAAAAACATGTAAGTATACAGCCTTGAGCTGCTGAAAACTGATGTGGGTTCACTGAAATCTGTAGGAAAAACCAGTCAACACCTGATTAGAATGTAGAATCATTATGCTTTTAATCATGTTGAAACATTGATGTATCTTGCTACTGTGAAGCATCCGTGACTTAGAACCTAGCTGCAATACTTAAAACTCTTCAGAGCTAAACCAGAAAAATGTTTCACAACTCTGATTTCTCTCAGCCATAAAGATACCACCACATCTCTTGGCAGAGCACAGTATCTGATGCATAATCATATGAACCATTTCCTAAACTAATGGAGGACCATTCAAAACCAGTTTAATTCTTGACCGTGCTATTTCTGCTGTAAGTTTTTTCAATAAACTTCTTCCAAACGTGGTTAGAAATTTGAAAATTCAGGCCTGAATCAGTTCCTTACCAATTCATAATCAATGTCATCCCTTAAGAAATGCTTTCACGTCCTGGTGCTTGGTTCTTGGATGTAACGACGGACATTAATCTTTGTTTTGCTTGACAGAGAAGCCATATATTTTATATTCACAGAATATAGGATCTTTTACTGGTCATCTGATTGGTATTTTCCAAGGCTATACTGGATAGAATTTGGTGGTGTTTTTAGGTCTGAGTGGACAGAATTCCTGTTTTCACTTGAATATTGCAATGGCAATACTTTTTTGTTTTTTAAAGAGGCATTGCAGCTGGTAAATCTTAAGATTGTCTCTGTAATTTTCACAAACACAGTACATTGATGCCTGTCTTTCAAGGCTAAGTAATACCCTTTGGTTTTCCTCCCTCTCCATTATTTAGCCCAAATTCCTGCTTACATTAACATGATCCCTAGCTGAGTGATATTGTGCTTGATAACAAAATTATTTCATCACATTTAATCTTTTTAAGATATTTACATTATCCACATATTGACAATATATTCCACCTTTTTGATGGAAAAAAAAAATTAGAAGAAGACTGCTAGTCCTTGTCCTATGGTCAGAAATTAAAATATTAAACAGCATGAAAGGGTATAAGTTTTAAAGTAATATCATAACTATATTCCTTTCAAACCAAAGTTAATCCTTATACTAGCCTTTTGCACAACCTATATTTCCTAGACTATTATCTTCTTTACTTAACCAGTAATGTAAGTCCTTTATCCAGAAGCTGACTCACCTTATCAAAGAAAATATCAGATGAGTACAGCAAGATGGACTTGGTGAATATGTATTATACACTTTTCCCAGTTTACTTATATACTTTTTCCAGTTTCCTACTTACTCCCATGGCTATTTTACTTTTTAAAGAAATAACATTGTAAAAACATTTATGCATAATTGGAGTAAGACTATTAGTGTTTGGTTTAGGTGTTCTGTGACTTCTTAAACATATCTACCACATTTACTACTTTCCAGCTGTATAGTATTATTTAATAAAAAATAGTTATTAAAAATCTTTACTATTGGCCACCTACTAACAATAGCAATAAAGTGACAGTTTCTGTTGAGAAACACCCACAGCTACCAGGACTCTGAAGCACCACTCCTTTTTCCACCATGTGTTTTGGAGAAAAAAAATTATGCAAAATTTTATTATTCAATGAAGAAATTGTCTCAAGGGCTTTGACTAATCAGTGTAGTTCTCTTTCAACTACAAAATTTTCACAGAAGTTCCCAGTACCACAGGCGTACAACAGCACGCTCACTGTGAGTGTCAGGATAGATCTGGTGTTGATCAAAGTGGAGAATGAAACTGCAGCCCAGCTGGGGTCTCGTGAAGCCACACAAATAACACACCACTGTAACAGCAAGCAATGCACCAACTGGGACATGTGAGCATGGTGTGTGGCCTGTAATAGGACACACAGTTATTAGCAAGCCATTAACTTGCAATAAGACAATATAAATAATTGAGTAGTATACTACATTTATATATATAAACATACTTGTACTGTCTCTTCATATAAGTAGGAAGGAAGTAAATGTACTGACCTGCTGCTGATTCCAGTAGGGATAGGCTCTGCCATGGTACCAGTACTTTCAGAGCAGCTTGGATACAGACTGACTGATTAATTCTCAGAGGTATGCTCGAGCTAGAATAAATGTTCCATAACAAAACACCAAAGTATACAAATCTGCTTTGAATATTTTCTGCTCTATAATAACATTTTAAGCAGTTGTTCAAACTCGGCACATAGTCAAGTATTTTACTGAATATGGGTGTGTTAGCATAGACCCAGAACCTCTGCCGAGATGAACAAAATCATGACCATGGAGTTTGATAATATGATCCAACATTTTATATACAAAATCATATTTTTTAGGTAAACACAATTTGTCCAAAACCAACATACATAATTTTACCTATTTGCAGGAATATCACACAATAATGTAACCATCAACATTGGGGCTGAAGAAATACTTTTAATGAGTTTAATCTATACTTTATATTTAAATGCATTACTTAGGCTGAAATCCATCTGGGCTTATTAAAGCATATTCCAAAGCCCAAAATATAGCTGGGAAGGCAAAAAATAAGTTAACCAACTATAATGTGACCAACATAATAACAATGCAGCCAGCTGCAAGCTGAATGTAGTAGAAACTTTTCAGCAGTTAAAAATCACTCTGCATGCACAGATTTTCATCAACTATTTATAACTGCTTCCTTTATTTATATTAAAGATAGAAAAAATGTAATCATGTCCAGAAGCATTTTGTTTTAAATAAAAGGAGCTAGTTTAATAGGTAAAAATACAAGAATCCAAGCAAGTGACTACAGAAATTAATTTTTAAAACCATATACTACTTGTAATAGGAAAATTGCCAGGGCCTGCCTCAAGTAAGTAATGACATTATATATTTAAGGAAGTAAATCCAGAAAGTACTACATGACACCCAAGACAAAGTCAAGCATGTCTAAGTTGTCTTTACAAACACCTGGTAAACAGCACTAGGCAGGGGTTTGCTAGCAAACTAACATGAACAAATCCTGTGAGAGGACTTGGCAAGTGTGGAGCCTGCAAAAAAGATCTGTGGGTCAAGTCTAGGTGGGCAGGAAGAAATATGAATCATCCATCAAGACAAAGATCAGTTGCATGTCTTCTGACAAAGTGAGCAGTATAGAAAAATCAGGTGAGATTTTTATTTGAACAGCTGACTTCATCAAACTGATTCAGCACCTCCCCCTCATAAATCAAAGTATTCTGAGGTTTCATGTACATTTAAGCTGGATATTGAGAAACACTTTATTTTTATTTTGTTCTCCTATACTTTTTATATTGAACAATCCTTCCTATCAAAGTCCCTTCAAGTAGAAATGCTGCGTATATCAATGCTTCTGGCCTCTCTCAGATTTGTTTCCCAAGCTGAATGGAAAGAATTACTCTCCATAGAACTTTGTAACCAATATAGGTCCACAAAAAATACAAATGCTACCTTTTCTGTCAATAGGCTTTGTTGGAAATGCTTCAGTTAATGAAAAAAACAGTTAATTTTTAGTCATTCAATAGAAACTGGTCATCCACACTTATAGTTTCAACAAAATTTCATTGAAATTAACCTGAAAAAAGTAATTATATTTCTAAACTGTAAGAGTATCTTTTTTTCCAAAGGTTTGCTTTAGGCTTGTTCCAAGGATAGTTTTAAAAGTATTAATTTGTATTTAAAACTGGGAAAAGGTATAAAAAATTCAAATTAAAAAAAAACATTGCAAACTCATTTGCTTTTTCTGTGTTAATTTTCAAGTTGATTGAGTTTGGGTCCTAAAGAAATTCACTTCGAGTTATATTTTCAATTAAATTCTTAGCATAGAACAGCAGCATTTAAATGTTGGACTTCTGTCTCTGAAACAGAAGCTTGCTTTTACAGGTCGAAATGGAAAGATTAGTACCATGGCCAGCAATCTCACATGGGGATATAACTTCATCCAGCTGTACTATTTCATTTTGTGGAGTGCAGACATATGTGTGTTTATGTACATATATGTATACATATATAATATCTCAATAAAGGTTATACAAAACTGAAATTAATTGAAGCATCCTAGATGTCCATTATATTAACTTGAGGCATATTAAAGCATCTTGAAAGAGCACAGCAGTGACTGTCAGCTAGCCAGACTACATAATGTGGAGAATTTCCCTTGTTAGGTATCTTATTAAAGTTCTCAGCAGGGTTTCTGATTCATCTCAACATCAAATGAATAGCACCAGCCTTTATTCAAGAAAGAGATAACTATAGTCTAACTAGATTATGCCAAATTCCAAAAATGTGCTTTCACAGTTGCCAAAGATTTTTTTTCCTTTTTCTACTGTGGGTAATTCCAAGGGGCCTATCAGTACGGACCCTATTCATAGGAAATATTATCCTGGGTTTCTGCAGTACCACACAAATGACACCAGCTTACAAGGATATTTAATCTGAGAGAAGTTGTTTGTTGGTTTGGGGGAACCTGTGTAATTTTTAGTTATTTGAAAGTAGCTGCTACAGGAAGTAAAACAATGAAAGATCATGGCAACGTCCCCTGTTCCCCTGCTTTTTTTGAAGATCCTCTTGAGAGAGCAGGAAATGCTGCTACTATATCAGTATTAATGTAATTCTAGGCATCAGTTACCAACTTTTATTAAAAACTCTCTCAGCAAGAGAGAGAGCCTTTGCATAACATGGAATCAGATAACACAGACAGGAAATAAACAGCTGATCTTCAAAGTAAATCTGCAAGTTCAGTTCTCTATGCCCTACATTCAGCAAGGAAGTCATCTCTTGATAGATACCAAAGATCGATACCTATAATTTCTATACAATATACAGAGACATTTAAGTACCTCAGAAGGGCATTTAAAGTTGCTTCAGGGAGAGTGGGGAGGTACCAATGCGAAAGCAAATGCTACAGTATCTATAATCCCACTCACATTTGAGGCTTGAGCAGCCCATTAAAGGCTGCAAACAGATGCCTATATGTCTGATCAACATCTGGGGACAAGAATACCAATGATAGACGACTAAAAACTGTTTCTGCAAAGAGCTAAATAAGGCTTCTTTACCATCACTGGTTGTGACTGTTAACTCTTCATAACTTATGCAAGACCTTCATGGATGAACCATTCAGGGAGATCTGAACACCTCTCCTGTGTTGATATCTGTTTTTCTACCACCCGGTGAATACAAAATAATCCAGGGGCAGACATTACTTTTCTAGCTCCTATAAAGTTAGGGTACCTTTTGGTCTCTCTCTTCCTAGTGCCAGAAATCTTGCATTAAGGGGTGCACCAAGGCTCAGCTTCAGCCAGAAAAATGCAAAGACACGCCACTGTATTGAGACTGGTACTTGGCAGATACCTATAGAGAGACATCAGTTTGAAACTTGAGGAATAAAGATTGTAGTCTCTGTTTCTTTAGGATCTGCAAATGCACTAGCAGTGAGTGAAAAAAAAAAAAACAACGTATTAAAGGTTGGTGGAGGCACCACAAACCTTTAAAAACAAAATAATCACAACCATGTTTTCTGGGAGGTTCAGTATAACCTCTCTGCATACAGAAATTGAAGTGCTATGGAAATTAAGTTGCTGCTTTGCCTAGATCCCAGCAGCTGCAGGAGCTGGTTATTTAACGCTCAGGGCACATATAAGCAGAGTTGAAAAATAACACTGGTCTCACTCAAATGCTCCAGTTTCCAGGCTGCCAGTACTTTCAAGCGAAGGAGAGCTGGTAGAACCACTACAAAGAGATCCACAAAGAGTAAACTGTCTTAGAAATGTTTACCATTTCTTCCTGAAAAACATTACTTTCAATCCTCACCATCACATAATTCCCAGAAATTTCTTGCCTGTACTTCCCAATGGATTACTATTCTAGAGTTTCTTGATTATCTTTGACAGTATCATTTTATGATTTTGTCATCACATGCAAGATTATAGTCAATGCTGGAACATAAACATACACAAACACATGCACACAAGCATCAGGGGGGTTCCATTCCTCATTTATAGTGAATGGTTTTCCTGATTAGCTAAAGATACATCTGATACAAAACTAAGAAAAAAATAATACTAAAATATGTGAAATGTCTTGCATTCATTTGGTACAGTTCAGGGCTGAACAGGGGTTTTCCAGAAAGTTAATTTGAATATTAAATTTAAATAATTCACATCATGATAACAGTGGAGAAATTGTCCCTTCTGAAGGATTTGACAAGATTACTGAAGTTAGGATCATGAAATACTTGAAAAACACAGTAGAAATTTCCAGTTTTGCTCATATAAACTTTTACCATCTTGGTGCCACTTTACACTCAACCTTGACTTTTAAATCAGCATATAAATCATAGCATATAGTAACTGAACATTGACAGTAGTTAGTAGAATAGATTAGTTTCTTCAGAGTTAGCTGGTACAGTTATCCTCTCAGATAATAGACCTTATAAGTTTGTGTGATCTGCAATTTAATTTACCTGGTGTTTTCCCAAGGAGCTGTTCCTGCAGGGTAATATAAACCAGAGAAGTCATTAGGAGCTTCAGACAGCTTCTGAAGGCTGCTTGAGAGGATAGTGGGAGGCAGATTGCTGAGACAAGAAATTTCTTTTAAGTTAAATTTCTTTCATAACAGAACAGTTTAGGTTACAGTAAGAGGGAACCAGAGTGGTTGCAAAGTTTTAGGAAGAACTATTTTTGAAGTAATAGTGGGAGCCAGTATCTGGACTGTACTGCCTGCACCCTGAAGTCATCTGTTCTGTCCTGAAGTCCTAATATAACCTACTTGGTGAAGTTAGGATTTAACTTTCAAAAGGACTTTAGGAGTTCATGTGATAGATGTTGACATAGTTTTCCATGTTGAGTTTGATCTGATGCTCAGCTCTTGCAAAGAATTTAGAACTTTAAACTATGCATTTCCCAGTATAAATAAGTACATCTCATCTGCCTGGGATGCTCAGTTCAGCAGATGATAGACTGGAAAAAAACAAACTAGCTGAATGAAGAGATTTGGGGTGTGGGGATGGGAAATACCAGAGTAATATCCTACAAAATCATATGGAAAACTGTAGTATAGTAATGATGCAAGCAGAAGGTTTTCTAGAAGATGGATCACAGTTTCAAAGAAGACAAACATAAGTTATTACATAAAAACAAAACCAGATAGTCATGCTCTCACTTGGCTTAACATCTTAAGAAAGAAAGGTGAAAACATACTGGAAGTAAAAACATATTTCAGGGGAAAAAAAGGTTTAAATTTAGCAAAACCAACCCACCAACTTGGATTTAGTGAATTCACAGCAATTTTTACCATCTCTATAGATAATTTGCAATTAAATATAAACAGAATTTTCAGAATAAATTGACCTCTGGACTTCTGCTCTTGCTATTTACTGAAGGCATGTTGTACCAGACAGTAAGAAATCAGATTACTGAACTGATCTTGGAGACAAGTGATATTTAACAGTGATACTCATATTTGCACAACTGAATGTCTTCTGGCTCATTCAAAACCACGTATGAAAGTTATGCAAAGAAGCAACACTTGTCCATTGTTGTTCAAGAAAGGCAATATTGAATAGCCTGAGCACAAAGAGCTGTTCAGATGTAGTCTGTGCTACAGAGTAGACATCCACCATCTCTTCTTCATTTTTTTTTTCTGCTCAATATTCCCTCAGCTGTGGACAGATGTTTTCAGACATTAGTCAGAAGCAGCACTGCAAAATGAATGCCACTGGTTCCATTAAAGAAAGCAATAAAACACTCACTGCACTTCTGTAGAAGAAGAATATGGACAAGGAAGATGACTTTTGAATTTCTGTACATATTCATATTTGTTTCTCCTATCTTGCTCCATTCTGAAAACCTAGGTATTGTATTCCTTAAACTAGATCCTGCAAAACCAGAACTCACATTGCTGCCAATTTTAAAAATACAAAGAAAACCTTTTGCATAGAGAGCACAGACACAAGTCTTTTTGTAAGCCAAAGGTTATACAGCACCACAGCAATATAACACTCATACACAAAATAAAGGTTATATATTTCTGTCAGGAGTTCGAGGCTTCTGGCATGTTGATTAGACAGCAGGTGCACTGCTTATTATCTGTTGCTAGAGGGACGGTACTTGTTCAGAACTAGTTAGTTATGTCAATTTTGATTAAATAAGAAACATAAAGTATACCTGACTGCATGCGTAGAAGAGATAGAAAACATTCGGAAAAAAAGTAGATACATTCCCATAGTTACACATGGCAATAATCGTTGGAAAGCATGAGGAAAAAAAATTAATAAACTCAACTATGCAACTTGTCAAAGTGTTGAGAAATTCAGAAAATTTCAGACTAAGGAAAATAAACATCATTTTTCTGCATCTGCAATTTCTGTCAATGCAGGCAGCATACAGATAAATATTAACTTTTCAGAGTGTCTTTAATGTATAAAATATGCATGCCACTGCTGGGCTTGTTGAAGGAGCTGGGCTGAGGGTATGGGGGAAGGAGGGAAAAAGTAGAAATGAGTGATTCTGGTGAGCGTTTGCTGTTTACATCCTAGCTGCAAAAAGTGGACATGTTTGCAGGAGGGAAGAAAACTCAGCATTACCGAAAACAAATGGCCTCACATAAAGAAAACTGGAGGTGGTGAGGGAAGGGAATTTCTTTACTGAAAACAAATGCATTCTC
>VWZF01000722.1:311908-341402 GCA_013396755.1 Sclerurus mexicanus
GAGGGGGAAGAAAAAAGAAAAAAAACAACCAATAACAATGGGGGGGAGAAAAAAACAACCAATAACAATAAAACAAAATTAGCTTGGTTTCTCCAGACTGCTTAATACCTGTCTGCAACCTATTTCTTGCTGATTGGAAGAGAAAGGACAGTAGGAGGGGTCGACTCTAATTTCTCCCAAATAAAGGATTGTGGGGGTGGACTAGAGGGGGCTGAAGACTCTGCAACATCAGGAGACACATTTGTTCAGTCTTCACTGGCATTTCTGTCCTGAAGAATTTGTTTCTGCAAAAAGGTTAAAAACTGTTCTGTGACTTGGATTAAATTAATTTCTTTGGCATGAAAAGATAGACTTTTACTTGTCTCTGCCTGATGCCCAAATCAGAGAAATTTTATTTTGTTCCTGTTTGCTGTTTTAGTTGGCCAAATTATTAGGTTTTCTTTTGCTTGCACTGAAATATTCTGTAATTAAATCTGATTTATTTACCCTGTTGCACATCTAATTCACATTTTTCTCCCCCACTGGTTCTTGTCATCTTCTCCACTGTAAATGTTTAAATTTGGATTAAAATTTGTTCAGATCCTGATCAGGTTTCGTTTAATTCGGATTTTTGTCTACTGGAGGGGGAAAAAAAAAAAGGTGTAAATATAAGAAGTTAGAACTTTCCTAAGTCTCAACAGCTATTGTCAGGTGAGCTATTTTTTCTTGTTTGAAGTATTAGTTTTAAATTTCCTGTTACAGAAACTGTATTTTGTTACTTGAAATATATAATTCAATTAACAATACATGTTTTTGCATATTTTTCCCACCTGAGATCACAAATTAAAAGTATATTCAAAACTAATCTAAGGACCAAAAAGTCTTCACTTTTGCTAGCTATGCTCAATGGCTATGCAACATTTTGATTGTGCTTATCTAACCAGTCTTTGAAGACCTCCAATAGTAGACATGCTGCAGTACTCCTAAGGACAATAGTTCAAAATATATATTGCAACAACATTTCTGGTTCTTTTTTTCCCTTATCTCCTCCTAAACTGCAACAATAAGCTGCAATTTAAGCTCATTATTTCCTGCTCTATCTTGCAGAGATAAAAAAAAATCAGATTTCCTTGCTAACAAGATTTTACACTACAGAAAACTGTCCCTTTGCTCTTATGAGCAACCCCAATTCTCATCTTAGTGAGACTCACAAGACCTATGGGTCTTCCCCTTTGCAACTTGCATAATACTATTGACATATTTTCTATATCATCATTAACTTATGTTTATGAAAAACAACTAGATCTGTTGAAATGCACAATGATAATATAGACTTCATCTTCTAATACTTAGTTGCAGTTTTGTTTTGGATCTCTTTAACATACAGTTTTCTAGTGTTTGCAAATTTTTTTCAAGCTTTTTTTTTGCTATTTTTTCTTTTTTTTCTTTTTTTTTCTGTGGATGACACCAGATTTATCGCTGTCCTGGTATGACCTTGGCCTCATGCAGAACAGTAACATGAGAGAGAAACCACAAATGATTAACTGTGGAGTTCTGTAGCATGGCAACTGCCTCTAACTTCCCATTTAAGTACACCTAGACTAATTTAACGGTGCACTGTTTAAGGCCTTCCTTCTTGCAACCTATGTTTATTTTAGCAATTTTCATGCCATCTGCAAGTTCTATTTATTGCCAGCATTTTACTTGTACGGCTCTGTGCAGTCATCATGACAAAGAATTACTCTTGAGAGGTATCCGAAAGCTTTCCAATTTTTCTGAATGTGACAGGCTAGGATGCTGGAAATGGTTGAAGTCATGGAATGAAAAACATCATGGGAATATGACTAAGGACTAGTCATCACCACCTGGAAAGCTGTCATTAAAAAAAAAAATCATGTTAGAAGTCAACATACAGTTTAGAGTCTTGTAAAATTGCTGGAAAGGAAGTTAATGAACAAGAATTGGGTTCTGGAGGTTTGCATCAGTGATTTTTCTTCAGGGCAAAATCTTAAAGAAAGAGACCTGCCCAGTCAGATGTGACATCTGAAACCAGTTGTCAGAATGAGGTCAAAGTGGGCTTCAAAATACCTCTGCACAATTTCAATTTCTTAAGGTGGTGCAGGCTATTGTAGGAAGCATCTGATATTTCAAATTATGATGGATAACAACATTCCTGATAACAAAGCAAATTAACTAATGTGAGATAATTCTCAAGTCACTCTAATCTTTTATTTAGGGCATAAAATAAAAATCACTAGTTCTCCCAAGCAAGTTTCAAGGTTGGATGGACTTTGTGCTCTATTAGTGTCCAAAGGGTTCACAAAGATCTTCTCTAAAGTATTTAACCATAGAAACTGGCCATGTACACATCTTTTCACTTTTGTCTGTGTTGAATCAGCTTACTATTTTAATCCATTTCATAATTTAATCTTATCTTTCCAGGAAATGTTTTTAACTCCATTTCACTCTGTTTTTTTTTCTATTTTTTTTGCTGTTCTGCCATCTCAACTCTTAAGGTTTCCCTTAGCCATAGTGCTTTATTTTCCCTATTAACTATCATATTGTCATTTAGTTTATCAGAGTACTCTGAAGTCAAAACATCTCTCAGGGAGGTCTTTCAGGATAGGGCCCTACTTAAGTTTAATATTAAAACATAAATGAGACTATTGAATGGCTCCAGACTCGAGTACTAAAGCATTTTATTCTTTAATCTTCAATATTTAGTCTCCTTTCTTACTAATTCATTCATAATTCTTTGGAAGAACATAATTAAACTAAAACTAGAAGCATTAAAACTGCTTTGGATTTTAGTTATCATTTTTTTCCCCTTTTATCTTCTTTCATTTCTAGCTGTCTCATTAGCATAATGGCTGTATTGGCAGTCATTACAAGAATGAGATTATCTAGTGATGAGCACTTCCATTGCAAAGTATTTAAAATAGTGTGTAAGCTTATTAGGAACTCAGTGGCTGTAATGGGAGTCAAGAATGCTCAGCACCAGCTAAAAAATACACAGGTTCTTGCAGAATCTGGCCTAGCTGTTTAATTCTCAGTTCCATTTAATTTCCAGTTGCATCTGTTGTTCTTTCTTGATTTTTTTTTCCCCTACTTTTTCCAGAGGACCTTGTACTTTACAATTTAAACCACCAAACCTACATCAGTTTAGCAGGAGAAGGTACATCATGAACTGAAGTAATTGCATTCTCCCATGTCTATAATATTAGGGCTCTTCATGATTTTTAAAATATTTACTTCCACAAGCTGTGCTCAGCACTTCAAGTATTCCTTCCTTAAGATTCTCAAGTTGAGTTGCATGCATCCTATAACTTCTTGGCTTTACAGTAATTTCTGTCTGAAACCTTAAACTGCACATCAATTATAAAACATTTAATCTACATTTATATATATATGGTGTGTCTGTGTCTGTGACTATATGGCAGTAACTAAAAAAAGAAATTATTTTTCTTTAATCCTTTTGATTTATTTGCCATGCTTATTGATTATTACTTTCTGGTTATGAAGTAACTATAATTCTGATGTTTTCTTGCTTATGTTCTTATTGTTTTATTATACAGCAAGCAAGAAAAGAGCCATGTATGTGGTCACACTCAATTCCTAAGAGATATCACACTGTGAAATAAAACACCTAAGTAAATGATTGTCCCATTTTCACACTATTTCACACAGTCATTGGAATTCGTGGAGTGGCAAGAAAGGTATATATACTGTCTAATGCAATTAGGAATAAGTCAGCAGAAGTCTCTAAACTGTTGATTGCTAGAGGTCAGTAGGGCATTTAAAGGAAGAATGTTTAATAGATTTCTTTTATTTATATGTTTTTTTCAAGCATATGCTACTTGCCACTATTAGAGCAAGGATATTGGGTCAGATGAACCCTTGAGCTGACAGAATATGGACGTTTCTATGAAGAGAAGAGACTGTATATTTTAAAGCTCATAATATTAAAGCAATAAAGTAGGTGTCATGAACACCACAAACAGCAGACTTTACTGGAGGTGATGTTATGCTACAGTAAGAGTAGGAATGGGATGTTCTATTTGACAAAAAATGTTGGAAGAGGATTGGAAATGAATATAAGATTTATCAAAAAAACAAGGAAACAAAAAAACCCCAAAAACATCCCTCCAAGAAACAATCTCTCAGATTTGTAAGACAGTTTTCACAGTGCATTCTTTTCCTCCCTGACAGAACAAATGGCTTTATGAAGGATGTGTGGCAGCCAAACAACATAAGTCCTTCACATATTCACAAAGACCTGGTTTGAGAATTATGTTATTAGCCTCCCTGAGATGCTCTGTTAATGCAGAAGGATAGTCTGGAGCTGAGGCTTTTGAATTTTCTCTTACCTTCTCCAAAGACCATTTTTCATGAGCTGCAACAGGCAAGGGTTAGTGAAAAGAGACAACCTTTTGATGCTTGCATTGTTTCAACTGGTGATCTGCTCTACATCCTCTTCAATAAGAATTACAAGACGTTTTGCTTCGGGGTGCTTTATACACATGGTACATACCCTGCACTGACAAGTATAACTAACATGAGGACAGTTTGCACAGCTGTCTCTGGGTTCTGCTTTGGGAGCTCCTGGATCTTCTGGGGACAAGGTCCAGGATTGGCAAATGCTTAGATTTCTAGTCTTAGAAACTTGGGGGTACCTGTGGCTGCCAGGTAAGGACAAGAAAACCTCTATCACCTTCTAAGAGCTCAGCCAGCTCTCCTTGACCTAAAGGTGCCTGAAGCCCTTTTTGTAGCTGTCCTCTGATTTCAGATGTTCAAGCACTGGTTTAGGTGGTATTAGGAAGAGGCTTGTAAAAGAGATAGGCCTAAAGTGCAGCTCATGGAAGCAATAGTGTGCACAGAAGTTGGCATAGCAGAGTACAAAGAGCAGATCCTCATATCAGTTAAGACCAGCATAAACATTCTCACATTTTGTTGTAATATGCCCCAATGCACAGATCAATCAGCTGGTATCAATGTGGGTTGGGAGATGAAGGGATTGAGAGCAGTTCCGCCAAGAAGGATTGGGGGTGTTGGTGGATGAAAGGTTGGACATGAGCTGGCAATGTGCTCTTGCAGTCCAGAAAGCAAATCATGTCCTGGGCTGCATCAAAAGCAGTGTGACCAGCAGGCTGAGGGAGATGATTCTGCCCCTCACTTTGCTCTGGTGAGATGCCACCAGGATTGCTGCATCCAGCTCTGGGGTCCTCAGCACAAGAAAAACATGGACCTGTTGGACAGATCCAGAGTAGGGCCACAAAAATGGTGTGCTGGTTTAAGGGTAAACTGGCAGGAGAAATGGACCCACCACAAGAGGGATTATAAGTCAGAATTACAATTTAATGAAAGGTATTACAATAAATACACTGACACAAAGAGAAAAAACTGCTTTCAACTCACCAAAACCCAGCAGTATAACCCAGTGTCCCGTGGCACAAGCCCAAAGGGGTTTGTTAGCCCTTGTGCTGAGACCCACATGGTTCCCCCAAGTCCAAAGCAAAAGGAAGTAAAGAACCTGTTGGTGCAGATGATGGCTGGGGTCTGGTCGAGAGTGATGGTTTCCTCCTGTCAAGGTCCTGCTGCTCCTCCAGATCCAAGAAGTCCCTGAGGTCTTCTTACCCCTCCCGCTTATGTACCTTCAGGGAGCACCCAGTCCTTCCCCCAGGGCAGGAACTCACACAATGGGTGATTAACTCTGTGAGTCATGGGGTATTGTTGAACCGCTGATGGCCCATTAGCAGCCACGCCCCCTCAGGCTGGGTGTGAAGGTGCTAACAACTCCCTGGGCGGCTGCTGCAAATGGTCCATTGTTTTTGGGAAATGAATAAAGGGGGGTAGAATACATAGCTTTGATCACCCCCACACAGTGATAACTGGTCCCACCTGCTGAACTAGGACAAATGGTCAGAGGGATGGAGCACATTTGCTATGAAGAAAGACTGAGAGAGTTGGTGTTTTTCACCCTGCAGAAGAGAAGGCTCAAGGGAGAACTTAGAGCAGCCTTCAGCCTTCCAGTACCTAAGGAGGGCCTACAAGAAAGATATGGATAAACTTTTGAGCAGGGCCTGTTGCAATAGGACAACGGGTAATGGTTTTAAAGTAAAAGAAAGTATATTTATATTAGATATAAGAAAGACATTTTCTAAAATGAGGATGGTGAAACACTGGAACAAGTTGCCTGGAGAGGTGGCAGATGTCCTGTCTCTGGAAACATTCAAAGTCTGATTAGACTGGACTCCGAGCAAACTGATCTAGTTGAAAATATCCCTGCTCATTATATGGGGCTTGGACTAGGATGACATTTAAAGTCCTTTCCAACACAAACTATTCTATGATTCTATGAAACCTGGAAGAAATTAAGTGAAAGCAGCATTCCTTGCTGACATAGATCTGGTATTAAATAGATAATGGCCAACTTAGTAAAATGGCCACAAAGTAGGCTACAAAAGGAAAAAGAGAGAGTAATTTTTCATAGTAGTGGGGTATATTCATAGAAGTAGCAGTATATTTAAGTGGAGTCTTGGGCAAGGTAACATGGCTATGTTTCTGTACTCTGAGTACAGGAATCAAACAGGAAAAAGGAGTATAATTATAAAAATCATACTGTGGCTTGATCAGAACCAGGGGGCAGGGGGTGGGCAGGTTAAACTGCCTGAAATCAATGTAGGAATGAAGTTCTACTTTAAAAAAATTGAAGAGGGTTACACACATGGGCACCATCTACTTTTTTTTCTTGTATCAGCATTTGTTGAAAGACCTTTATCCTCTCAGGGTTTTTTGGATGTTTAGAAAGAATTGATAGATATCTGCCCAAAGCACACATTTGAAAATAAAACAGAATAAACCAAGACTGATTTCATTAGGGATATTTAACAAAAAAAAAAAATTAAAATATGTGGGCTTAAACAAACCTATTTTTGAATTATCAGGTGAAACGAAAACCAGTAATGGATGGTCTTTACAAGTATGGTCTTTACCACCATATTTTTGGAAGAAATATATTGCAGTATGTGTTTGTAAAAAATGGGTTTAAAAAAGTTGAAAGCAATAATTAAGAACAGTACATTTTGAAAAAGAAGGCGATAACTCACTGTAGAAAACAATGATGGATAAAACTGATCACAAAGCAATAGTTTGTGCCTATAAGTTGGGGAACAAGTGAGAACAGTGAAACAGTAAAAATGTTCAAATAAATGTAAATTTCAGCATAGAGAATTGCTAGAATAGACCCCAGGCAGGGAAAGAAAAAGTTTTGAAAAAGCTTTAGTTTTGAAAAATGTCACTATTAAGTCAAAAGAACACACTGTTTCAATACAGAGAAAAGTTGGGAAATTACATGCCATTACTGCTACAAAATCTTGAAACTAAGAAGATTGGTATGTAACCTGTCTCTGTCTCTAAGACCCAGTCCCACAGAAAATATGTACCCATTAAAAGAGATATAAAACAGCAGAACAAGAGAATGAAAGAAATAACACTTACTAAGGGACACAAAGTTAGGAAAGCTTTTATAAACAAGACAGACAAACAAGGAGAGCAGAAATTCTCCTACCAGGCAGCAAGCAAACCAAAGAATACTCAAAAAAAATTCAATAGCCACTTTACTAAGTCAAAAAGAAATAACATAATTTAGTGCCATTGTTTTCTTATGGAAGACAATTATTTTGCATTGTTCCATGCAAGGTAAGCCTAAGCTGGAACACTGTGTCCAGCTTTAGATACCACAACAAGAAAGATGCTAACACATTGGAACAAACTGAAAGAACAACAGAAATACAGGGTTTTGAAAACATAAGCCAGAAGGAAAGATTTAGAAATGAATTGAATTTGCTTAGAGAAGAATGTAAGGAAATGTAATAGGTGTCTCCAGGTACTTATTAAATTATTGTAAAAAGAGATGGAACATTAATATTTTCATTAATCTGCTAATTTGCAACAAAGGAGATTTAATTTAGAAAATTGTACCCAATATCTATTTATAAGGATAGTAAACTAAAGGAATAGCTATCAGGGCTATGAAACCTGTTCAAAGATTACGTCTGTTCATAAAATGATCTAACAGTTCTCTAAAAAAATCTTTGATCAGCATTTCTCAGCAGTGTTGTAACCATACCTGGTTTGTCAACATGCTTACTCTCCCTTCTCTCCTGTGTATTTTCATGCAATAGTGTTTGTTAGTTAAAAGTCAATCCTTTTTCTGATTTTTTTTTATGCTTTATGATATTGTTGTGGGATTTTTTCCCTTTCACATCCAATTGTGAATTATCTTGGATGGGCTGTGTGAACACCAGTTTTGGTGGGCTAATTCTGTAACTTGTTACTGAAATATTTTACAATCAAGTATTTTGCAGCTGAATCAGTAACATGATTCAGAAGATGAGTATGACATGAAATAGTAAAACTTGCTTTTTACTGAAAAAAACCATGCCTGTTTTTCACTCCTGCATTTCACATAACACCATGCACTCCAGTGTTTGTGTGACAATCCTTACAACAACAAATATATTCACTTTTACTTTAAAAAAATAAACAAATAAAAAAAGTCCAGGTTGTGTTTTAGCTTTACCTTTCAATGAGTTCTCAAAATTAACCAGCACTCATTCAAGCTTCTAAATTCCGAAATGTAAAACAACAATTTGGTTTCAAATTATATTATAGAATATTGTATTACTGTAAAAAGAGGTGCATAATTAATGTATTTCAGTAATGTAATTTGTCCAATTTGCAGCAAGGGTGATTCAGTTTAGAAAATGGTTCTAAGTGTCTATTTATAAGGATAGTAAGCCAGAGGAACAGTTAGTGCGACTATGAAACCTGATTAATGATCATGTCTGTTACAATATGTTAGGAATATTTAATATCATCATCATATTTTAACCACAATTACATTTAATATAGTATGCATTATCATAAAAGTCAAAGTTTAACTAGTAAAATAAACTCTGTACAGCAGCAATTGTATGTAAAATTCCCATAACGTTTTTTAATTAAATTATTAATTTCACAA
The DNA here is from genome assembly GCA_013396755.1 of Sclerurus mexicanus. Classification (NCBI taxonomy): domain Eukaryota; kingdom Metazoa; phylum Chordata; class Aves; order Passeriformes; family Furnariidae; genus Sclerurus; species Sclerurus mexicanus. The sequence goes on from VWZF01000722.1 coordinate 320,910, forward strand.
AGTGATTTGCAAAATGAAGACATGTATCTCACAAATCAGATGTTTCATTTTCAAGTAGCAAAAAGACATTTTGCTTTTAGAGGCATCTTAGCATTTACGGCAACAAGTGAAGACGTCATTTGCCTTTCTGGCAATGATAATGCCTTGAAAAGCTCTTTCTAAACTGCTATTGAAAGCCCCAGTTCAGGATCTCTACTTTCACCTGAATGGTACCTGATAAAGAGACTATATATTATTTGTCAGTTCTCCTGTGTCCTTCATTCTTCCTCACTCTAACACATTATCGACAACATTATTGGCAAGGACTGCTGCTCTGTTCAGCCTATTCTTTTCTACAGTAACAGTTTCTTTTGCTCTCTCCCCATCAGCTACTACATCTGGTCATGCTGCTGAGAGTTTTGTTGATCAGCCTTTCCCAACTGTCTGCTCTTCAGGCAAGTTTGAAGAATCCTTGCCAACTCTATACCTTCCAAAGAATACTTTTATTTGTCCTAACCTGTGAGATTTTCTTTCAGCATCTTTTAATATAGTGCAGGACAGAATGGAATTAATATAAGAGATGGAAAGAAAGCTAACAACTATAGTAGTCTAAAACCTTTGGAGACAAAGCTAGACGACTTCCAGGGACTGGCTTCCATCAGCTTCCACTTCCAAACCATATACAGCTTACAAACAGCATCAAAAATTTATTTTTTTGTTGAACTCCAAAGATTTATTGATGAAAAAGCAATTCTTGTTATACAGAAGAGAAAATTTCTCAGCCATGCCACAGTGTTGTTTCCAGGCCGATGACTAAACTTGAAAGATTTACTGCTCTCACTTCACTTGAAGATTGAGGCAGGGGGTAGTTCAAACATCATAGGTGTTAATTTTTTTTTACTCCTTAAGCCAACTTAATATGAGGCTCATTCTGGGCTCAGAACGACAATACTTATTGAAAATATGCAAAGCACAAGGCCTAATCACCTTTAAACCAGTTGGAGCTTGGAGTCCCCTTAAACATGAGCTCTGATAATCATCAGTAGCAGATTTACAAAATATTTAAATAGATTCTACTCTGTCCTACAAATTTGAGTCTATTTTGGGTCTACCAAGGTCAACTGGGTAATTTTTATAACAGTGTTATATAAAAAACCTACATAGTGCCCCTCGCTCTGCTGGCCAGCTAGATTGAGTAGCCTTGCACCACAGTAATGATGGCCTGTGGCTACTTCTAAAGTTGCCCAGAACAGAGAGAAGATTGATATATGGCTTTGAGAAATCACAGAAATGTTACAGAAAGGTTTATTAAACCGAATGCATATGTCTATAATGTCAGTGTCTACACTTGGCCATTAATTCTGTAAGGAGCTGAGGAGGAAGCCATTTTCTTAACAGATTACTTAATCCTCTATTTGACAGGACCTGCCACTAAAACTGTTAACCATTTTCTATGCTTTTGTCAGAACAAAGTTTAAGACTATATGTACCATCAGCAGTGGAAGAATAATTTGGTTTATAATCCAGTTTTTCTAGAGAGATGGAATTTTACATTAGTGAGATGATCTGCTACCTCTTAAAAGAGCTTTGCAAATATAGGTTAATTTTTATTGTCACCCCTATGGAGTAATTAAAAGATATTACACTGCCACAAGTTTTTTTCCCTATTTTTTCCTCTGTCCCTTATTTGTATCCTCAAAATCAAAGAAAACTAATGTCTTCATTTAACCAAAATAATTCATTTTTTTTTTTCAGAACAAAAATAGCTGTATTGACTTTCATTTCAAACCTGATCTTATAAAAAACTAAAAGCATAACATATTATTTCAAAATGAGATCAGACACTTTTCTTTAACTGAAATTCTTAAGGAGACTTTTCCCAATTTCCCTCCTCATGGTAAAGCTTGGAGTTTTTTTATCAAAGAACTTTGAAAATCATGCTTTGGCAAGTTTGCTTTTCCCTAACACAGGTATACCTTCCCATTTTCCAACCCCCATCACACACAGACAAAATCATTCCCCATTAGAGACCTGTTCTCATAGACAGTTTCTTAAGAACAAACCAATTCACCTTCTTCCACAGCCACTCTGATCTGATTTTTTCTCTTAATTAACTCAGACTAAGGACTGTCACACCATACATGCCAGCCCAGAGTTTTACTGGCAGCTAAACAGAGAATTGTTTATTCCCTGTGCATGAAAACAAATAAAGCAAATAAATAAGGAGACAAAGTAATAAAGCTGATAGTCTGTACCCACTTAGCAATATCCTACTATAAACCAAAGAGCAAATCAAAACAAGCCGGCATCAGGTATGTTTGGATGCTGCAGAGTTTGCTGCCAGGCACAGGGGCTCCACAAAATCACACTTTAAAAATGCAGAATCTATGGGTTAGTGTCTGTATTTTGTAATGTTTACAAGCACTTGGCTAGTGGCACAGTATCACGCATATAGCATTGGTAATATTATCTACTTCCTATTTTGCATTGTTTCCAGTGGAGATGCCTGAATGTACGCTTTCATGCTGTTAGGTTAAAATGCCTTGCTGTTTTTCATAGCGACTCACTAAAAGCACTACCAGCATAGAGTGAGTCAAATTTTGTTCAGTGTGTAGTACTGAGTGAAGAATGACTGAAAAGCTAGTTGAAGCTGTTAGACTTATGTTTAATGTACTTGGTAGAAAACCAGTATAAAACTATTTCCCCCTTCAGGGAAGTATAAAATGACCTCCCGAAACCTCATCTGATTTCTGATAGAGGCAGTCTTACCCTTTCTTAAAAGAACTCATGTTTCTTTTTTGTGTCCTCCTCTTTTTTGTGTCTCTGTTTTTTTTCAGGTGTTAGAAAAATTAATTATCCAACATGTTACAGTCTTTGTAGTGTTTCCAAGAAGACACAATAATAATTTTTTTTGTTTTCTAGAAAAGTTTGGTTTGGGGAAAGGAAAACTTGCAATTAAAGGCTGAAGTAGAAGATGCATTTGAGATGTTTCCCGCAGGGAGGATTGAGCATGGAGTACTCATATGGGTGAGGGCATGCTTGTGGTGCCATGCCACAGAGCAAAGGTATGGGCTAAAATCATCACAGTTGCAAATGTCATCTTGAGCAATTCATCAAGTGACCTGTAAATCTAACTTTTCTGTGACATCTGATTTCACTCAACCTCCCAGTATTTCTTTTCACTTGTGTCACAGGCTATCTTTAATTTTTATCTTGAAACATCTATTTTTCCTTTGATCTTTTTCAATTCCCTCCCTCCCTGAGGCTTCATTAGATAGCCTTAAGATTTGGGGGTTTTTGTTAGTTTTGTTTCTGTTTGTTTGTTTGTTTTTAAATGGAAGTTATTCCTCTAAGAAAGGAATGAACATCTGTGCATCATTATATTCAGAGGGTTTTTTTATATATAATCGAAATGTATCCACACCATTCACTGAACTTGAATCAAGGTGCCAGAATCTGGAGGGGGGAAGGAGGAAATCACTACAGTCTTAAGAAAGCACCAGATATCATAAAAGCAAACAACTCATTCCCTGAAAAACAGTTTCACTCTGGTTACTCCTTCAAATTCCAGTCCAGCTCTCTGTTTGGTTGTAAACTTTGCCATCCTTTTATTTTCATGGTTTTTTAACTGTCTAGTGGCACTCTCAAAATTTTGATTGGTCAAAAACCAAGAGAAAACTTTATCTGTCCTCCAGCCTTCTTATAAAGACATACTGTAAATCATAATTTCATATACTTATTTTCTGCACTTTGTCAAATGGCTGGTATTTCACATTTTCCCTGTGTTTTTAATAAATGGACATGTCACCAGGATTGCACCAGCTTATTTAAGGAGTTGACTGGTGTCACAAGTGTTAGTGGTCTACTCGCTTATTTTCATGATTTCCACTTGCTGTACAAGTCCCACTGCTACCCTATTTAACTTGACATGTTTCTGTTTGTGCTAAGCCGGTTGAATGTTATTGCATCCATTTAGGAACAGATGTTACTTGGTACACCCTGCACTCCTCCATGCCGTCTTTTTTCACAGCTCTCTCAAAATCAACCACAGGGAGTACACTCTCACTTCTGTGTCACCCTTCCCACAGCAACTCCTGGAAACAGAGAGAAGGAAAGATGAGCTTTTAATGTTGTTATGAAACCATATGCACCCCGCTGCCACCATATCAGAGAGTGTGTTTTCTCCCAGAGTGTTTAATACACCTCTTTTGACACTACAGAAAATGATTTGTGAAGGATACTGCAGTTAGAAAACTGTTGATTTTTGCCTGAGGAAAAGAAAATCAGAAAATGTTATAAAATGCACTGTTCAATACTAACTTAATCACAATACATATTTCAGCAATGTACAGTGTGTTTTAATGCACAGCTAGAGTTCCATGCCTGTCTTTTTCTCTAGTCTAGCCTGCAGCTCTTGCTGGCTGTGAAAGTTAAGATTTATAATGATACTACTTGCTATCTGACAATGAATTCCAAAGCTAACAGCTTTGTGGTGTTTTCCCTATGTTCTTGCATATGTTTTTGCACTTGCAACACCCATTAAAGTTTGATAGGAGAATTGTGCTCATCATGAACACAAAAATGAGAATATAATTACCCCTCTGTTTTCAGATCAGTAAAATCAATCTTCTTGTTTTATTATGAAGTATCAGGCTGGCTGCAGTTGAAACTATTTTCACAGAAATCCTCAGAAAACCTAGGAGATGTAATGACTACTTATGCTACAAATCAGAATGTTTCTTCCCATGTCTGAAGCTTTAAAGCTATATATTCACTTCTCATAATACATTGCCCCAAACTAAAATTTGCAAAGCACCTAAATATGATCCTATTTTTCTGAAACCATTTCAAAGGAAATGCAAAAATAGTACTAGGAAAATTGCTAGGCAGCTTCAGACCACCTGCTAGACTCTCATTCCTTTTATAAGGGACAAGAGTTTGTCTTTTCTTTAAATAACTTTTTGAATTATGCACATAACTGATAGGGAATTCTGTCTTCTGGAAGTAATCCATGCTGGTAACAGATGTATTTAACTTGGGAATATGGCTGCATCATCGAGGATAAAGCCTACATAGCTCAGGTAGGTGGGGCCTTTACCACAGCTGCCAAGACCTCACTGGTTAGGTGGTATTGGTGTCTGCTCAGAGAGCAAAGATGCACAGATAAATGTCATGGGGATGCCCAGCCAAGAGCACTGCTAAATGAGACACAGCCTGATCTGTTCTGCTCTAGTGTTTTAAGTATATGCAGGGAAAAATTATGAAAAAGATGAGTTATGGGGCAGGAGGGTGGAAGGTGATGGTAGCACAGGTAATGAATTGATTGGTGATAGATATGGGGAAAATCACAGATGTCAGCCTGGAGCCTTTGACAGCTTATTCTGGCAATCTGTTTCTAGACAGCAATAAAAAGAGCAAACAGCTCTCACTCAGGGGTACCGTGGTATGTGGCTATCAGAATCAGAATCAACTAGGTTGGAAAAGAGCTCTAAGATCATCAGGTCCAACCTTTGACCTAACACTACCTTGTCTACCTGACCAAGGCACTAAGTACCACATCCAGTCTTCTCTTAAATACCTCCAGGGACAGTGATTCCACCACCTCCCTGGGCAGCCCATTCCAATGCCTGATTACCTGCTCTGTAAAGAGTTTCTTCCTAATATCTAAATATAAACCTCCCCTGGCAGAGCTTAAGACCATGCCCTCTTGTCTTACTGATAGTTGCCTGAGAGAAGAGACCAACGCCCACTTGGCTACAACCTCCTTTCAGGTAGTTGTAGAGAGTGATAAGCTCTCCCCTGAGCCTCCTCTTCTCCAGGCTGAAACAACCCCAGCTCCTTCATAGGACTTGTGCTCCAGACCCTTCACCAGCCTCCTTGCCCTTCTCTGGACACACTCCAGCACCTCACCAGTGCCAAGTACAGGGAAGAATCTCTTCCCTAGTCCTTCTGGCCACACTATTCCTGATACAGGCCAGGATGCCTTGGTCACCTGGGCACACTGCTGGCTCACGTTCAGCCTGTTGTCATACCCCAGGTCCCTTTCTGCCTGGCAGCTATCAAGCCACTCTGTCCTCAGCCTGTAGTGCTGCAGGGGGTTGTTGTGGCCAAATTGCAGGAGGTGGCACTTGGTCTTGTTAAACATCATCCCTCTGGATTTGGCCCATGTATCCAAACTGCCCAGGTCCCTCTGCAGAGCCCTCCTTCCTTCCAGCAGATCGATACTCCTCCCTGGCTTGGCGTTATGTGCAAATTTGCTCATGCTAGACCCAATCTCCTCCTTCAGATCATCAGTAAAGCTATTAAACAGGGCTGGGCCCAACACTGATCCCTGGAGAACACCACTACTGACCAGCTGCCTATTCACCACCAGTCTCCGGGCCCAGCCATCCAGCCAGTTCTTAATTTAGCCAAGAGTATACCTGTCCAAGCCATGGGCTGCCAGCTTTTCCAGGAGTGTACTATGGGAGATGGTGTCAAAGGTTTTGCTGAAGACCAAGTAGACTACATCCACAGCCTTCCCCTCATCCACCAGGTGGGTTACCTGGTCATAAAAGAAGATCAGGTTGGTCAATCGGGACCTGTCCCTCCTAAATCTGTGCTGGAACCTCCCATTAGTCTGGCAACTTGTCTCAGTCTGGGCTTGAAGTGTAGCTGCAGGCAGAGACTGGGGCTGCTGGACAGGACTCGGTTGGTGTGGATTCTCTTTGCTCAGGTTCACCATGGTATCTGAGCTGCACCAAAGTCAAGGAGAAACCTGTGACTTGTGTTGGCATGACTGTGTCAAGGAACGGGCATCTTAGAACTGGGATCTGAGCACGGAAGCCATTATCCCATATTCTGTGTAAATAAATTATGTCGTGCCACTGAGTGATATGCTTCTGTTCTTGTGGTTATGGCACCCTAATCTCCCCCAGGACAAGCATTGTGATAAATATTTAGTTCATTTTCAGGCAGCAGCTATGTATCTTGGCTGTTTATTTCAAACTGTCTCACATCAAATTTCCTGAAACCTAGGATTTCTCATGCACTGAGTAATATTTATTTCTGTTGTATTTCAAAACAAAATCCATCATTAAAATCTCACCATTATGGCACAATTTTATTTCTAAATGAGATAAATATCTGATTTCTTCCCTCCCACCTTCTTCAAAACCATCTGCAAATTCTTTACTTTTGAATAGCTGAAAGCACAGAGAAAAGTGTATAAAATATTTCATTTGCTTCTCCTCAACTTCAAAGAGAATTCTTAATCATAATTTGCTCTTCATGCAAAATATGGTTTCAGTGAAAATTTTGAACTTGAAAAAAGCTTTTTAAAGAAACTACTATAAATGTATTTCATAAATATATGTTCATATGTTTTTTTGCAAACACATAAGATTTTTAAAAAATTTAAACTGTCTCATGAAAGACACCTGCAAATATGATTAATCCAAGAATCTTCAATACAGACACTGTAATGATAAGCTACTAGCTATAAAGAGCAAATCTATCTATTACTGCATTATCTGGATATCTTTATCTGGATCAGTCTCCTGAACACATACAATGGGGGAAAAAAAAAAGATAATGGATCAGGTTCTTATCTGGCCTTTCCAAGCATACATCTACTGTCTTTAAATGACCCTTTTCAAATGAACCAGTGAAAGATCTTGTCTACTAAATGAACACTCATGATAAATAATTTGTATTTAGCCTATTGGGAATATCTTATTCAGAATTGTTTGAAACATTTCATTTTGATAACATTTATCATCAATGTCCCCCTTTTATAGTAAATTACTTTGTCAATGGTGATTTTTATCAACCAGTTTCAAATATTTTGCCCCATTGGTCTAAATTTTTAATCCAGTGATTATCTACTGTTTTTTCATTCATATTGTGCTGGTATTTTATTATCTTTTAAGTATATGGATCTTTTAAGTATGGGTAATGGTTTCAGTAAAAGTGTTTAACTGTTTCTTCAACCATAAGTGTCCCAAAGCTATGTGACGGGTGCTAACCCTTTAACAGGGTGAATGCCCTCACACTTAAATTTGACTGACACTCTCTGTTCTGATCTTCCTTTGCCTATAGTTCCTGAAGCATGATATTTGGGCAATGAATCCTGCACATGCCTGACACCACAGCAGGACATTACTTTGCCTTGAATACCACCATGGGTATGTTAGATTGAATTCAGCTTCTCACTGAGGTGACTGGCATGTGGCTGATGTTGAAACAGAAGTGAGGTAGGCCATAATATGTAGGTACAACCACTTTCTACATGTTTCTACAATGCTGAAGCAAGACCTGTTGCAATAGGACAAGGGGTAATGGTTTCAAAGTAAAAGAGAGTTGACTTATACTAGATTTAAGGGCAAAGTTTGTTACAATGAGGATGGTAAAACACTGGAACAGGTTGCCCAAAGAGGCGGTAGATGCTCCCTCCCTGAAAACATTCAAGGTCACAGTTGGACTGGGCTCTGAGCAAACTGAGCTAATTGAAGATGTCTTTGATTATTGCAGAGGGGCTGGACTAAACAGCCTTTGAAGGTCCCTTGTTCTGTGATTGATGATTTCACTGGCCCAGCCTTCCTCTCCACCATTGCCTCCAGCTCCCATGTCCCTCCTCCCCTGCCTACACAGAGAAGCACCTCGGCTGTTTGCAGGCAATAACTCCAAGCAGTTGGTATGAAGTGGAAATCTCTCAAACTCTATGATTTAATATTGATTTTACCAGGAAAAACACTGTCAAAAAGTAGATTGATGATTGATACACTTAACTGCTGGATGATCATTTAAAAATGCTTTCCAGAAAAGATTGTTTATAGAATTCACTTTTGAACTCAGCACTGCAATTATTCTAAGGACCAGCATACAGAGATGACAACAATTTGGGATCTCTGCTGTAAACTTTAGAAGTTCATACCTGTTCCTTGAGAAAACTTGCAGAAATTTTAAAAAAAATATTGATTAAAGAAAGGTTGCTTCATTTTGACTAAAATCTTGTTTGGCATATTGATTTTTTAAAACAGATGATTTTTCTTAGTTTTTTCTTTTTACTAAAATTTTACAATCCCTTCTAGTATAAACATGAACTTGTAATAAGGAAGTTTGGAAGAAGGATATATAGCATTCTCATTAAAATTCTGTTTGAAATTCAAAGTGTCCAATAGATTTTTAATACTCTATTTTACAAACAATGTTGCAACTATAAAGGATTTTAAATGCCAAATGGATTAACAATGTGGGTTTTTTCAATATTTTAATAACTTTTCATTGTGAGTAAAAAAAAATTATGATGTATATGAAATACATGGTGATTTTATATAGTATATGTGTTGCCGCAAGCACATAAAGAGGTCTTTGTTTAATGGATGACCACTGTGGATAATCATTAAATAAATCAGAAGGGTGAATAATGTCAGGTTTATTTCTTGTTTTGTAACTGAAAAATAGAGTGAAAAGAGAGACCTGCAAGCAAATCTAGCTACCTTAAAATTGATGTTAAGCATCTTTGCTTTTGTAATCACAAGTCTAATAACAGCTTGAACTTTTGGTGGTGAGGAGTCAGCTTTTGTTGTTTTTTCTTTTAAGAAGGAGAATTGATCCTCATAAAAATACTATCACTGCTGTTAGTAATGTTAACTTTTTACTTATATTACGAAGCATGTGGTATTTAACTTGTAAATATTAGTTCAGAAGAAAAAGAGATGCTTAAGTTCTCTGGGCCCTATGCCAGTATTTCCCCCACTGCATGCTGAATCATTCCAGCAAATTACACTATTGTGAAGATAACCTGCAAGTCTGAACATTGCTTTGTATGGAGCACCTGCTGAAAAAACTTTGCCCTGAGGGCTGGGGTACCTCATCAGAATCATCACCAGAAATGTACATGTAGGAGTCTTCCTATAAGAGCAAATATTTAAAGACACAAAAGCATACAAAGCCAGTTTGCAGACTGCAGCTGAATAAATATTAGGGAAAGGACAAAGAAATAATAAAATATATTACACATACAAAATCTATATTAGAAGAACATTACTAAGGAAAAAAATGTCAGAAACAAAATGAGTTAGAAAATACCAGCATGACTACCACTTGTGCAGACAGGGTAATTAACAAAGGAAGTGAATAGTATTCTTAGACAGCCAAACCATCCTCACTTATTTCAGATTAAGAAGTATAAACAACTGCAAGACATTTTCAAGAAATAATCTGAAGGAATATATATATGAACTTTCTTTAGACAAGTTTTATATATACATACATATATATATGTATATACATGGTTTGTTTTACACAGTTTCAGTAACCAAAACCTAAAATGCATTGAATTTTATAAGAATGGATGACCTACTAAAGTTTCCTATACTAAGATTAATTTTAGCTAATCATGCAGAAAAATTGTCCAGACCACTTTGCTCCAAAACTGAGCTTGTAGATTTTCACGATGCATACTAATCATTACATTACCTTTAAAAGAAACACATTCTGTCTCCTGTCATTCATCAATAGCCCACTTGTAATGCAAATTCCTAACTAACAATACCCCAAATTCTTCTGCTAGGTCTGTATGTGACTTATTCAAACCACATGTTCTCTCTAAGAGAAAAACTGCTGAACACTAACCTAAATCAGCTAACTAACCAGTTTTTACAACATGCCAAGATTTTATTTTTCAGTCAACTATAGATTTATTGAAGGAAAATCCTGCAGGAAAAAAAAACCACACACAGTATGATGAATCTTGAATTCTGAAACCCTGCCGGGATCTTGCAAACTGAACAGTAGCCTTGCTACCTAAAAATTTCTTTCTCTACCAATTATGTCCTAGCCCAACCAGAGATATAAGAGATATGAATGTATTTCTTTAAAATGTACTGATGTTTAATGGTAGCATATTAGTTTCCCGTATCCCTTCTTTTCTTGTCCTTCCCTCTCTCTGTTGTTTTATCTATCAGCTGTGCTTGTACGCTTACATTGTAAGATCTTCAGAACAGAAGTGACTTCTCTGAATGGAACTATTCTTATCTGACAGAGAGAAATGTAGTTTTCAAATGTCACCATGATGCAAAACGTAATTTATTGCTAACAGAAAAAAGAAAAAAAAAAAGTTGTTTTACTCTTCTACTGTGGCTGAAGGACAACTTTCTTATTTATTTCATTATTCTTTAAGCTCATGGAAGATTAAATTGAAATTGGGTGATATGATGTGCATCTGAACTGTTTGGAATATTATGTTATATCCAAAGTATCTGTCACTTCATTTCTGGATGCTGTGTGACTTACTAGCAGCTGATTTGACCACACATGAAAGATTTCTAAAATAGCATTTAAGTATGCATTACATTTCCTACTTAGTGTCATGGTTAGCTAATAGTAATTCCTCTCCTAAGATTTAATTTGCATTCCTCCAAGAGCTAACACTCACTATTTGTTGTTCCTTACTAAAAGTAAGTGGTCCAGAGTTTGGTAGTTTGCACTTTCTAGGAGCTGAATACCAAATGTCAGTGTTGATTATAAGATATATTTACTAACTGTGAAAACCTGCCCATAATTGTAGATATGCACATTTTCAGGACAAACTGCAGCTTATGATTTTTGCACATATATTGTGACTGAAATGCTTCAACCTATGGAATCATCTTGCAATTTGCTGTACATGGCACGCTCAGATCCGCAGCATAGCCAAAAGGAGCCTGTGCCTTTCCACACACACCGCACTAACCTTCAGATTTAATGCTGCCAGAGCAACTGCTCCATTGCCCTCACATGTCTGCACACTCCACTGCGTGGAGATAAAAGGTCAAGTTACACAGATGTTGGGAAATATAATTTTATGTGCCTTGTGCTTAGAGAGAGATGTCAGCCTGCTGCCCTGAGCCAAGTGCATATTTCTGCCCTGTGGCAAAATTTCAAGATGGTTCCAGCATTTTCTATCAGCCAGGTTTAGGGTTGCTCAGCTCAGTTGTTGCATTTTTGATCTCCTCTTCTAATATTTCTTCCTCCCATGCATCTAACTTTAGATTTTGGATGTCATTCCCAGAGCAAGGTATTTCTGAGTCAAGCACTGCTAGCAAATAGGGAGTTCTCCTGCAGTTCTCCTCATTGTTTTAAACTCCTTGGTTTTGTCTGAAAATATTGTTAACCCAAGCCTCTGCAAAATTCTGCCAAGACTAGTCATCCTGGAAATATGAGTTTCTGAACACACCCTCTTTTCCAAAGCCTTTATCAACTAAATGTGTCAACTATTCTCTGAAACAGATTTGAATTATATCAATGCCATTATAATTAATCCAGATGTCCAAGAAACTGTGAGTTTCTAGGCATCGTTTCTACTTTATATATTTTTTCTCTTATTAAATGCTGAAATTGTGCCAGAAGTAGGAGATAAAACAGATGATTAAAGATGCAATTTTAGATTACACTGTCTGATTTAGAGTGTTCTTAAATACAGTACAATACTTTTAATGCTACTGTTTTTATGAGCAGTTGGTCTTTCTTTCCAATGTAACTGAAAAACAGTTCTGTTTAACAACTGATAGGGTTTAGTCCACGTTCTATTTTTCTGTGTTATTTTAAATTGCCTGAGTTTTTTTTCTTCAGAGTATCTAATAAGGTATAACAGTAATTGTAAAAGAAAAATTATGATTTTACTGAAATATATCCTATTAATTTTTTTTTTGCATTTGAATACAGAACTACATTTAACAACAGAAATAATTTACAAGTGGCCATTCAGGCATTTTAAAAACGCATTAGTGTAATTTCCCCAAATGACACTGTACATATCAAAATGAATGATCAGAAGACATTCAGAAATTCTATTAGCCATACTTTCAATAGCTGGAATGTAAGCTCACACATGCAGCCTATATATCTTCAATGAAAAGCTATGGGTTATCTTGCATTCAGGGCTGTTAGTTCAAGAACAAACTGAACTAAAGAAAATGACATTAAAATGAGTTAATGGTACTTAAAACTTTTCTTGTTTCCCATTGCCTCTCAGTTCAATAGCTCCTATCTCAACAAATGTTTTCTGCATATTACTTTAAAATTAGTCTAATATTAGGGCTGTCTAGGGAGCATCCATTTTCCTGACTGAATTTTTTCTTCTTATTTTGAAAATATTCTTGGTCCAGTATCATCTGAATTTATTTCTCTGCTCATCCAAACTTCAGCACAAGAAGAGCAGAGAGGATCAAAGGAATTACTGAGAATTCTACATCTATAATACATGTAATTTGGGGTTTAATTCAAACTAGACAGTTTCTTACACCTGACACCCCACCACATGTGATTTTGATCTGCTGGAAAAAGCAGTCTTTGCTTGGGACCATTATTTTCCCACTAGAGATGACTGCATTTGGTGAGCACCTGAAGCAGAATTTCTAATGTCATTATTCTTGAAAGGAGTCTCATTTATGTGTCTCTAAACTTCTTTGTGAACCAATCCACTATTAGAGACAATCAATTTGTCTCAGTATTGCACTACCACCCAAAACTAAAATGCTAATGTTGACAGAGCCTTAATGTTCCAATTTTCATTATTCTGACTTGGCAGTTCTGCTGTGCTTTCTTCTCCATAAGTTCCTTGGTGCTTTTCTGTGTTCCAGCATTCCTTCTTTATCCATGTCCATGAGGCAATGAATTTTTAATTGGGTTTTTTTGTGAAATGAAAGAAGTTCAAAAGAAGGTCAACCCAGAACAGCTGGTGGTTAAAGAAAATTCAGTTAAGTGTGAAATACACCTCCCTAAGCAAAAGGCATTGAACCCAGGCCTCCCACTTACACAAACAAGTAAACTCATCCCACTCAAATATAATCTTCCCTGGTAGCTTTTATGAAACAAAGACACACCCTCCTTGTTTTTCAGAGTAATTCTAGTGACTAGGCTAAGGACTGCAGGATAATGTAAATCTCTCTATTCAATCCCAGCTGGGTACTGAAGTCAACAGAGGAGCAAAATGCAAGTTGCCTCCCCTGCAATCCCCACCAGCCTGCTTGGGCAGCTCTGTGCTCAGTGCTCTGGACCGGTGCACTTCAGTTGACAGTGCCTGCCTCTCCCCATGCACTGCACGGTTAGCCACCCAAAACATTGCCAAGCTGTTTTTTGTTAAAGACAAATAAATGTATCCAGGACTTTTAAAGTCATAAAACATCAGAGTTTGTAGCCAGGAGAGCTTATATTTTAAGAAAAAACATATTTCATGAAGACAGGAAGCACTCAAAGTCTACAGGAGGTGAACACTAGAAGTTTATTTAATATTATTGACTTCCATATTTTTCAGGAGTGCAAAGGTAGTGAATCACATAGCATCTCTACAGGTCACACCAACTTATCAAAAAGACTGAATAAAAGCACAGTAAGGTTGGTTCAAGAAGTACTTCAGACTTCACAGTCCTTCTAGGAAGTAATACTGGGAAGACTACTCCTGAAGTCTTCATTCGCTTTTCTTCTCAGCTAAGAAAACCAAACGGTGATGAAAGTAATATATTTTAGAGTGAAGAAAGCAACAACAAAACCCAAACCAGGTATTAGGAAAAAGAATAGCAGAAAAAATTAATAGCATGCTTTAATCCATTCAAAGTCACAATTTCTAAGATGCAGTATAACTTCCAGTACAGCAGTTATTTGAGTTTATAAATACATTAGAGAGGCAGGAAGGGCAATAAACAGGCAGTCTGTACTCTGTGGCAACATACAGAACCCAAATGTGGTTAGCATTGCCATACTTTTGCATACTTTTGACAAAAGAAAATTTACACATATATAGAGATTATAAAGATATTTAGAAATATCTTTACATATTTATGTGGTTCTAGAACTCTGCAATACTTGTGCTTTGACAATAGTTGTCATAGATTAGCTTTAGTTGTCACCTCCTGCATAAATCAAAGGAAAACTAGGTCAAACTGTACTCACAAGCATGTAATTGCCATTGTTATCTATTGGATCTATCCACCTCCGTTTGTGACTTTAAAAACTGCCAGGCTGGATCAGACTATCAGATTGTTTTACTCAGTACCCTCTCTCACTGTGGTGAGCATCAGATGATTTAGAAAGGACCAAGAAGTTCCAGCATTGACAAGTAAAAAATAAATTGCTGATTTTACACATTTCTTCATCCCTACTGTGGCTTAATAACTGGTTTGTGCCTTGGAGTGTAAGCTTTAAATATCATGTATATTAGGTAGAATAAAAAATATTTTTCTAACTGTGGATTTGAAATTCTTTGCACATAAGGAAACATCAATATTCTGAAATGTGAATTTGATTTGAAGCTGAGATGAAGTCTCTGGATACTGTTTTGCTTGCAATTTGAAGTTTAGGAACTTTACATCCTGGGCTATAATTGTTGTTAATATATGTTTCCTAAATAACTGTAACATTTTATGGAACATATGAGAAATGATACCTCTTCCTCTTGGTTTCTTAGATTCTCAAACTGATTCCTGCATCATTAAAAGCACAACTTTTGGGTTACTACCAAGCTTGGAGATCCAAGCTGGGTATGAATGTTCTATAGCTCCAACTAAAGGAACTACCACAAAAAGGGAGCAGATTGCCTTCTGTGTAAGAGATGTACTTTTGAGACACCACCAGCTTAGTTTAAAGACAAATAGAAATAGGTAGCACATTTATAAGGGTCTGTAAGCATAAGAAGAATAAAGTTACCCTTAACCTATCTAGTTATTCATCAGTTTTTGTCGTTTCTGCAGGCAATGCCAGCTTAAATACTCACATTCTTGTCTCACATCCTGGCTCTTTTTCAACACTCTGTAATTTCTGTCTTTCTCCTCATTCCAGTACTCCAGCTCATAAATTTGATCTCACATTAAACTGAACTGGGAAAGTGATGTGAACTGAAGAAAACAATACTTCTTTTTATATTATAGCTGAATCAACTCTAGAACATGAAGTTTTTCTAAACGTCAAATATTATATTTTATAGTTCTCAAATTTGCAAGTAGACTTTATTCAAGACATTTACATGGAGTTAATAATCCTAGTTCATTGTCAACTGAGGCTTTACAGCAGATAAAAATAAGGAATAATTTTATTTTAATCCTATGCCAATTTTTTTAGGTTTATCAAGATATAAAATATTAAAGGAGTTATAGTTTAAGTACTTTATGCCCTCAATTTTGCCTTCTGACCAGACTTCCGAACCAAATTAATTCATGTCAAACTATATAAATCCAGAGCATGCTATAGTCTAAAATGAGTTTGAAAGTTTGCTATTTGTGAGAAAAGTTTAAATTTTGTGAGGACCTAATGGCTTCTTCTTGTGATCCTGGCAATGCACTTTCCTTCTTCAAACCTGTTTCCTTCTTGTCTACAGCGAGAGTTGTGATCAATATGGACCTCGCTGACCATCTAAGACTTGCTGCCAGCTCTGAGATCTCAGTATACCCACAAAAACAGAAAGGGCTAGAACCCAGGCTGGCTGAAAGCATGTCTCCTCAAAGCATCAATCAGGCAAGTTAGCATCAGCTTAACCTGGAAGCAGTGGAGGTCTTCGGCCATGTGTCCCCATGCCTGGGCAGGACAGGGCTGTGGGGAGCAGCCTAGCCCTGCTTCCGCACCAAATGACACAGGGACTGATGGCCCTGGGGGTCTGGCGTGGGGTCCTGGGCTGCGGCCAGAATGGGGTGAAACTCCAAGGAAGCTGGGCATGGACAGGTAGGTCCTTAGTGCCCTCAAGACCCCAACAGGGCACACCAGAAGTGTATTTAGGGCAAGTCCCAACTCTGTAAATAGTTCATATTCTGTGTCCCACCAAGAGATTATCTGTTTTCTCCCATAGCAAGAATAATTAACATTAAAGCTGGCCAGAAAATTCAGAGAAATTTTTCTTTGAGGAATTTTTCCTTCTTCAAATGCAAATTTTTTGCTAAAATAGTCCAATTGTGCTGAAATCCCATTGGAAATCTGCCACCAGACAAGCTTTGAAACTTTTCTTGGTGCCCTGCCAGCTCATCTCTGTGGTTCCTCAATAAAGCACCTGCTGGGTGCCAGAACCCCTAGCTCCGGGTCTTCCAGAAGCTACAAGACAGACAGACAGGTGGCTGTTCCTAACACCAAAACCCCATACTATTTCCAAGCAAACGTGAAAATTCCTGGATTTTGATACAAGCCAGAATGATAACAGTTTTCCAAACATTAAAACAACCCCTAAAAAGGAATCTTTTTTTTTTTTTCCCCTTTCAGCCCTACCCCAATGTGTTCAACAAATTAAAGAATGAAGGATTTTGGCAGCAGAACCTTTTTTTTTTCATCAAAGACTTAGAAAGAAATGAACAGTTTTATGTTCTAGTTTGGAGGGGGTTGCATTATTATGCAATTATTTGTTATTATTTGAACATTTGTTTAAACAAATCTCACTTTATTGTTCACATGAAGAGCTATATAAATTGTCAGAGAGATGAGAAACAGTTGAACTAATCACTCTGGATTACTGTAGATCATCTGATGGGATGTCACGTAAGAAATTTTATTAGTAGAGCTGAAGAGGGTGGGGATTAATAAAATCCCATCAAATGAAGAAGAGACAGATTTATAGGGAGGAAGACAAAAATGAGTAGGTTTAAATATACAATCTGAGTACATAGAATTGATCAGCAGAACTCCTGAGTAGAGCTTAAGACCACTTACAAATTCAACTAAATGTGGAATTCTAGGACAAGGAGTGGAAGTCTCCTTATGACATCTGGAAATGACGGAAAGCTTAGTGATAACCTTCATACTGCAGAGGATCAGAAGAGTCAAAATAAGGAAAAGACTTTCTTTAATGCTTTATATTCTAAAAAATGCTATTTAAGAGAATAAGATGAAAGGTCATGCACTTAAGACTGAGAATTTCTGCTCAGAAATGGAATTTATTGGTTGGAAGTGTGAAAAGAGAATAGTAAGTGGCATTAGGTGATCATGGGATAACTATGATTCAACAGCATAGTGTAATGATAAAAACCAAGTCAAGAATGTATCAGTTGATAGGGTATTGTGAAGATGGCGAACTTTTAATGTCATTCTAAAAAGCCCATGTGGAAGGGTGAATAAATTCCCTATCACCTGTACTCAGAAAACATGAGATCATGCTAGAGCAAACACAGAGAAAGCAGAGTAAAGATGCTGAGATACTATCATATGAAGTGCAAATAACAGCTCCTTATAAAAGCCTAAGTAAGTGTAGAACAGTGCTGCTGTCTGTGCATACAGCAGGAGGTAATCACTGCTGCAAAAAAAGAACTGTCGGACTAAAGAAGAATCTGAAATAAGAGTGAAGGAGCATAACTTTATCCAGTGAATATTTAAAACTATTGAAAGAGGTTAGTAAACATCAATTGGAAGTTGAATAGCAAAAATAGCAATAGACTAGGGATTTTGGGGAGTTGCTTTTTCAATTTTTGATCTTTTAATATCAAGATTTTTTGATAAATCTAGAAAATGGGTGATACTTTACAGTTTTCTGCACTACGAACGGGAGTGGACACCAGAAAGTCACTTCCAGTTAAATTTAGGATGACATTCAATTACATTTAAAGTCCCAGTATAGCTGATGAGTGAAGTTAGGATAGGTGGAAATAATCTTTACCAAAAGCAAAAATGACATGGTGCTCATAAATAAGCAGCTAGCCTGCACTTAATTGAGATAGAGCATATCAAAATAGCCATTTTATCTTTTGCATAACAATGAGAAAGGATGATGTACAATTTTGTGGACACCGATTGCAATAAAACCACAATTTTTTTTCTATTTTTGTTTTTATTTATTTTGAGTTTGAAAAGTTTGACAGTTACGACATTGAAGGGAATATATGGACCACTTCTTGTTATTCCCTAGAGGAAAGAATTGCACTAATGTTATAAACAGTATATTGTATTTTAAGAAGGGCTGTACAAACAGCACAATAAAGAGTAAGTCTGCTACCTATATGCCTGTTGGCCTCATCATTCTAAATCAGGTTAATTCTCTAACAGAGCTAAAAAGAATGGAAAATAAGGGCCAAATAATTTTAATGATATCAAATGCCTTAATCAAAAATTTGCTTCATTAAACACAGAATGCCTCTCAGCCTGACAGAAATTCAAATCTGATTAAAAACAGGCCAAGTGGTAATTTGGAAATGCTTGTCAAGAAAAAAATCAACTGAAAGTATAATTCTTAATCCTTTTATATGCATCAGTGGGGTACTAATACCATTGTGCAAAAGCCACTTGACTGTGTTCAAGTTAAATGAACTCAAACTGGGTAGGTGTCATGCATGGAGTGACACACTTCACTCATAAGAAAAAGGTTGAGAGAGAGACCACTAGTAAGGGGATTTTTTAATTAGTTAAGAAAAAATGGAATAGCAGAGCCTCCAAACATGATATTAAATGATTATACAATAGAGAATGTCTATTGATTGGGATAAGTATGTGGCAGAGGTTCCTATAATCACATCCTAAAGAACGTAAGAAGTCAAAATTTGTCCTCAGATAAGATCTTTAACACATAAATTTATTGTTGTGGAAGCTGCACAGATATTTTCGTACAGCTCTGTGGCACATTATGGAAGTCATAGCAAAACAGTTAAAGGAAAAAAAAAAGAAAAAAAAAGGATTTAACTGTTTCATGGAAAGTCCTGGAACTATGCACAGAGTTATTAATGGGAAGCCTTGAAACTACATTGATACTGACTGCTGAAGTGCTTGTGCAACATTCACCATCTCATCTCAGAGCTAGACAAATATAATCCCTTCTGATTAATTAAAAGAGAGGCATGTAGGGCTTAACAATAACACATACAAAATATTTTAATATTCTCCACAATCTCATATTCTTCATAATACCTTTTGATAATCAAAGGTTGAAAAAACATTGTTCAGTCACCGACCTTATTCACAAAACATATACCTTCTGAAGACAAAAGGTATCCCTCCTCTTCTGGGAATTTTGACAGCATTTTAACTATGGATGAAGTAGAATAAATAAAAATAAAGGATCATCATTAAAAAAAAAAAAAAGAGTAGTGCTTTGGAAAAATTATAGCAAAGTCTCTTCAGTACTTCTCCAGTGGTGATGTTTTGAATACAGGAGTAGAGGGGAGATCATGCACTGTGTCAGTGGACAGACCCCCACTTTTCTAGCTTCCCTCTTCCTGCTTGATAAATCTATGCCTGCACTCCATTTAAAAAATTTTGTAATAAAGACCCAAGTAAAGAGAATAAATGCAAAAATAAAATAAATTTTATTTTTCTGGATGGCTGGGAAAGAAAAGTTCTGAAAAAATAGGCTCATATTCTTTTTTTCTGGCAGAAATGTTTAAACACCAAAGATAAATTGCATTACTACTGTCAAAATTCTCAAAACTTATCCCACAGCCATATAAAAATTAAACTATTCTTACTATTAGGTAATACATAAAATTCACAGTAATTACATGGGAAACTAGGCTCTACCTACCAAAGTCTTCATTTATTTCAGCATTTCCATCTTCCATCTAAAAGCAGTACCTACTGCAGGACTTTTTTTTTTTT
>VWZF01000722.1:341435-383688 GCA_013396755.1 Sclerurus mexicanus
TTTTTTTTTTGCTTTTGAATGACGGTAGTAGAAAGAGCTCCAGAGGTTTTTCATGCCATCTTCAGAAGAATATTGCTTCAATGAGCACTCCCTCAGGAACGAGCTTATATTAGCAAAGCTACTGAAACCACTTATTGAGATGGTGGTTATATTTTAAACTGATTGGAAAATATAGGAATTGAGGAATTGATGTAGCCTCGTATATTCTGGAACCCAAAGTCTCACATATCTTCAGCAGTTCTAGACACAAAAAGTTTTAATACAAAGTATGTCAGAGTTCATTTTTTCCACAGAAGTCATAAAAACCCCCACATTCCCAGTAGTTTCCCCTAACACATTTTCCTACTTAATTGCTTCCAGCAGAGGCAAGAAACTACCCTCTTCTTTTGTGCTTTCCAGACAGGTTACCTAAATGGAAGCCATTGCATCAGGCATGCAGGCAGAGATAAGATACATGAAGCATGACTTAATTAGACCCTATGTTTATTAACTTCCTTTATTTGGAAGCTGTCCACTAATAATTCAAGCTGCATTGATCATTGCTCCGTCCATAATTGTTTGTACGTGTGGCTATCACCATCTACAGATCAGGTCCCCAGGCTGCTCTGGAAGCATTTATCAGCCCTTGGCCTGAATTCTGAAGGGGGGAATAAACTGTTTCAAGTATAGTCCATACTGGACAGTCACAGCTCCAGTAGGAATTTTCCTTTTTCTACTCTTTGATGAACTAAGCCCATAGTAAGGTCTTGTTAAACTGTAGTAGTCTAAATCCAGTTCCTGAACCATGTAAGTGGTATCCAGCAATGACAGAGGGAAGATCCCAGACATACTTCTGCCTTGATCAACCTAACCTAAGAAAAATTTCCTCCCAGTTATAAAAGGTCATTACCATTAAAACTGGACTTTAGGAATCCTGGCCACAGCCCTGAGGTCAGAAGGAAGTTTTAGACCAAAAATTACCCTTGGTGGAGGAGGACCACGATAAGAAGCATTTAAATAAACTGGAGAGGTGGGACTTTTGAGTCTGGAAAAGAGAAAGCTCAGGAGAGACCTTCTCAAGGTGTACAAACACTTGATGTGAGGGGGTAGGAAGGTGAGGAAGCCAGACATTTCTCGGTGTTACCCACTGACAATAGAGAAAACAAACGCAAAAAATTTCATCTGAACACAATAAATGATTTTTTTCCTGTAAAGGTAGTCAAACACTGGAATAGTCTTGTCCAGATAAGTTGTGGACTTGACAGCCCTGAAGATATTCAGAATCTGGCTGAACAAGCTGCAGGACTGTTTAGATCTCTCTGATCCTTCTTGAGCAGGGTAGTTGGACTACAGGATCTCAAGAGGCCCCATACAACTTAAACATTTCTATCAATATGCAAAAATGTTAGTATTTTCTTTTAGTGTTACAAGTGGAACTGAGAAAATATTTGCAATGCACACAAATCATTCAATCAACTTATACAAGGTTCGATCCAGTGGTGGTTTCAAATACACACAATAAAGGGGTTTTAGAATCACAAAATCATGGAATCATTAAGTTTGGAAAAGCTCTCCAAGATCATTGAGTCCAACCTTTGACCAAACACCACCATATACACTAAACCATAGCACTATGTGTCATGTCCAGTCCTTAGGAACATTTTAAAGAGTTCCAGGAATGGTGACTCCCCCACTGCCCTGGACAGTCCACTCCAATGTTTAACCACCCTTTCAGTGAAGAAATTCCCTGATTTGCAACCTGAACCACTCCTGGAACAGCTTGAGCTCATTTCCTCTTGTTTTGTTACTAGCTGGCTGGAGAAGAGGCCATTCCCTACCTTCCTGCAATCAGCCTCATTTCAGGTAGCTGTAGAGACCAATTATGTTACCCCTAAGCCTACTTTTTTTTCCAGGTTAAACAAGCCAAGCTCCCTCAGCCACTCATATGACACACTGCAGACCCTTCCCCATCTTCACTACCCCCTTTACTTAGAGGACCCCAAGAAGGAGAACAAATTACCCTGCTGTGTTCTGCCAAAATGACACAACTAGCTCATATACAGATCTTTCACTCTAATGAATAGAATAGCTCTGGCTATTATTTTCGTGACCATTTTTATTGTGCTTTAGGACTTCTATGTACCAGATTTAAAAGTCCCTATGGTGTAAGCAAGGACAGACTTTGACTTGTGAATCTGATCAGAGATGGCGAAAAGGATGGAGCTCCACTTTAAGTGAGGATTTACATCCACAAAAAGTGAGCGTTCCCTTGTAAATTGCTGGCAGCACCTAATGCCAGCGCTTCAAGTATCAAGCTAAATTATCCATGCTGGATATAGGGCACACAAAAATCTAGCTTGAGTGATTATTTGTGTAAAAAACAGTAGTGATCAATTCGATATATGATTTCAAACAATTTCACTAAATCAGTGGAGCTTGAAAATTCATCATTTTAAATTGAACTTTTTTCAGTTCAGCTGAAGTTGCCTAGGAATCAAATTTAAATAATGCAATTTTAAACAAAAATAAACTTTTATATACATGTGATCTGCACTGTTTTAAATTATGCTGCTT
The DNA here is from genome assembly GCA_013396755.1 of Sclerurus mexicanus. Lineage (NCBI taxonomy): Eukaryota > Metazoa > Chordata > Aves > Passeriformes > Furnariidae > Sclerurus > Sclerurus mexicanus. The sequence continues at coordinate 343,989 of VWZF01000722.1, forward strand.
TAAGTTAGTGTAAACTCATGTTCTGTACCTAAACCAGTAAAGTACTGCAGAAAAAAGTGAGCAAAGACCATGAATCCTTTCCTAGGTATGGGAGAAACAGTGTGGGACATATTCAATAGTGTTTAGTTGAGTATTTGCTTTACATAAATTTTATTTGTGGAATAGGAGTATTAGATATAAGAACACATATATCTATGCCTTCCAAAAAAAGAGCAATTAGTGTGAAATAGCAGGGAAAATAGGGGCCCAAATGCTTGTTTGGATGTCCCAGATAGGGTGGACCAGTGAATGTTTCTTCCATTCCAGCTAGGTGAAGCTCTGTCTCTACCTGGAACTCATTGCAAACACAGCTTTATCCTTTGCTATGGCTGCACAGGCCTAGCATAGCATGAACCTAGCATAGGGAGCTCTGCAGTGTGTGGAGCAGCAATGGTTCAGCTGGTTCCACTTTCAGCTCAGAAATCAGGAATGTTGATTTCTGTGAGATTGTTTGAGTTAAAATCCCATTCTCAACATTCAGGACAAGCTTTGTTGTTAATTTGGCCCAAAGTGTCTCCAGACTCTAGCTGGCACATTTGAGTTTTCTAGCAGGTTTTATTTAACTCTGAGGTCTGAAGAAAGTCCTGTCATCCAGTATAGATATGTCCATAGGAGCCTCAGGGTTTGCACATAAAGAGGAAATAAAGTAGTGCATTATTGCTTCTGAAAACTTTCAACAGTCAAATCAGTGTCTCCTTTGAAAGGTTCACTTTGAAATAACAAAATGTTTTGAAAGTGTTTTCCTTGTTTTCTGTGTCTCGGTAGTGCACACTTTGGTGATGATCCATCTTCAACTACCTGATAGAATTGTCTGCAAATGAATCAAATTACTTGATATTATTTAATTTAAGGGAAAAGATTCTTGTGTTCACAGGTGTTGTACCACTAGATAATTAAGAAAAACAGTAAACATTCTGATACCCAAAATGAAATCTGGAGATTGGTAAACATGACTGGCAGGGAATTATCAATGCAGTTTTCACATTTTTGAGCATTGCTTAGGTAAAGACATTCCAGTTAAATACTTGTTGATCAATACAACTGTGTACAGTGTTATCTGAGGTATCTGAGTTTTTTAAAATGGTGTGAGAATGTTTACCAAGGGTTGTATGATAATACCACAGGCTATGGGCAGCAGTAAGATTATGAAAGCTTTAGCATTGCCATTCCTTGACTTCACTAATGTGAAAAAATGTAGGTAAAAAACAACTGTCTGTAAAAAACAGGGGCTTTCCTTCCACGCCAAGCCTCAGTCTTTCCAATGGTAGCAATACACATCTAAATGCAACTCCTCATCCACTCTCACAAACATTTGTAAGCCAAGGGGACTGGAGTTTTTCAGACAGAATTTGCCATTTTATACAAATTCAGCTAAGTTATTCCTGGAAAAGCTTTTTGGATGAGAACTGTAGTGACATGGTCCTCTCCTCTGAAAAAATGAGAAGTAAAATGGAATGAGTCATATTTTTTCTCTATAAAGGATATATATGCAACTAAGGATGCATTTTCAAATCTTATAGGCAACCTTTGTATTTGCCATAGCTGTCATTTCTATAAAGTCATTTAGAAGCACAAGGGCAAATAACAGTTATATTAATAAAAAAGCTCTGTAATATGGTGATCAAGCTTAAACAGCATTCTCGAAGACGGGTCAGACTTGAGAGTCAAACCTTGAGATCTTTTGAATTATTCTGCTGTTTTGCTAGTATCAGGTTCTTGGCAATACCACTGAATAAACTTGCATTGTGGTTTCTGTGTGAGTTGCTGCTAAGGGCTAGTGCTGGTCCAGCTTTTTCATGCTACTAAAAATATTGCTGTGAAATTTCCTTCTTATGCCAAACTCAGCAGAACTTTACACACTGGTTTAAATGATAAGGGATTCGAGGTACTAAACACTGAATCAGTGATCCAACTGAATTGCCTCCTTCCTTTCGAGTGTACTGTCACATTAATCTGTCAGTTTTCTGTTGCTCTAATTATTGTTCATCTCCAGTGGTGATGTAACATAACCCTGCCAAAAGGGGTTTCAACTTTCCTTTTTGTTTGTTTTTAATATAATGAGGCTTCTTCAATGACTTTGCTTGCTTCTTTGAGTACATATACTGTGAAAGAAGACCTTAAATGTGGCATGATGGTGCCTAAAACCACTATTTCAAATGTCACTGAAATTTTGGTAATTGCCTTATGCCAGTGGGTGCATTGTGCTCACTCCCTCTACTCACCTGAAGTCTTGTGTGATGCCTCTCTACCCTGTGTTTTAAATTACAAGCCAATTTCCAAATGACAGACTGGCTACAGCTGTGTAAAGACTTCACGGCATAGTGCTATCACCTGAAATTCAGACACAAGATGCAGCAGAGATCTGTCAAGCTTTTGACAGATCCAAATGGTTTCAATGATTTGGAGCCATTTCTTAGCAGCACACTAAACTGCCTTTCTCTGTTCATTGTCTACACAGAAATCCATCAGAGAGTAGGTGCAAGAACACTGTCTCCCTTCCCCTTCCAGCTGAATCCCCAAAGCAAATGCCCTGTCACCTTATTGACTGCAACCTCTGGCGCCCAGGGGGGACAAAAGTCCCTGTTCCACTAGAGTTATATATGCTCCTCAGTTTCAGTATAGTAGTGAAACACACTCAGATATGCGTGGATCTAAGGGAATTTTTTTTTTTAAGCTGGAATTTCCAGCTTGTTTCTTGACCCTGATTGTCTTCCAAATCCTTTTCTTAGTCCTGCTGACTGCCATTCTCCACCTGCTACTATCTGATGAAGGCATTTCAAAGATGTAGTGTGGAAAAACAGTGCAACTCACTAATTGTTTTGGCCATATTTAGCTTTGAATGTACCTCTTTTGACATCAAGTTGCAAGTAGCACTACGGTGTGATTTGTCTGCAGAAACACAACCATTGAGGTTAGAGCAGGTTTAACCTCCCAGTCACTCACCGTCTCCTGGATTCACAGAAAAAGCTGATATTAGCAACATTTTAGCTAAACAGCTCACAACAGAAAGGCCTTTGTGTACAATGCTTGCTAGTCCCAGCACTGAGCTGAGCTTAACACCTGGACTTAGAGGATCCTTGTTGGCTTGATGGAATGATATCAAGTTCATTAATGATTCTGAAAGGCATCAAAGTGATGATGAAAGAATTAGATTTTCTTTCTGTTCATACTCTGTAGAATTGTGCTGTTACCAAGAAAATTTAAATATTGGTTTGGAGCACTAAAAATTTTTTTTTATCTAGACAGCAAAAAGTATTTCCTTTATTAAATTGATAGGAGATACATTGTAAAGTTACAATCTTCCAGCAGTTGACAAAAGCATCTGGTATAATGCCATCCGCATTGTTCTTTTGCTCTGCTATTTGCTCTTATATAGATTAGGGCAGAATAGTACAAAGTGCATTTGCTTTTTGCATTATCTGCATTCTGCAACATGCTGCTGTTCTGCAGTGTTCACTGGAGGAGACTGACAAAGCAAAGACCCAGTGTTTCAGGTATTTTCCCAAACAGGCACTTTATTTTTTCAACTGTTATTTAAAACCTAAGCAAGGTATAACTGCAGCCACCAGGTCTGTACTCTGCAGAGAATGTATAGTTATAGAATTTTGAAACTGTCTTACAAAAAAATTGCAAATGTTCATGCTGAAAAGCAACTTACAAGAAACACCATTAACAAAACTGCAAAGGAAAAAGGCTCCAACAACGTCAGGCAAACAAAAAAATGACCACCACCAAAAAAACCCCACCTCTCGAATAATTCTTGCCTTGGTCATCTTTGTGCTTGAGTTTCTGTTTAGCTACCTGTTATCTCACCAGTAAAGAAAAGATGCTATTTGAAATTTAGGTTCCCATGTCTCTTACTGATAGGAACTGCTTATTCTGGAAGCACCTTTTCTAAAAGCAAGAATTTTGAAACTTAATAACTCAGTGATGAGTAGGACTCAATAGTGTACCACATTGCAGGTGTCATATCTATAAAGAAAATGTGGCAAGAGTAATTCATATTGGTGGGCAAAATTTATATGTGTGTATACGTATAGATTTCCTTCAAAGTTGGCTTGAGTCAGATAAATAGAATTAAATGATAAAATGAGAGACATCTTTTTAACTATATTTTTAGCTGTATTGCAAAGTCACTAAGACTTCTGCCTTTAATAGCTTGTTTATTTTACAAACTTGGGTTCAAAAGAGGCATAAAATTAGACATGTAGCCATTTTGTCAGGTTTAAGAGGCAAAGGAGAGGGTGAATACTCAAATGTACTCAATTGTTGCAGTTTTCAGAAGGAAAAGGGTACAACCATGGGTGGGAGGGGGGGGCAGAAACACAAAAAAAACCAAAACCAGCCAAATAAACAACCAAAAAACCCACAAGAAAACCTCCAATGTCAATCTGAAAAATTTCTTCCAGACTTCTTTCCATTAAATAGAATTTGTCTTCCCATAGAATTTGTGGTAAAGCCTGACTGCAACCTTGATGTTAGATGATAAATAAGAGCCACTAAGGATGTCAGTGCTACTGAAGTGGAAATGCACTTTAGCTATTAACACTAAGAAGAAACCTTGATTTCTGAATGATGGCTGAAGGTTACTTAGATTGAGAGGGGAAAGTAACAGAAGGAGTCTGTACCTGTAGCAAGATGTCATAAGAAAAGGAGTCATCAGACCCTTTTGTGAATCAGCCTATACTGTAGAATCAGCTTTGAATGCTTCCTGTGCTTTATGGCTGTTGGTGCTCATGAATCACAAACACTTACTGCAGCGGCAAGTAAATCAGCAGGCCTGATTAGAAGTAACAGTAACATCAAGACAAAATAAGGTGCAAGATATCTACTGCATTTTATTTTCACTTCTTTAAGAAAGGGTTATGTGTTTTTTCACTTAATTTTAAGTCCTTAGAATCAGTGCTTGATTGGCTCCTGAGAAGAAACAGACTAATTTACAGTACAGGTTTCTGCTGGGTTGTTGTTCTGATGAAGGCAACTCTAGGGATTTGTCCCTTCAGCATACTTTTTGGATTTCAATGTTGCTCTGATAAATGTTCATTGAAGACGAAAAGTGAATTGTTAAAGATGTGCAAAGCTGTAAGGACCAGGGAGGAGACCTGTATGTTCAAAATAAATAGGGAAAACTGACCAAAAAAAAAACAAACAAACCCAAACAATTCTGTCAAGTGTAAAAAAAAAAATAATAATAATAAACATCTGGAAATGCTACTACTGAGTTGCTTATTGAGCTGGTTGAGCTGTTGACTGTGTCTTTATTGTGATGTCCTTAAATGTTCTCTGTTTCCATGAAATCTCTGCAAGTGTTTTCTTTTAAGAGAATTGAAAAAGGTAGGCTTGATGTTTAGTTACCAGATGACAGTGCTATTGCCTCTGTGTCTGACAACTATGAATGTGTTGGACTTCTGCAGAGTAACGCTGTGCAAACACCTAGCTCACTATCTTGATAGGAAGGAAAATCAGGCAGAATGGTCCACAGCATGGCTCTTTAATGAAGAGGGTTATACGCTCACCAAGTATGTTCCTATTGATATTCTTAGACCCTTCCCAGAAACTCACAGCACTACAACATACAGAAATCCTAAAGAACAGACAAGAGACAAAATCCCACAACACGTATTTTTAGTAGCTTTAAATCTTCTTCTTCACAGCAAATTAAAGCAGTTAGATAGTCTTGTTACTGCTTCAGTGATAAATGGCAAAATATAAAGCTGAGAGAGAATGTCAGGGCACAGGAATGTTGTGCCTTGGGATTATTTTAATGCAGCAGAAGAATGCTTGTTTGTCTATAAGAAAAATAACTTCTACCACTGCAGTTCATAATGAAGTTACCAATAGTCCATAAAGAAGATTTCACGTAGACTACAATCAGAAGCAATTTTTGAATATATTTTGCCTCATTTGTAGTTATTTTCTTTTAAATGTTTTACTTTCAATTCCTTTTAATTTCTACCCTATTTCAAAAGCACAGTATTAAATTTTCTGAGATCAAAGCTCCTAAATTTAATCCACTGGTTAGTGGCAGTGCTATACTTTTCTTGTTTTCAGCCAAGGTTTTCTACTGTGTATCTGTGTATGCAGATGCTTTTTTCTTGCAGTTTAAGAGCACTGCTAAACTGTTAATGCAACTAATTTAAAATTCAGAAATATAAGAGTTCTGTTTTCCTGTACATTATTAACATATTCCCTTTTTTTCCACTGTTCTTCATTCAAACACACAATTCCAGATGATGTCCAAAGCAGGTCTGTGGCTCTAAAGTACTTCCCATCAAGAACAGCAGACTAATCTAATCTCTATGAGAACTTGTTTGTTGCATTTCTAAATCTTCATGGTAAAATGCATGCTTTTATATTTTATTATAGAACACTGAACTCAATATAGAATTATTACCTGGCATTCTGCATTTTCTGAAGGTGTTCAACACCAAAGTATTTCAGCATTTTACCAAGATAGTTTTTTACAGCTTCTTCAGGAGTCTAGCAGTCATGTACATGGAGTGTTGAAGAATATTAGTTGTTAGTAGGACAGGGAATATCACTGAAATAGATTAATTCTCATATTCATTTCTATAGGTATAGGTGAAAAAGAAAGTTAGTAGAAATAACTAGAAATAACTTCAGTATTTTTCCAATTATGTTTTTGTATCATGGCTGATATTATAGGTCAGACATTTTGATGTATATTAATAATACTTAAAGAAATTGACTAAAATAACATTTTGGGGGAGATTGGTACAATACTTGATTTTTCCATAAGCTTTGTAGACCTTCACAAATCTCCAAGTTTTTTTCAAAACTTTTAGTATTCAATACATTCATGTATTATTTTCTATACACATACTATGTACTATTTACTATACACTAGAATGAGTAGTTTCCAGATATACTATATGTAGTTTAACTTCCCAAATATTCCATAGCTTCTTTAATTTCAACAGGGTTTTTTTCCACATTTTCTTTTTAATTTAAACAATATTTCCTTTTTAGCTTTCTGAAAAAGACTCATGTTAGAAAGAATAAGAAAGATGTAAAAGAAGTCACCAAAATACATTTATTCTTGAAACTCAAAAAAAAATCTGTATCTTCTTGCATGAAGAATGACTGGTATAATGTTCCTTAAACCCTGATCTCCTGTGAAATCAAGAGCTAGCACAAGTCAAGCTGGAGGGGTTGCTAGTAGTTGATATCACCTTCCCATGTTTTCTTCTGCAGTGGGATAACTGCTGAGGCAACCCCTGTATTAAGTATGTTAATTTCAGCTTTGTGCAATCACTTTGACCTGCAGGAGGTGAATCATTCAGCCATTTATCTGCTAATCAATTCTGACATCTTCCAAGAACAGGCATAATTAATCACACCTCCCTTGATTTTGTGTTTTCATAAACAACATTGTTCTGCTGTCAAGATCTCTTGGTTCGATATATTTGGGAGCATGCCACCTGTGATTCAAAACTTCTTTCTTTCACGACAAAGCATCATGTAGATAAAATAACCCTTTTATTCCAACTTAATTATACTATAGCTTTGTTTAAGATGATACCTATTTTGGCTTCCATTGAAGAGTCTAAAATGTACGAATTCTGTGGCAAGAAAAAGCATCACAAATACTGGCTTATTTGTATGACCTAACACTGGACAGAGTGTTTTGTCATCCTGCTTTGACTTCCATTCATTAATCTGTAGTTAGTTTGGATAAAGGGGTCTGCTGCAAGTGTGCTTCAATGTTATACATAATTTCTCTGGGAATGTTGCTCTGCCTTGTCTTTTTGTGCTGACTTCTTCAAGAAAGCATTACCTGAGCTCTTCCATGTATTTCCAGAAGTAAGAATATTTCAGGTGGCTTTAGTGATTTTCCTACACTTTCTCTCCATATGTATTGTTTGATGCTGCATAAGGAATACAGATTTCATAATTTCCTCTCAGCATGTTACATTTCAATACTCCAGGTCCCTCTGATTTTAGGTAAGTCTTCTCTTTCACTGCACTATATGGTAGCAAATCCTGAGGAGAAGTGAGGATGATGAGAGATGAGCAAACTGTGTCTCAAATGTCACTAATGGACTGTTTCAACTATCTAGCTGAATTGGTCTAAGACCTCTTAGCAACCAGTTTCCTGTATTACACTGCAAAAGGCCACTTACACAAGCTCTAGAGTGGCAAAGTTCACCATCAAAACTAATCTGGGTTAAAGACTTCCTTAAAATATTCAGAAAAAAAAAAGGTCTTTAGACATTTCACATGTCACAGGGCAAAACCACAGACATGCAGACAGGACCTGTGCAACAGATAATGCTACCCAAACAGAGGCTTGCTTCACCATAACTCCCTCATATGTCCATATAATGGACACTGTGTATAATTCACCTGTGAATAAAAACAAGTATACAATAATTATCTAACCAATTTAATTTTCTAAATCACATTGAGATCTTAGTTGCCAATATGGTGCCCTTCTATGCCTCGACACCTACACAAATTTGAAAATAAAGTCTTCTAAGCTTCAAATTCTTCTTGCTCTGATTAATATGGGCCCAAGCTGTTACAGGATTTCCCCCTGCTTTTCAAGAGACAGCATTTTCTTTAAACAACTATTTTCTTTAAACATCCAACTCTCTTTATGGCTAAATTTGCCACAATTTGAATTAAGAATTCAAATCAAACTTCTACTTACAGGTGAGTTTCTCAGTTGTTGAGCTCAATGGAGTGGCACTTTCCACCCTCTCAGGAGAAGCTGATGCTCCTCTAATCCTGAACTGAATCTGGCAAATCCTGGGCTCTGATTCCTAGGACTCCTATTCCACTGTTAGGTTGCCAAGTTCATTCATTACAAAGGTTGATATTTAGGTTCCACTCTCTTCTTTTCTTCTAGTCGTCTTTCTTAGATTCCTAAATTTCTTATCCTCTACTGCCAGGTTAAAATACATTGTTAAAGGCATTGGCAAAAGCCCAAGCTGTGCAGTGCATTTAGTGCCAGAACTTGGAATACTTATAAGGCTTAGGGTATATTAAATCTAGGTCTTCCATTTGCTGTTCAAAGCTGTAAACATCAATAATTGCATTTTAAAAGAAAGAATCCACTCCAGTCTACATTAATAGCTCTATGTACTTTCAGGTTTCAAGCCTGAGGGAAGAGGGAAATCTACCTGCAGTATTGTCTTCATTATCTCATTTCCAGAGAAGATGAAGTTTCAAAAATACCACAGTCATAATATCTTGCCTTTGTCTTTCTCTAGGAGCGTCCTCCCTCAGCAGCTCACAAAGGTCTTCTTAGACATGTAGCTCTATTTAGGCATTGCACAGGGGTCATTCATAGGCATCTGATCCTAGATTTTGGATCCTTTGCAATTCTCAAGGATGTTTCACTTAGGGGCTGCTTTTGCTTTATTGCACATTGTACATCTGATAAATATCTAAAGATAGACAACGTTGCCTGACATAATGTAGACACAATTAATGTTGTTCTGTTGCCCATGACTTAAAAAAAAATGTGTATTGTGTTTATTTAAATATTGAGCAATTTATTTACTAATGTAACACAAGAACATCAGCTGGAGAAATAGATTGTTCATATGCTTTTAACCTGATAAAATTCTTAAAATAGCAATCAACTGTTTCAGGAAGTGTGATACAGGGGAGACAAATCTTGCAGAAATGCTTGAGAAAGCTATCCTTTTTTGTTACATGAATTTCCAAGTAATGGAGACCAACCAGCTTTATCCATCACTCTGTGATAGAGATCTGAATGGTGGTGACTCATGAGGTCTGACTAAAGATCATTACAAAAGAAAGCACTGATTGTCACTTCAGAAAAAAAACACAAAAAAACAGAATAAGATCTATGTATGTAAAAACTCAAATTTGTCATTACTACTAGTAAACTATTCTGAATTTAGCATAGGGTGTATGTATAAATGGAAAGAAAATCACAGGGCTTCAGGCCTTAATTCAAGAAGTACAATCTTTAAAATTTTCCATCAATTTCCTAGGTATTTGAAACCCTATGTAATTTTGAGGGTTATGTTGGAGCAAATATCTAAGTTCTGCATTGTTCTATCCCATATTGATTTAACATCTAATTTGGTATATCCTTATCTCTGTTTCTACATTGCTGTCAATAACATATATATATGTCTTGGCAGGAGTGTGCAGTAAAGAAAAAAATCAATGTTCCTCCCAAACATGTCTCTACAACAACTACGAGGAGTTTAATATTAGTTTGTCTTCAAAATTTAAGCAACTTTCAGACCAGTTAGCTATGGAAATAAGATGTTTGTGGTCATCCTGCTTGTAGGCACGTCCTGCTGACTGTTCCCCATGCTAATTGATACCAAAACAATAATCTCAAAGGTAAGAGGCTGTGTGTTTCAGGAAACAAGGAAGAACGTAGAAGAGTTTATTAATGCTTTTCCTAAAGGAAAGGCTAAAGCATGACCCTTTAAACATACTGCAATGCAAACTTCTTATTTGAATATAATTTTGTAAGTAAAAGTGTAATTGACCATAGTGGTTCTACTTCAAAAATAAATTTCTTAATGTTACTCCTACGTTACTTCTCTGAAAAGTCAAATTGGTGTTTGCTTTTCTACTATTATATAGTGGAGCAGAGATTCTACTATGTCTCTTGTGCAGTGTGTTAAAGTAGTTAAAGTAGTGCCTTATACATACTCCCAAAGCAAGCTTCAGAGATGTCTAGCAATGTATGTACCGCTGCTTACTTGCTGATTTTTAGCATTCATGCAGAATTAGTACACTCACTATTTTGGGGCAGAGCATTCATAACCACTTGGGTAAAGGAAGGTGGCTGTACAAGAAATCATAGTTCAGTCAGATTATTTGTATTTTTCTGCAATGCTTGCTGGTTCTTGGCATGCTAGAAGTCAAATTCCTACATAAGTAAGTTGCTATTGTTAGCAGTAATAAAGAAATAACTACTATAATAGTTTAATGCCTTCTAAATATGTACAGTTAATAGGAGTGACAATGAGTACACTGACACTTAGCCTGACAACTTTGCCTGTAGGATATAGCTTTCCACAGTAAAGAAAGGGACAACACACTTGCCAGGTCCTATCAGCTCAATTTTCCCTTCCGCTTTTGGAGAGACACTTTCAAAAGTTTCAGTGTTTCAGCACGATGACAATAGCAATGAAATCCCCACTGAAACTCGTGGGGTTTTCTTGGATAATGCAGAAGGCCCACAAAGAGATGAAGGTTTTAATATTCTGAAGAATAACATCCAGAAGCAGTAAGGCCTCCATCCCTGGAAATTATTCTAGCCTGGGATTTCTCCGTTTATGAATATTGGCATCCAAGATTATGTCTCAAAGAAACATTATTTCCTCTCTATGTGATTTACTCAAACTGAGAAAAAATTTATTAGTTTGTAATTTAATTTCTTCCCCCTCAGGTTAAATATCTGCCAGAGCACAACAACACAGAAAATAAGAGTTTTCATCATGTCAATTCACTTTTTTACTCTGTATATTAGAATTGGTCCTTTAAGTCTAGCAATATATTTGAAAATTAATGATGGGATAAAGCAAAAGAATCAAGAAAGATGAAACTAAAATTGTGCAGAGTTGTGTATATTTTGCAATTAGTTACCCCTATGTAATAGTGGCATAAACAACTTGTTTATTGGAAATTTCCATCCATTCATATGATTATTTCCTACTCACTGTGTCAAAAAATTTGCCAAAAAATATTGTGCAAGGCTAAAGACTGAAAAAGTCAGATTCCTCTGCAAATCTGCCACAAAGTTCATGCAAAATTCTAAGAAGTATTTTTATTTTTCCCATTCCCCTTCAAAAAAGAAAAATGAATATTGTTTTCATAGATGTTCAGCATGGCTGAACATTTCTTTGTTCATATATGGGCACTGCTTATAATCATTGGATGGAAAAAACAGAGTAAGAGTTATAATTACTGCATAATAGCAGGAAAATTGCTAACTGATGTGTGAAGCCTAATACTTCAAGGTCTGCTTCTTGTTAGCAAACCCATGCCTGAATTGCCACATCCGAGTCAGAAACCTCATTTACTATATTGTCTCCTATTCTTTTCCAATCTTTTAGACTTCTATTTCATTTTCTTTTCAGTATTCTTTTTTCTTTTATTTTCCCTTGATTTTCAATTTTTTTAATTAAGAGGCCTAAATTATGACCCCAGAACTCAGGCCAGACAGCCCCTTGATATGCAGAGGTATTGGAGGAAGACGGATTCAGGCACCCAAGTGTACCGAGGTCATTACCTCTATCCTGACAGATGGAGTGCCTACCCACAATAAGTGGATGGGAGAAACTGGATAACAGCAAATCTTTTAACTGCAGCCACCTTCACATCTCCTTCTGAGGGGTAGTTTAGCCAAAACAGCTCTGTAGCATCCAGGTCTGTGTTGCTTTTACTTAAGCACAAATATGAGTTTTCTGTGGTTAAAATTTGGTTACCCTATTTACAGAAGCAAGAGTACAATTTGTGCAATAGTACCTCAAATTTACATCAGAAGTACACAGACTATGCATGCCTAATGAACAACTGCAACAATAATGTTTTATCTGACTATATAGCTGATTTGTGTGCATAACTCTCTTGGTTGTGCTTTAAAACTAAGCATGCTAATGAAAGAATGGGTTATGAAATCACATGCAAACCATGTTACAATTTGGCCCAAAAGGTAAGTGTACATGTAAGTACCTTATTAAAGAAACATTATTAAAATATAGGGATGTTATGTTGGTGTATACATACAAATCCCCTGCTTTAAACTGTGGAGAATGAGTAATCAAAGAGTATTTTTCTGGATGATTCTGTGATTATGGATTGATACTACATAATCAATAACAGAAGTTGATGGAGTTTACTATCGGGATGAATATGAAAGTTTTTAAAAACTCTTACCATAGGTGGTTTGCTATACATAGCACTACCTATCCCAATTTAAAAATTTTAGTACTGTGAAAGTAACCAAAACACAAAAAGTACATCTTTGTATTTCATAAAAGACTATGCTTGTCATTTCATGCACATACAGTGATACATTTAATGAAGAATAATGAAAGAATGGTAGATCAATTCTTGCCACTTACCTTGCAGTGACAATGATTTCCAGAGTTTATATAATAGAATATCTATTCTAATCAAAATAAGCCATTAAATCTATCTCCCTGTCCCAATGCAACATCAATTACTAATTCCACATTATTCAAAACAGTTTTCTCTGACTTATTCTTTAAAAAATGTTCTTGAAAGACAATTTGATGAGTCTCACTAAGCAGTACATTCTATTGCTTAGAAAACATTTGTTACTGTCTAGCTGGACATCTGCTGTCTATACATAAATAATGTTATATGTTTATGTTCAGAGACAACACACCTTTTTGACAATTTTAACTCATTATTGTATCTTATTCCTAGTGGATTTGGAGTACAGCTTGTTTTCTTTCAACATCTAAAAGGTTTCTACAAACTTTGCAGAATATTACAATATGAGAGATTTTTGCCTGTGATTCACTGGTTTTCACAGTGAAGTTCTTGCTCCCACCTCCATGGTCCTCAGCAGTATCCACTCTGTATCTAACTCTACTAATTTCCATGTATGCAGGATGCTGAGTCCTTGGCTCCTTAATAGTTGTTTAGAGGTGCCAGAACTCTTCCGTGACTTAAACAGTTTTTAAAACAACTACCCCTCTGTTTCCCATACCATACCTCTGTTTCTCATCTCAAGACTGAAACGCTCCAGTGCATATTTTTCCTTTGTATTAAAATCACATTAATACTACTTTTCTGTACTGAGCTTTTTTATTAGTCCGTAATATTCCTGCAATGGGGAGCCTAAAACCAGAGCAGGCACTTCAGCTAAGATCTAATACAGAAGAGAAAACTATTGTCTCATGTGTCTTAAAGAGAAGGGAGATGGTGGTACATCCCAGGTCAAAGTATGCATTTTTGAGACAATTTGACTGGTTTTGGCTTGTGTTTAGTGCAGAACCTACTAAACCTCTTCTTCATCTGGGCTTCAATGTCTTCTGTCCTTCTCTAAAGCATAAGGGCAGCATGATTAACCACAGCACACAAGACAAACACCAACCCTACAAAATATAGGCTTTTACTGTGAAGTCATGTCCAGCAGCCACTTTTTCCATGATGCCCACTAGTGACGTGTTAAGTATAAATTGGAAAATATTTATACAAAATTACTCTTTTTTTTTTTTCTTGAATCTTGGTAGTTTTTTATTTTAACTTTTGAAAGCAACCCCTCCAAGAGCTTCTGCCCTCTGAAACACTAAGAGCTGACTCAATTTAACCTGTAAACAAAATTTTGCAGTGTCCTAAATCTAGAAACACAATGACTTTGAAGACACAAAGGACTACCTTTGGAAGGCTAAATCCATGATCACTGATACTTATACATGTATAATTTCCCATTTATAAGACACCATGCAAATTCCAAGCTACAGCAGAGCTTCCAGAATTCTTTATTATGTTGAAGACAACTGCAAGGTTCACTGTTGATGAAGGTACCTAAATAGGAAAGAAAACAACAAAAAAAAATGTGTTGATAAGCCTGCTTCTGCTTTTTCACAAATGTTTTTTATAAATAAAAATAAAGTTTAGAGAGACTGTTCTTTTAAAAATACCTTAGCTTTTGTCAGTTGTATCAGTATTATATTTTTGGTTTTTGTGTTATTATAACAGGTTTTCAGTAATCCTGTACAATAGACAAAAGAGAAGTTGAGAAGAAAACAGGAAGACCAAGAGTTACCTCACAACAAATACAACATTAACCTAGGAATCAAATTAAATACTTCTACAGTCTAATAGGCAACCTTTATGGTATAGTAAACACTGGTAATATAATAGATAAGTAAGAAAATGAAGGATAGTTGAGAGAAGTGAGGTCAGAAATTAACAGAAAATAGGGAAAAGAAATGTGCACGTATCTACTGAAAAACTGAGCATGCTAATAGCTTTGCAATAGTTGAATATGTATCCTCTTTTTTTTTCACTAGCACTATTTTTTGTTATTTATTAAAAACTAAATTCCTAGTGCGGACCTGTATAAAAATTTATAGCTTTTTGACTTATTTGACTTATCAGAATTGTTAAACTAAAGGAAAAAATAAAATAAAGTTTTAAATGTGAATTATATATGTTATAGTGACTATGATCACTTTTTAAAAAATATTTATTTAGTTAAAATATTATAGTAAAATATACCTTACTGAAAACACAGAATAAAACCGTGATCCTGTGTTTACTAGAAAAAATGCAAGTGACTTCTTGTCATACTGAATACACTGTATTTAAATTAATCTGACTTTTAATCTTGAAATAGGACTACCATGCTTGTTTATGTCAAAATATTGAGATTCTGCTCAGAGTTTTATTGACCTGCTAATGAATTTTCCTGATGGTGTAAGACATTAGTTTATAATATTTTTTTTTTACAATAGAGTAATCCTTAGTGAGAAAGAGATTTCATTTAATGTAACTATATTGGCCCTATTTCAATTATATTTCTATGTCTTAAGCAAGGCTACCATGAGAGCTTTGCAAATATTTAAAATTCTGATCTTCTCCTGATACTAGAAGAAACAAAGAAATGTAGATATTTAAAGAAATGTAGACATTTTCTTTACATCTTTCTAAACTGAAATCCATCAAAAACAAGTTCTTACATGTCTACTGAAGCATAATATATATAATTTCCATTGGTTTCAGGGATTATTCTTCATTCTTCCCTCTAAATAACAGCACAGACCTCATCTAATCTGTAATCCTATCCAGTCTGTAACATTTTTAGAGTGTGGTGTCTTTCTTCACTGTTTTCAAATGTTGCCTGCCAAAGCAGATCATGGGTACTATGGAAATAGATTGTAATTTGTGGAAGTATCTGCACAAGTAAGATGCAGGCAGGTGGGTACAGCTACAAATTTAACGGATTTGAGCCTCTCTGGCAATTTTGTAATGTGTGATAGATCTGACTTGTGCCAACAAAGAGATAAGAAAAACATTGTGAGAGTCTATCATATGGCAGTAGATACAGAGAAAACCCTTGCACAATGCTGGAGAGATAGTGGCCGGGGAGGTGGCAGCTGTAATTTGATGACCTGTTCTGAAAGGATACCGATTTCTGTCCACATTTCTTCTTTCCCAGCAAGAGACAGGTGGAAGCACATCTATTACCTCTGCCAGCTTCTGCTCCCTGGCCTTCTCAGTGAACACTGCAAAGAGGATTCATCTGTTTCTTCACAGTACTGTCAACCCTTATGTCAATAAACTATACTTATCTGTTCCTTATCTCTTAGAGTTCCTGTCATCTCTTTTGCTGACCTTTTGTTCTCTATTTACTTGAAACATTTCTTATAATTTATCTTAACCTCTGGTGCAATCTTCCTGTCATTCTCTGCCTTTGCTACCCTCCCTTTTATTTCACAGTGGCTTAACTTCATTTTGTAATAGTTCCAGTCCTTTGTACTTTTCTTTGTTTAGATCCTTTGAATTACTCTTTTCTGTTGAGGACTTATTGTAGTTCTTTCTGTACTGACCTTTCTTTGCAGGAGCAAAAAAACCCAAAAACCTAAAGAANCTCTTGACTTGACTTTGCTGTCAGAACAAGACTTCCCAGATAATGGCAATTCTCACTAGTAAAATTCTGCAAATATTTTCACTCAGCACACTCTACATGAATTTCAAACTTTCAGCCATCACAGCATTGACTTTCTTCTGCTGTTACAGGAACATAACACAAGTATCTACTCAGTATTCACAGGAATCATTAAATAACAAGTCATCTTAATATCTTTTGAAAAAATTCATCTCATTATCTTTAAAAATGTGTATGAATACATATAATCAGTGTAATTATTTAGACTTAAAGCTTCAAGTCTTTGATAGCCCCTTTTTAATTTTACCTAAGTGTATCTAAACAATGACTAGAGGTACCTTTTTCTTGAGACATATATAAAATGTCAGCAAAAATACCAAACTGATCAATTCAGAGACTTATCAGTAATGTCTTGTAGACTGAGAGTCTTATTTTCTTGGTTTCTGCTGTTTCCTAACTCTCTGAAATATCTGTGTTTGATTTTTTTTTTTTACTCAATGTGTATAAACATTTTCAGTGGCAAATAGGCAAATCAGTTTCTTGAAAAACAAAAGGTTTTCTTTTTAGAAACTGTTTCAATAAGGCTTTCCTTGTTACAAAGCAGGTAAACGTAGTATATAGACATAAATATCATACTAATGAAAACAATATATTGTGATACCAGGCAGCCAGAGAGCCTGTAAAGGCCTGTCACTGGCCCTCGTGTAGGGCTGGCACACCAGCACTGGCAGTAGCCTGACATAATTCAGAGATGCACGTCAACACTGCACACAGCACAAACTGACGCAGGGCATTTTAAATTCTATGCAACAAAATCTGAAGCACCTTTTTCCTTGGGTCCCTAAAATTCCTTTAGACATTATTATAAAACATCTGAAACAGACAAGAAACTACTGTTTCTGTTCTTCAGAACACAACTTTCAACTTTCCTCTTTTTTTTTTTTCAGGAATCTGTCAAAAGCTTTAAAGCTATCCTGCCATTTTAACACTGTTTTTCACACTTCCTTGCTCAGAACATATCATATATATTCTAGGCTTGTAATTGCTCTTATTTGGTTCTCTGTACTGTTTCTTTCTGCATTTGAGTTTTTTGCACCTCTGCATTTAGTGTTGCCAACTGCACATTTTCTGGATTTCATAATAAATATTTTTGCATCTTGTTTCACTATGTTCTCAATTCATATGCTTAACATTTTGGCCTCCTCCTATAATCCTTCATTGTGTTTTTTCCCAGTGTGATGATATTTGTCCTTTGCTCCTTCATGGCCATTGCACAGATTGCTATAAGGAATTGCACCTGCTGAATTCCCAAACGTTTTGAGCTTTTGTTCACTGACCAGATCCATATTCTGACATTGCTTTGGAGTATGTAAATGCATCTGAAATGTGAAACTTCTCCTTCATATGCCCTGCCTAAAAACCGAAGTCATTATTTGTTCTGCAAATCCCCAGTCTGAACTCATCAGTTTCTACTTCTTTACCTAAACACCATGCCCCTACCCCCCAACCACATATTGAAAACCTGTCAAGTTTTTAAGCATAGTTTTAAGTCTTGCTAAAGGCATGAGACTAGGTGCCTCTCAGCATTTTTAAGCATACTGAGGTAGAGAGGCTCAACGCAGAACATAAAAAATAATTCCTATGAAAGAAAAAGAGCTTAAAATAAACTTTCTGAAGAGACTTCCTTTCCTTTAGAGTGAGTTATTTTTTCTTTCTCTTAGTCTCCAAGGTACACGTCTAATCTTAATTGTTAAAAAACCATTACCTCTTTCTGTCATGTTAAAATATAATTTTTTTTTAGTTCTTTCCTTTTTCTTTATCACACACATTTTTGTTTCATTGCTAATAAGCATCCATTCTTTTAATTTCTTCCTACTAACTTCAAATAAGGTTTTATATTTGTTCTGTCATTTTAATCCCTAACTCTACCTTGTGAATAGGCAATCAGCAGAATCCATTTATTAGCTATTGACTCTAGGCTGATATATGCAGGGTTCAGTCCTACTCAGCTACCATGAATCTCTAAACAGCAATTCAACAATCTGAAAATTTTCATTATTGTAGCTTTGTAATAATGACCAGAAGCAGAACAGAGAAATTTCACAGACAGTAAAAAAATTGAGGAGAGTTCAAAACTAATGAGTGTACACTAATTTCCTTTCCAAACTATTGCATATGGAGACACTAATAGAAAGAAAATCCTTCATATCCTAAAGCATATATTAATAACTTGAAAGAAGAGTAGCAGCAGCATCCAATTATACTATGTTTCAGGGATCACTTGTCCTGTGTTCTGAAACCTACAGGTTAGTTATACCAAAGACTGACATTTCATTTCATTGATATCGTGTGTTAGGTATTGGTTCTCTAATTAAACAGTTCCATTCTAACAAAAAATTAAATTAGTAAGTGTGTATTGTTAAAGTTAGCTGTACAAATTGTCTTTGTAAAATCATGGAGAAATTTACAATTGCAAACTACACTATCTTGTGTCAGTAGTTGACAGAAAATTATCTGAAAACTTAATTACAGTAAATTACCATATTTTGAGAGGGTCAGCTGAACATTAAAGAGAAAGTTGTGTTCGTAGAAGAGTACTTACTTTTACTTACACCTTCTTTAAGATGAACTCGTGTAATGCATTTTTAAAATTATTTTTCATTAAAGTTCTAGTTCTTTATACTTACTTTTATGATATGCATATATTTTAAACTATCCTTTAGGCCTTTGTCTCCTGTTAAATTGTCTCATTACAGTCAATGCCAGTTTTGTCTTTTGGATTTTAATACAATAAGGATACCAATTTTGCTGCAAAGAAAATGAAAGAGACTGATGGAATAAAGAAAGAACATTTGATTGCTTTGATCAGAAGAATCACTAAATACTTGATTTAGGTATACGCTACTTTGGGAGAAATAAATAAAAGCACTGATTGATAATTCTAGGTACTCATACAAGTTCTGAGCATCTATGGCTAGGAGAACATGCTAGAAGGTTGAAAATGGCTGACAAGGCAAGAGAAAACACTAAAAAAACACTTCCTAAAAAAACTAGGAAGCTGTTGCAAAACAGTAATAAAAATACAATTAATATTGCACAGTGTAAGTTTATTTGCCCTAACATCTCACTGAGCTGCAACATCATCCTAAATCCATTGTGCCATATGGCCAGGGAAATAACCAGATCATTTACATGTTTGCCAAGCTGTAATAAACCACTATTTCTGTGATCTGAAACATGAACTGAAAAATACTGACAACTCATTACCTTTTGAAAAAGCACCAGACAAGAATGCAAAAATGCCCATCATGCTACAGTGTGATGAAGTTGTATATATTAATGAAAGTCATTTTAATAAGAAGCAACCAAATACACTTTTTTGCACTTGAGTTCCTCACTGCTATACCTTTATTTAGTTTGAAACCCAGCCCTTTTCCTAGCTCCCAGATTCCAGTTCCTTTATAAGTTCCCTTAATTCCCACCAGGCATTAAGAGTTGGCATTTATTTACTCTGAAACCTTATTGAACAGTGATGAAACATATACAAATGAAAAGAGACAACTATTCATTGTCTTGAAAACTGACTATTGACTATTTGGTGTGTTGAATAATTTACCTGAATAGGGAATAAAGAAACAGGCTGTTATTTTGTCAGCAGAAAAACTAATATGAGTCAAGAAAACTGAGACACTGTAAATTTTACAATGTACATTTACATTTCCAGCTTTACATCCAAGACGTCCTTCAGCATTCCACAATAACATGGTAAGGTTTTCCACCAGTATAGGTATGCAGTTTTAAGTTTTGTATATCTCAAAAAAAAAAAAGCATGTGTTTTATCCAATCTAACTGTAATCAGGATTCTTACTCAAAGGAAAATCACTATAATTTTTGAAAACAATTTTCTGATGTTCTTCAGGTATTTGATTTTAGAATTAGTAAAGTAGGGGAAGGGAAATAGCTCCTGTGATCCTCCACAGAAATTACACTGAAAGGGTAGAGAAATTAGATATCTCCTTTTGCACCAACTACTGTGTTAAAGAAATTGTGGCTCTGTACAGTGTAGGGGTCAGTAAGTCATCAAAGAAAGGATGAAGCATTCAGATTGGAACAACCAATCCTTTCTGGAATGACAATCAGAACTGAACTGTGGGAGAAGAGACAGTGAATAGAACTATTAGGATAAATATAAAAAGTTCTTACCTTTTTGCATCTGAAAATGAAGGCTTCAGAGTAGGTAGAAGCAACAGTAAAAATAGTAACCACTGACAGGTTAACAGACAGCAGTCTCAGTCAAACAGAGGATGCTCAGCAAAAGCAGTTTCAACAAACTGAGGGGAAAAGACAAGTCCTTTAATGGACAAATTGACTTTTAAAAACCAGTTATTTATAAGTTACTAGCATTCCCATTATGAGAAATTCCAGATCCGTTCATAAGTTCCCAGAAAAATTTGTTTGTTCCTGATATCTATGAGAGAGAAAATTTCTTAACCTAATAGCAGCAAAATCTGTGGAAAAGATTGTTTTGTATCCCATAAAACATACTAGTGATAGGGTGAAAAAAAAGGATGCTTTTAGCTGAACAATACCCTCTGCTCTCAAAGCATTAAAAAAGTTTTTATGAAATCGCATAAGGAAGGTAAATATTCCAACAAGCTTTGTTAAAACACAGAAATAAATGCCGTATTGACAGCATGGAATATTTTTAAACAACTTCCATGGCTACTGCTGTGTTGCTTCTTGTATGTTCTTGACCCAGGTGTAGGGTTGAGAATTTTTGTTTTGTTAAAAATCGAACTACCTCATTATGTTGCTAATGTTAGACATTAAACTGATATTAAACATTTCTAGCACATATTTACTTAGTTGCTATAACTTCTCAATATTGCCATGCATCATTTTGATTTTGTAGCCATAGGATAATTAGAAATACTCATTATATGAATCCATATTGTGACAAAACTTTTTATGGGATTTGGTTGCATGCTTTTAAATATAGTATAAATCATAGCTGTAAACCCTTATCTTAGATGTATGGAATGTCACAGAATATTCCTTACTAAGAATACAGAGCTGCCACTCAAGCAAATATGCACTTACAAATCAGGTTAAGGCAATACGTTTTACGAAGAACTCAATAGACATTTCATTTGTCTAATAAACTCCAGTAATGCTATGCTTGTGGGCAGGATTATGAATTGTGATGAAAAAAACAACAACAACCAGATGAAGGGTTGGAAAAGAAGATAAAACATTACAACAATAGCACCAGTCCCTCTAATTAATTTCACTGAGATTTCTGTACTTGCACAAAGTTCTTTCCCTTAATACCTTCCTTCATGCACATGCATACTTAATTTTATTATGTTTCTCTTAACTATGAAGAAAAACTTTCAGAAAAAGGGAGGTTTGCTTTCTTAGCATGGAATATGGTATTTTAGGCAACATTGTTCCCATGTTTTTCCTTAGATTTTGCCCACTTTTACTCAATAAGTGAATCTTTCCTTTCATCATGAATCAACAAATGTTCCATAAACTATGGAAACTATGGAACAATTACATTGTATGTATTAGTATGCTCAGTTGATGATGATAAAAAAGACTTTATGACAATTAAAAATATAGAGTAATTCTACAAAATATTTTTTACAGAATGAGCCAACATTTGTGATCAACATTTATTGTTCAATATAAACATCTGCGCTGTAAAGCAAAAATGACAGTCCTTAAAATATTTCATTGTAGTCATAGAGAAATAGCAGGTTTTCTTTGGTTACATTCTTTAGTAACACAGAAGTCAGACTGTGAATCAGCTCATGCAATTCACTGCAATGTCTCGGTTTAGTATGTGTACTTAAATCCAAATTAAATTCCAAATCCAAATAAGGAATCAAAAAGCAATTATATCTGCTCTGCCTCCAACTGAATATTTTCAAGGAGACGAATACTGCAGTAAATATTACTCAAAGTGGTTTTGCTGTTTTAAAATTATTTTGAGTGGATGTTTGAGTACAATTTGCAATAATTTAAGATACCTCCTTTTTATAAGGCATATCTCTTATTCCATATGTTTTGGTTTAGTCCACATCAACTCCACTGAATTAAAAAAAAGTCCTCATGTACATCAGCTGCATATTTCTGTCAAGACATTGTCAAGTATGTCAGAAACAGTATTATGCACACAACAACACAATGCTTCATCCAACAAAGTTCAGTCATTATTATTTGTGGCTGGCGAACACCTGCATGAGTGGCTTTGGGGTTTGGGGGAATTTTGGAAAACGTCTGTGTGTTTGACAACTAGGCATGGCCAGTCACAGTAAAAAGGCCCAGTGGGGCTCATAGATGCTGGAACTGAAAATGTAGAAGAGGCAACAGGAAGGTTATTTTCCTCCCCACTTTAAGGTCTTTGCTATAGTTTATATGTATATTTTAGATACTGCTACACAAACCCATTTTAATAGGACAATCACAGAGGCATAGCAAGAGGCAGGTTGGATACCTTGCTTCTCATGGCTCCATCAAGTGGCCCACATGTTCCATTACAGACAAGTATATTTGCCTCTCAACTAGGACCTACCTTCTGTTCCAGACAAGTACATAAATTATCAATAACTCTGAACAGAAAAATATTGCTAAGTGGCACCAGTTCGGTGTATTTGGGTCAGATCAGAATGACTTGACAAAAACATTTTGTCTTTTTCTATGTTCTAAAATAAGCAGCTTTTGCAGAGCAAATTAGAAGTCATGAAAGCCTTTTTATTCCCATTAATACATTCTGAGTACAAAAGGAAAGCTTAATCCTGAGTAACCCTCACATTTCTCTACTTTGGGGGAATATGATCAAACAGGATTTTTAAAAATGAGAGTTGTCACCTTCTGTAATTGTTTGTGTCTCAAAACTTTTGATGGTAACAACATACACAACTCTCTCACTTTACATGCTGGCTCCAAGACAAGATCAGTGACTTAGAAGTGTCTGTTTCTTTGCACTGATTGTAAAGAGGACCTAACAGCAACTAGGCAAGATATAGGCAAGATACTCCATACCATTACAGTTCCTCAGTTATATTGCACATCTTCTGTCTGTCAAGGGGCTTGGAAATATTCCAGGGACATAACAATAATTGTATGTTCATACCCTTTAAACTCAGAGAGCTATCTATTTGAAATATGCCCAGACTGAGATTTTGTTGAGGTATTAGTCTCTTATCTTCTAGGTCTCCTACACTACACTGGGAGAAGCAAGTAAATTTATGTATGAAAGAGGGATCATTTTTAAACCCTCTTAGCCCCTTTTTAAAACACTCTCTATGGAGCTTAATTTCATTTAGCAAATGGGTTTTATGAAGAGTGACATTGAAGGAAATGCTATCAAAACTAAAACTGTACTTCAGCAATTTAATCCCCATACCACAATCAGGATTCTCCATATGTTAGAAGTGCAAACAAGTGTGCTGGTCTAGGAATTGTGATCTTTGTCCCAATGATGTGTAACACTGGACCCTGTCCAGTCAAATCAGAAATATTAGCTTTCTGTATCTATGAATTGATTAAATTCCTTGAAGATGTATATCCAAAAACACCAATTTGTCATTTTCATATCTAACTGTGAAAAAACCCCAATATTTTGTTTCCTGGACTCCCACAGATAAGTCTGCCATACTTTTGGCTACTCTGCATTTATACAAGAGAAGATTACGGTTTCTACTGGAAACTGTCTCAAGACAGGAAAGATAACAGAAATATGACACATTAGTTTGATGGGGAAAAAGGCTGGAAATATGCCTTAAAGCTACTTGGAACCCTAAATATGCAAATAGTCACAGGAATTTTTAAAAGGGGCCAAGTCATTTCAATTCTTACGTCATGATCATATTAATGAAGTATATTCTATCATGTGAACTATGGAGACCTAAAATCTACAAAATGGGAGTTCACTGACTTATAGAGACACAGAGTAATTTAGGGTAGCAGAGGCATCTGGAGATCACCTGTCTAGTTCAACTCACTGTTCAGCTTAGATCAGGCTTCCCAAGGCCTTGTGAAGTTTTAAATATCCCCAAGGATAAAAAGCCCATAGTCTCTCTCGACAACCTCTTGTAGTGTTTAACTACTGTGTTGTGAATTTTTTCCTAATATTCAAATAGGTATGTAAATATATATATATAAATGTAAATATATATATATATATATATTCCAAATATTCAAAATTTCCTGTGTTGGAAATTTGTCACTGAGCATTCCTTTCTATTAAGTACCTGAAGGCAGCAATATCTCCTCTTTACCTTCTCTTCCTAAGAGGAAGAAGTGCTTCTCTCTCAGCCTCTTGTACATCACATATGTTCAAATGTCCTAGTCATCTCAGTGGCCCTCCACTAGGGAACTCAAAACTGGGCACAGTTCTGCTCACACAGCACAGTATGCAGCTGGGGTTTTTTGGTGCAAGGTCACACTGTCTACTCAGTCTTGGTTTTCCACCATTACTCTCCAAGGCTTTTTCTACTAAGATGATTTCCAGGCAGTCAGCCCCAGGCTGTACTCATGTATTATACCTCCCCAGGTGCAGGACTTTGCATTTTTCTTTTCTGGACCTCGTGAGTTCTGTCAGTCCATTTCCAAACCTCTTGAAATCTCTGTGAATAGCAATCCTGCACTGCAGTTTTTATCACTTCCTTACCCACATGTCCCCAGATTTGAGGGATGAACACTTGGATATATCTGACTCCATCGTGATGACTCCAAGCACCAGAATTGGATTTGCACTGCCAAAAGAGACAATAAAGCACCTCTGACAAGTAACTGAAATTTAGAGGAAGGATACAACAGGAAACACACACACACATATATATTTCACTTGAATCTCTTCCTTCCACAGTTTAGATTCAATAGCTACATTGTGATTGAGATGTGGGGGGTTTCTTAAGGACAGTTCCAATAAAGTGGTAGTAACCTTTTCAAAAAAACCACACAGATAATTGTTTGGATTTTGCCTAGCAGCCTAACAGTTACAGTGTTTGGAAAAGAAAAAATTGAGAAAAAACTTTGAAACTCTGTCTCAACTGAGGAAAGTCCAATCTCATATTTCTAAACTTCAAGGAGATTCTCATAATTCTCAGACTTAAATCCAGAATGGGGAGAAAGTATTGCTGACTTCTTCTGGTAAAAGACCTACTGGATTGCTACAAATGAAAATATCCCATAATACAGTAATAAAAGCAGGATAGGTACAAAAAGGGCTGAATACAGAACTTTTGCAAAGTGAAACCACCTCAGCTTGTGGCTTTACTTCGTGTTCTCTGAACAGAGAGTAAGCATGTATTTTACAGTTAACAATCACTGGATAAAGGCATAAGAACTTAATTTCAAAAGAAAATGGTAATTAT
This sequence comes from Sclerurus mexicanus, assembly GCA_013396755.1. Lineage (NCBI taxonomy): Eukaryota > Metazoa > Chordata > Aves > Passeriformes > Furnariidae > Sclerurus > Sclerurus mexicanus. The sequence goes on from VWZF01000722.1 coordinate 370,023, forward strand.
GTTGACATCCAACAACACTGTTCATTAATGTTACAACATTTGTACTGATTATCAAGCATATATCAATCTATTTAAATTTGTTATCAGTATACAGTATTGGTAAATAAATTTAAATGTTACTTTAGTATTCACCACAAAGCTTGTTTAATGATTCAAGTTTGGTATATTTCACCTTCCAGAATAAGTGCTCTGAATCTTGGGCTACTGTAAAACATGAATGACATTCTACTGAATAACAGTATCAGAGTTTGATCACCTTGTATTTTAAACAACATGCATATTTTCAAACTATTCTGTTTTTAAGTTGATTATGCTATATTGGTTTTTGGTATTATATTAAGGAATTAGAAAATACTATTATAAGGATGTCAGAAGTTGTGTGGTGTGGATTTTTTATCTTCTTTTAGTGCCTGGATGACCTTTAAGGTCTTTTCCAACCTAAACCATTCTCTGACTTTATGTACAAAATGATTTTTATCAAAGCTATTAATTGCTATCAGAATACAATAAGCTAAGTAATTTTTCAATTCTAAACCCAGTCATTTTGGGATAATATTAAGATTAATGGGTTTTAGTGCTAGCTTTCATTTATCTAATTTGAAATTTAAATATTAGAAGCCAATTTGTTTCCTAATGTAAATAAGTTACAGAAGACATGAGTCTACTTCATATTTGAATAGACGTTAACTATAAAAATGATGGCTAAAATATAACCTCTCCTAGTTTCATACTTTTCAATGCTTAGAAATAGCTTGTGCTACTTAGTGCACCTCTGTTATCCATTCTAATCTGAATTTGGTAGTCCATTACAAAAAAAAAATAAATTTGAAAACAAGAATATAAAATAAAGCCACAATATCTCATCTTACTTCAGACTGTACAGATAATTTTGGCACTGTTTCTGATACCTCCTATGATAAAGCCATAGAATTTTTTCATTATCATTCCTAGTATCTTTTTTGTCTCTTGAAAGGTTAATTCCCCAGTCTGTTTTCTCCTTAACAAATGGAAATATCCCCTTTTTGGCTTTGTACACTTATGTCCCTTGAATCTGAGAGACAGAAATAAAAATGGGAATAAAATTGAAAGGCTAGATTCCCCAAAATATTTTAGTTTCTTAAGCAGGTCATGTTCTCAGTTGTTTGTTCTCCCTGGTTTCAAGCATCTTTTACCCTCTGTTGCACAGTAGTGAATATTTGGCAGGCAGGGTTTAAACTGTACAAAATCTACCTTGAAGGTTTTGCAATTTTATATGAGAAAAATGTGAGCTGTATGGGTAATGCTAAATTTCTTGACAGCAAATGCCAACTGACTTAATAGGGTAGAGGCTTTGCTACAGTTTCTGTTTATTTCAAGCCAAAAACTTTCCAGGAGTTTATTACAGCAAATTAAAACAGTTACAAGGAACATAGTTTGTGGAATTTGTATGGCAATTCCTTTTCTTTTTTTGACTATAATGTTAAATGCTAATAGTTACAAACACTAATGACAATTTCTTACTGATTTATGACTTTCATTCTGCTGCCATTCTTGCCACAACAAACACAGGTCCCTAACACCCATAGAACAAACTGAGGATGGCATTTTGAAACTAGATGCAGGTAGACTGCCTCACCACTACATGTGTTTTGATGAGCCAAAGAGTGTATATTCCCCTAAACAGGACATATAAAAGTTGTACTGGGAAATTATCCTAAGACACATGGTATCATAATATGTATTAAATTTGGTGAATATGTCTGCTTTACATGTGAAGCACAAATCAAGCTACAGAACTATCAAAGGCTCAGGTAATTTTCCTTTCAGATTACATGTATAATTATAGCTGAATAACTTGGCAATTAACTACTATACCTGCATACAATGAACTGCCTGTAACTTAAGATTTTCGTATTTTTTATAGCTATACAGAATCAAGCATTTAATTAAATACTTTTCTCCAAATATAACCTTTTTCCATCAAATGACTTTGCATATTTTTTGACAGGGAGACTGACAACAAGGAGACTGACAACACTTGAACCACAGAGAGTAGACTATCCTCTGACTCCTTGGGCTACCACATACAGAAAGATGATCCAAACTTAGACAGACCGAGCCTGGGATTTAAACTCTCTAGATTTTGAAGTCAAGGAGAAACTGTTCTTTTGTGTCCTTTAACCTCCACCCAGGTAACAATGTAGAATGGCTAACCCACTGACAAAGAGATAGCTCATCAGCACTGTATGTAGAGTTGCATCATCAACTCCACCTTGGACAGTTGGTAGCAAGTTCAACACTGCTCTGTGAGTTTTCTCACATCACAGGCCCACAGAGGATCTGTATCTGATGAGCAAACAGCTGAGTCATCCTTTAAAGAGGCTGATGAAAGTGTTCACTTTTTCCTTCTGACCCTGGATCAAAGGAGTAGAACCTTTTCTGTGAAAAAAAAATCTAAGCAAGTTGTTGTTTCTCTGAAGGTAGGATCAGATGGTGGTCATAGGGTGCTTTAGTAGCCCCTGCCATGTCAAGCAATGAACTAGATCCAGAGTCCTGTCAGGAGCTAAAGGAGACCAGACCAGAAACAGAACTGAAGAGAAGGCAACAGTGTAATTCCCAAATCTGTCAGGGAGACAGAGCTGTATGAACCAACAGGCCCATCGCATCCAGGAGGCAAGATATCTGTAAGGTAGGTCTGAGGTCCATTTGGGAGGTAGGACCTGAGATGGGAACGCCTACAGCACAGCTCAGGGATAGAATTAAGGCTGAGCTGCAATGAGGCTGCTGGGCCCTTGGGAGGAGGAGAGGAGTGGCCCCAGGCAAAACTGAGGAGGAACTGAAATGCCCTTTAGTGCTTTCAGGATGCTGACAGCCTCTTACCTGAGTGTCTTTTGCAGTCCTGCAAAAGAGAAGCTAAGTATGCTGAGCTGCAAGTAGAAGCTCAGCTTATTTGAATGCATGCTAGTTTAAGTGCTGTTTGCTGGTTTAATTGACTGAGCCAGCATCAGTCTTTTTCATCATACTGCTGCCAGCCAATTCTCCAGCTGCAAAGCTGTCTCTGAAAGAATGGTCCTGGCATGTATTGACAAGGGTCCCATTCTTTTCTGGACAAACAAGTCATTTCCCTCTGCAAGTGTACAATTTTGTACAGTTATGCACAAAAATGAGGCAGCTGCTTTGTAGCTCTGCAGAGGGTTGTTTTTTGGAGGGTTTTTTGGTAGTGATCATCTGTAAGGCAAGAGGGTATTCTGGATATCCCTGAAAGACTAGATCCAGAAAGTTAGGTGGTTTGCTGCTATTCTGTAGCTATGATCAGAAGGCGCCAGAGTTTGCCCTGCCTCATATTTGTTCTTAAGTCATCCCTCCTTGTAATAAATCTAAAGTGAGAATTAACATATATATGTATGTGGACAGAAGACAAGGTCAAAACCGGGGTGTCCCAGTGAGACAGAAGGGGGCACCCACTGATAGCAAATGCTAACTGGTGCAGCTCTTCTGAGTTATAGTGCTTCAGCCTCTCCTGTTTTTCATGAGTTGTTTGTCATCAGAAAAATTACAAACTGAGAAACCACTTACTTTCAAAATTGATGATCTTCTCATATTATGGGTCATTAATTAATTTTTTTTTACTTTTTTTAAGTGTTGTTCTGTTTCTGATTAAAAAAATAACATAAGAAACAGCCTGCATTGGTTTCCATATACTAAGGCAATTAAGACACACATGTATCGTTAACTAAAACACTTCATTGAATGGTAGAAGACCAGAATCCTTGATCCTTCTTACCAGGTCATCAAACCTCCAGGGCATGCACTCTAAATACTGGCAACACATTCAGATTTTCTGCCAGCCATCCTTTGGAGGAAGCACCCATAAAAGAAGTGACCATATACAAAGGAAGACAGCTGATGTAATCTTTTTGGCTTTCAGTAAAGTCTTTGATAGTGTCTCTCACATTATCCTTACGGGCAAAATATCCAGCATACAGATGGATAAATATGTCATGCAATAGGTGAGCAACTGGATCACAGGTCCCGTGCAAAGGTTTATTAAATGGGGTTACATTAGGCCAGTGGATGGACATTAGTGGGGTTCTTTAGGGCTCCGTCTTATGCCTAGTTCTCTTCAACATCTTGATCAATTAGACACAGGACTCAAAGGGATACTAAGTAAGGTTGCCAGTCACACTAGACTGGGAGGAGCTCTTGCCTCCCTCAAAGGCAGGGAGGCCCTACAGAGAGACCTTGACAATTCAGAGGACTGGGCAATAACCATGTGTGAAGCTTAACAAAGACAAGTGCCAGATTCTGCTCCTGGGATGGGGCCACCCTGAATGTACACATAGACTTGGGAATGAGACACCATAGAAAGGGATCTGGGGGTCTTGGTCAATGGCAAGCTGAATATGAGTCAGCAGCATGTCCTGAGAGACAGCAGGGCCAACCTTGTCCTGAGAGACATCAGGCACAGCATCGCCAGTCAGCCAAGGGAGGTGATTGTCCCACTCTACTCTGCACTGGTGTGGTCTCACCTCAAGTACTGTGTGAGTTTTGGACACCACAACATAAGAAAGATATAAAGCTATGAGAGAGTGTCCAAAGGATGGCTACAAAGATGATGAAAGGTCTAGAGGGGAAGCTATGTGAGGAGCAGCTGAGGTCACTTGGCTTGTTCAGCCTGGAGAAGAGGAAACTGGGAATGCCATAAAACTGTGTCAGGGAAGATTTGGGTTACATATTAGGAAAAGGTTTTTCACCACAGGGTGGTTGGGCACTGGAACAGCCTCCCCAGGGAAGTGGTTGCAGCACCAAGCCTGAGAGAGTTCATGAAGCATTTGAATGACACTCTCAGGTACATGATATAACTCTTGGGACTGTTCTGGGCAGAGCCAGGAGTTGGATTTTCATAATCTTTCTTTGGGTATCTTCCAACTAAGGATATTCTATGAGGCTATGATTCTAATTGCAAGTGACTCCTCCCTTTCTCCATGCTCTCTCCATGCTCCTTTCTCCATGCTGCTGGTTACATCAATATGCACTCTGGGCTGGTTCAGAGGACTTCACTTAAATGCTCATCAAACATGATGAGAAGTTTTTACTTTTCCAGGTACCAGAAAGAAGGGATAGTTTGAAAAGTAAAATTGCTTCTGAGGAAGAATGCTGAAATAGAGTCATTTGTTCCCTGAGTCATGAAATAGTAGTAGGTTTCCTGGCTCCTAGACAAGAGCAAGATTCAGAGGAAGTAAAGCTCTGCAAAGAGTAGAAGTGCATTGATTTGGAGTAAAATCCAACTGAGAAAATAGGCATGCCAGGAAAGTAGTTGCTGCCAACTGTCCAGGAAATGACAACAGCATGTAAAATCTTATTATAGGTAGAGATAAATAGGTAGCAAAGTGAGAACAGGAGAGACATGCTATCTTTATGAGGAGCCAAGTGAACTAATTGTTATATTCCTTACTGTCTGCCTTTTAAAGATCATTACAACAATACTACTATCAACTTTGGATGTAACCATCTATTACTCTCTCCAGTTAGATTTAGGCACTAAAGAGAGATGCTCAATGCAAATGAGAAGACAAAAAGAAGTGAGGAAGTATGAAGATAAAGATAGAATGACAACAAGACAGACAAAGGTTATCAGCTTAATACAAACTAATTTCAACAATAAGAATTGCTAACTTGTTGATGTTTCTGAACATCTTTATGCAGTTATCTAACAAAACTAATTTCACGTGAATGAGGGCATAGTATGACAGTTAAAGAGTAATCACCAGCTTTCTTTGATTATTATTGTTCATGTTTTGGAAAGTTTTGTAACTTTGTAACTTTGTAACTGACAAAGACTTACAGTGTATTATTATATAATTGAAAGCAATCATCCTTATACTTTAATATCAAACACATAATTAATTATTCAGGCACTCATGTTCTTTCAGGTACTCTGCGGTTCTCTAGGGAACTTTTTTCCCTAGAAAAAATGTTTTCCTAGAAAAAGCCAATAGGTTAAAATAATCTTATTATGGTATTTACACAAATATCTCAGAGAATATGCTTTTCTGTCACAATGGAAAATCTGACAGTTTCTTACCTGGAAAACACAGCAAGTAAGCCAAGATCATCTATTTAACACAGACTTGGGTCTGAAGGAAGCAAATATTAACAAATAGAGTAAATGAAATCTCATTGTCCCAAACCTAATTATGTAGTTGCCTAATTAACACTGCTTAGGTAATTAATTAATATTGGTATAGACCCATTTTCCCTCTCTTCTTGCATTGCATAGAAGCTGTACATTTCAATAGGCTGTTACATGAACCATTTTATCAAGTCTTTAATGAGGATATTTAACTTACCAGCATTACTAACTAACAAAAAATCATTTTTAAAAAAAATAGACCTCTGAATTTTAGAGCTAGAGTGATTTCATTTTGTGTATTTTTCTAATGGATTCATTCAGGTAAGGGTTGGAGGGTCAGAATACATTTGAACCAGATCATTGTCATAAACTAGGGCTCCAAGTTAAATTTACAGAATACCACCTGACATGACCCAGCCTGATGCAGCAGCTATTGATAGTAGGTCCCCATGTCAACTGCCCTGGAGGGTTAGCAGTCATTTTTATCACTGCTAATAAAATGCAGGATTAAAGCTACCCACTCTGGATTGAACACATTTCAAACTGGTTTTCCAGGTGTAACAGAGAAGAGCTTTCTATGCCTATATTATGGATCAGTGTCTGAGTGTGTAATGGATTGAGTTTGTTTTTTTTCCTGTAGGGTTTGCAGCCAGTTTAGGTGCTTTCTTACAAAAGCAGAGTGCAGACCTTTAGCTCACTCAGTTTTGGGGGATTTCACAGGCTCTGGTATATTACATTCTTCCTTTTTTTTTTTCTTCTCTGTCACATTTATAGTATAATATTTAATCTTAATGTTCCAGTTGGGAAGGGGCTGCGTGAACAGCCAGTTGTAAAGAGAATAAGAAGTAATTTCATTGAGAGTCAAGCTTGATTAATTTGAGCCTTTCTACTTATGTCCTACTCATGTACTTTTGTTCTTAGTTAAACAGGTTTCCTTCATGAGGGCTGAGTCATTTGTGGTGCTGGGTGATAACAAACTTTCTCTCTGGCCATCTCACTCAGAGATTTCCTGCTCATCATTTTTCCAAAAGGGCTCCCTAAGGTCACCACACATGAGGATTTGGGTCTTCTGCATTTCAGTGGCGGAACTGCTAGCACACAATACTAAAGCCATCCTCATACTAGAAGATGATTCTTAGCTGAGAGCTCTAGCTCTGGTGCTCTGCTCCACATGTTGTTAACCTGTATGATACATTCCATAATGGATTTCACTTGCATCTGCCAACTGAGTGTCTTGTTACTGGGTTTATTTGTGGGGTTTTTTTCATCCAGAAGATGCAATCGATTCAATAACCAAACCCACTTCCTGACATCACCTACGTCAGAAAGGAGCTGGACAGAGGATTTAGTGACACACTAATTTTCTTCTCCATCCAAACCAAAACACAATGGGTGACAACACACATAATAACTGAAGCAATATAGAAAGGAACAGCCACTGTCACTTGCTGAAAGTTCAGCCTGATATTTTTTAGTATTCCATGGATTTTAGTGCTGTTCAAATGTTGCAGTGTACATCACACCTGTTTCATTCTGTTAGATTTCATCTTTTCTGCCTTTTAACATCAAAATCAGAAAGGAAACAGTGCTGCTTCTGTCAACTTTTTGCTGGTAAGCTTCTCTTTATTATCCTACAGTAGGCTTTACTTCACCTCATTTAACAGCATGAGCCTAAGAGACAAGTTGTCAGTTGTTCCAAGCAGCACAGCTCCCTTAATGCAGCTTGCCCAGCCACTCCCAGAGGTAGAATCAATATTGCTATATTGAAAAGAATGGTAAGAAAAAACTAATGTCTGTGGCTTTTGTGCACAGTGGAAGCAGATGTACTGCAGAGGGACATTACACTGGCTTCCCTTGACAACTTTGCCAATATCTTTCAAATCATGTAACAAGGCCTATTCTGATCCCAGAATCTTCAGTATAACTGAAGGACTACTTATGCAATGTATTTACTATGTGTTTCTACGTAAAGTACATTACATATCTTGATGACAAGAGCTTTCAAGACTTCTTTGTGTTTGCATTTTTTCCTCTGTTAGAGAGCAGTATATTCGATCTGCATGGCAAGGTTTTGGTAGCCAGGTGCTACAGCAGTGGCTTCAGTGAGAAGCTGCTAGAAGCTTTCCCCATGACCGATGGAGCCAATGCCAGCTGGCTCTAGGATGAACCTGCTGCTAGCCAAATCTGAGCACAACAGTGACAGTGGTAGCACCTCTGGGATAAACTACTATTTGAGAAGGGGCAAAAAACAGCAGCAACTGCAGCCAGAGAAAGGAGTGACAATATATGAGAAAAACAATTCTGCACACACCAGGGTCAGTGAAAGAGGAGGAGGTGCTCCAGGTGCCAGAGCAGAGATTCCCCTGTAGCCTGTAGTGAAGGCCATGGTGAGGCAAGCCATCTCCCTACAGCCTATGGAAGTCCACGGTGGAGCAGGGATCCATCTGTAGCCCATGGAGCAGGTAGAAGCCCAAAGAAGGTAGTGGTGCCATGGGAAGTCCACATTGAAGCAGGCTCCTTGAGGGACCTGTTGACCCACAGAGAGAGGAGCCCACTCTGGAACAGATGTGCTGACAGGACTTGTGACCCCAAGGAGGAACCACGCTGGAGCAGTCTAGTCCTGAAGGACTGCACCCCATGGCAGGGACTCATGCTGGAGAAGATCACGAGCAACTGCAGCCCATGGGAAGGACTAATGCCCTAAAATCTGGGAGGACTGTCTCCCATGGGAAGAATCCCATTCTGGAATAGGGGAAGAGTGTGAGAAGCCTTCTGCTGAGAAGGAAGGAGCAGCAGAGACAACATGAGATAAACTGACTACAGCATCAATTTCCCATCCTCCTACACTGGTGGAGGATAGGAGGTAGAGAAAATTGGGAGCTCTAGAAGAAGGGAGGAGTGGAGTGAATGTGTTTTTAAGATTTGGTTTTATTTTTCTATGATCTACTCTGATTTGATTGCTACTAAATTCAATTAATTTCCCCAAGTTGAGTCTGTTTTGTCTAAGACTCACTGGTGAGTGATCTCTCCATGTCCTTATCTCAAAGGACAAACTTTTTGTTACATTTTCTTTCCAGTGTCCAGATGAGGAGGTGAGTGATAGGGAAGCTTTGGTGGGCACCTGACACCCAAGCAGTGTCAACCCACCACAAGCAGTTGCTGGGATTGATAAAGATAACAATTGCTTCTAGTTCTAGTCTTACCTAAACAAATATAAAGGGGATGTTTTCACCTTTAATTTAGACATAGAAACTTACACTAGCAAAGCAGAGCATATTGCTGAAAGATTTAAACTTATGGCTTGTGCACAATGCATTCTCTTTCCCTTAGCTAATAATAACAGCACAAAGTACCTATAATCTCCTTTAGCTTCAAAATCTAGAAACACTACAAGTGTCAAAGGAAGATAACTGAGAAATAAGTAACCAATTGCCAGAAAGGCTTTGTTTTCTTTAGTGAAGCTCATGTTTGACTCTATAGGAAAGTGTTTGAGAGCTCAAAAATATATGAAAAAGAAGGCCAAGTTACCCACCAAAATATACATATGTGTTTCTTCTATGAGGCAGAGCACACATCTATCACTTTCTTTGGTGGTAATATTGATGCATTGCTGCTTTTAGCAAGGCCAATAGCTAGAATACCTTATCTGTAGCACTAAGGAACACTCTTGGACTCCATCTGTGAAAATGCCTTATATGATATCTGGCTGCACTGGGTTCCTGCAGCCAGGTTTTTGTAGCAGGGGGGCTACAGGGGTGGTTTCTGTGAGAAGCTGCTACAGTCTTCCCCCATGTCCAGCAGAGCCAATGCCAGCTGGCTCCAGGATGGACTCACCACTGACCAAAGCTGAGCCAATCAGGAAGGATAGCAGCAGCTCTGAGATAACATATTTAAGAAGGAAAAAAAGTTATTGTGCAGATGAAAATTGCAGCCAGAGAAGAGCAGAGTAAGAACATGTGAACAGCTCTGCAGACACCAAGGTCAGTGCAGGAGGGGCAGGAGGTGCTCCAGGTCCTGGAGCTGAGGTTCCCCTGCAGCCCGTGGTGCAGACNGCTTTCAAGACTTCTTTGTGTTTGCATTTTTTCCTCTGTTAGAGAGCAGTATATTCGATCTGCATGGCAAGGTTTTGGTAGCCAGGTGCTACAGCAGTGGCTTCAGTGAGAAGCTGCTAGAAGCTTTCCCCATGACCGATGGAGCCAATGCCAGCTGGCTCTAGGATGAACCTGCTGCTAGCCAAATCTGAGCACAACAGTGACAGTGGTAGCACCTCTGGGATAAACTACTATTTGAGAAGGGGCAAAAAACAGCAGCAACTGCAGCCAGAGAAAGGAGTGACAATATATGAGAAAAACAATTCTGCACACACCAGGGTCAGTGAAAGAGGAGGAGGTGCTCCAGGTGCCAGAGCAGAGATTCCCCTGTAGCCTGTAGTGAAGGCCATGGTGAGGCAAGCCATCTCCCTACAGCCTATGGAAGTCCACGGTGGAGCAGGGATCCATCTGTAGCCCATGGAGCAGGTAGAAGCCCAAAGAAGGTAGTGGTGCCATGGGAAGTCCACATTGAAGCAGGCTCCTTGAGGGACCTGTTGACCCACAGAGAGAGGAGCCCACTCTGGAACAGATGTGCTGACAGGACTTGTGACCCCAAGGAGGAACCACGCTGGAGCAGTCTAGTCCTGAAGGACTGCACCCCATGGCAGGGACTCATGCTGGAGAAGATCACGAGCAACTGCAGCCCATGGGAAGGACTAATGCCCTAAAATCTGGGAGGACTGTCTCCCATGGGAAGAATCCCATTCTGGAATAGGGGAAGAGTGTGAGAAGCCTTCTGCTGAGAAGGAAGGAGCAGCAGAGACAACATGAGATAAACTGACTACAGCATCAATTTCCCATCCTCCTACACTGGTGGAGGATAGGAGGTAGAGAAAATTGGGAGCTCTAGAAGAAGGGAGGAGTGGAGTGAATGTGTTTTTAAGATTTGGTTTTATTTTTCTATGATCTACTCTGATTTGATTGCTACTAAATTCAATTAATTTCCCCAAGTTGAGTCTGTTTTGTCTAAGACTCACTGGTGAGTGATCTCTCCATGTCCTTATCTCAAAGGACAAACTTTTTGTTACATTTTCTTTCCAGTGTCCAGATGAGGAGGTGAGTGATAGGGAAGCTTTGGTGGGCACCTGACACCAAGCAGTGTCAACCCACCACAAGCAGTTGCTGGGATTGATAAAGATAACAATTGCTTCTAGTTCTAGTCTTACCTAAACAAATATAAAGGGGATGTTTTCACCTTTAATTTAGACATAGAAACTTACACTAGCAAAGCAGAGCATATTGCTGAAAGATTTAAACTTATGGCTTGTGCACAATGCATTCTCTTTCCCTTAGCTAATAATAACAGCACAAAGTACCTATAATCTCCTTTAGCTTCAAAATCTAGAAACACTACAAGTGTCAAAGGAAGATAACTGAGAAATAAGTAACCAATTGCCAGAAAGGCTTTGTTTTCTTTAGTGAAGCTCATGTTTGACTCTATAGGAAAGTGTTTGAGAGCTCAAAAATATATGAAAAAGAAGGCCAAGTTACCCACCAAAATATACATATGTGTTTCTTCTATGAGGCAGAGCACACATCTATCACTTTCTTTGGTGGTAATATTGATGCATTGCTGCTTTTAGCAAGGCCAATAGCTAGAATACCTTATCTGTAGCACTAAGGAACACTCTTGGACTCCATCTGTGAAAATGCCTTATATGATATCTGGCTGCACTGGGTTCCTGCAGCCAGGTTTTTGTAGCAGGGGGGCTACAGGGGTGGTTTCTGTGAGAAGCTGCTACAGTCTTCCCCCATGTCCAGCAGAGCCAATGCCAGCTGGCTCCAGGATGGACTCACCACTGACCAAAGCTGAGCCAATCAGGAAGGATAGCAGCAGCTCTGAGATAACATATTTAAGAAGGAAAAAAAGTTATTGTGCAGATGAAAATTGCAGCCAGAGAAGAGCAGAGTAAGAACATGTGAACAGCTCTGCAGACACCAAGGTCAGTGCAGGAGGGGCAGGAGGTGCTCCAGGTCCTGGAGCTGAGGTTCCCCTGCAGCCCGTGGTGCAGACCGTGGTGGAGCAGCTGTGCCCCTGCAGCCCATGGAGGACCACAGGGATGCAAAAATCCACCTGCAGCCCATGGAGGAGACTTGCACTGGAGCAGGTGAATGCCCAAAGGCAGCTGTGACCCAGTCAGAGGCCCATGCTGAAGAAAAGTCCTGGCAGGGACCTGCTGATGCACGGAGAGAGGAGCCCATGCTGGAGCAGGTTTTCTTGGTAGGACTTGTGGCCCTGTGGGGGACCTAGGCTGGAGCAGCCTGTGCCTGAAGGACTGCATGCTGTGGAAAAATGACCCATATTGCAGCAGTTTCTGAAGAACTGTTGTCTGTGGGATGAACTCATGTTGGAGAAGTTTGTGAAGGACTGTCATGTGTGGAGAGAGACTCCACAGGGAGCAGGGGAAGGACTTTTCCTGAGCAGTGGCAGAAACTACCTGTGATGGACTGACTGTAACTTCCATTCCTCGTCTTCCTGCACCACTGTGTGGGGAGGAGGTAGAACTTGGGAAGGAGGGACAGGTGGGTGGAAGGTGTTTTTAAGATTTATATTAATATATCCTTCTTCTCTGATTCTGTTAGTAATAAATTTAATTAATATCCTCACTTTGAGTCTGTTTTGCCCATGATAGTAATCAGTGAGTGATCTCTCCTCATCCTTATCTCAACTCATGAACCCTAAGTTATATTTTCTCTCCTCTGTCCAGTTGCACAGGGGAGTGAGAGAAAAGCTTTGATGGGTACCTGGTGTCCAGCCAGTGTCAACCTATTACAGTGGCATATATTTATATTTATTTGTGGTTTTAAGTCAAAGACTGAGTATCTTAAAATCAGAAATGTTGACTGTAAGTGAGCTCTGGAAGTTTGGTGATTCAGCCTCCCATTTGAAACAGAATTTTCATGAGCACTACACCAGGTCAGCTGTAATGACTAAGAATTTCCATTATAAATACTGAAAAAGAATATTTATGAACCAATCAGTTTTATAGCAATAAAATACATTTGCTTTTATAAAAGGGAAATTTATTGCATAAAATTATAAGATACCTTTCAGAATTTTCACCAGCTTACTGTGTTATCAGACTTCTTAAAAAATGAAAATTCAACCGAAAATCATTTGTCCCATTTTTTTATTTTAAAAACTCATATTTTTGATCCATTTGTTCTTAAGATTTATCAGCACATTTAATGCTTTATTCCAAGTATCATTTAATCCCCAATTTAATCCCCAAATATATGTTTCCCTAAAGAGACTAATTTTTTTTAAAATAAAAGCTGCAGAAATCAGTGTTATAACTGAGATAATAATCACCTCAAATCCTAGCTTACCTTTTCATAATGTCACATCATTGTGCCAAAGTTCTCTTAGTGAAATATGCATTACAAAAGAAAAAAACAGGGTAAGACATTTTTCTTTTGAGAAAATGGAGGAGAAATTATACAATCTACAAAAAAAAAAAAA
>VWZF01000722.1:383720-422609 GCA_013396755.1 Sclerurus mexicanus
AAAAAAAAAAAAAAGCTGATGCTTTGGTTTTGAGTCCAAGTTAACAAGAGCAATATGAGAATATTCCCACCCAAAAGGTGAGAGAGGACTCTCTGCTGACCAAGGAGTACACAGAATTTCACTGGACTTGCAGCCAATGTATGCTTACATAAAAATATTTCTTTTCCCATTTTTCAGCCTGTATTCCTTACCTTGATTTGACTTCCCATAATTTAAATAGCATTTCATATCTTCAAAGCACTGTACATGCATTAACTAATTTCACTTATTAAAATTTGACACTGCTGTCTAATGATAAATTCCCAAATGCAGTGGATTTGAAAGCTTTCTCTTAAGCATGTCTTTGATAATCCTCCTCAAGTATAGAGTTGTAAACTGTCTTTTGATGTGGTTAGATCCGTAACCCTTCCCTGGCTATGTGCTTCCAGCTAATAAGGAGTTCAAATGATTACTGAACTTCTAGTCCAGGGAAGGAGGTAGGATGTCCTTTTTCCTAGAGGAACTTTCATAGTACGAGAAGGCATTGTTTCATGTCAATGCTACAAAGTCTCCTTCATAACTTGGTCGCCACGGTAAACACTGGTCTCATAGACTAGTTTGATACTGTATTTCTAGTGCTGCATGATAAACTTATTGTTCTAACCTGAGTGAACACGTGGAAACACATTTACTCATTAGGTCAAGTTATAAATTACCTTAGCAGTAGCAACTAGCAATGCTCTACATGGACTGCAGATGTTAGCTCAGGCTGACTCCACATAACCTTTTCATTTGCATGAGAGGTGCTCCAGAGGGCTGGAGCACTGGTCCTCTGAAGATAAACTAAAAGAGTTGGGATTGCTCAGCCTGGAGAACAAAAGACTTCAGGGAGACCTTATAGCAGCCTTCCAATATCTAAAGGGGCTACAAGAGAGTTGGAGAAGGATTTTTTCCAAGGGCATGTAGAGATAGGACAAGGGGGAATGGATTTAAACTGAAAGAAGGTATATTTAGATTAGATATAAGGAAGAAATTATTTGCTCTAAGGGTGGTGAGGTACTGGAACAGGTTGCCCAGAAAAGTTGTGGATGCCCCATCCCTGGAAGTGTTCAAGGTCAGGCTGGATGGAGCACTTATCATGGATCATCTAGTGAAAGGTGTCCCTACCCAGAGCAGTTGGGTTGGAACTCGATGACCTTTAAGGTCTTTTCCAACCCAAACAGTTCCGTGATTTTATCTCGCTGCTGTGGTCACTCCTACATTTCTGCATTTTTCTGCTCTTCAGAGGCAGACCTGAATGTGTCAGTCCAAGGACAAAAAAAACTAAGTGACTTCAAGGAGGGGATATTAGGACCCTATGTTTTGGATGGCACAAGGCCATGGGCCAGTCTGGATGTGGCCTAAATTAATCCTGAAACACAAGTTAGCTTCCAAATATTGCAAAAACCAAAAAAGATAACCTGTTTGCCAAAGGGAGTCAGTGAAGAAAACATGCTGTGGATCTTAATTCTTTTGATCTTCCCCAATTTTAAGAAGACAACTTAGGTTAAACGATCTGTTGAAGAGTTCCATGGGTGGAAAAAAGATGCTCAGGAATGACCACAGAGAAAGACTTGAAGGGTTCCAGCAGAGCTTTTCAAATCTTGAAATTTCCTGTTCCAAAGAGCATTAAGTGTCTCATTAGATGTACAAGTATCTTCAGTAATATCAAGGCAGCTTTGCCTTTTTTTCTACATAGCAGGCTGCAAACACTGAAAGGGTAAATCCCTCTTCTGAGCAGTAACACCCATTAAGCATTGATAATATGATCTGCACCTTAGAGACCTAACAGAGTGATAGGCTAAGTAATCATTAGCAGTAAACAATAATGTGCATATTAACAGTGAATCATCAGAAAGAAAATAGAGCACTATTTAGTTCTAAAGATGAATTAGGACAATTTGCTTTTTGCATTAAATGAATTTCCCCTCAGTACTTCAGACTGCCTGGTTTTCATACCTTCAGCTGCATCTGCTCCTCCCAAGAGTTGTCGTAGTCACTTTACTGAGCTCCTGTTTTATAAACAGAGAAGTCATCTCTCTTACCCTGCCCTTACCAGCTTGTCTCAGCATATGCTGCTAGCTTTCACAGTTGACAGACACTCCGACAACTGACAGTCTGTCTGTCAAGAAGATCCTAAAAGATGAAAGTGTTGAGTAGAAAGTTCAGTTCAGGATCATCTCCACAGCTTTAGGAGTATGTTTACAACATAGATACTGTAGCAGAATGCTGATAAAATCAAATACCTTGCTCTCCTGTGAACATGAAATTTGCTTTAAAGTGGTAATATTTACTTTATGCAAAGAAAGCTACATTTTTAAAAAAAACAACCTCTCTCTTCTTTTCTCTCAGCCAAGACAGTCCTCACAATAGACAAATAACTATCTCCAACTGTGCTGTGAGAAGTGGGTGCTCTGCTTCAAGGTGACCCTCTTAGATTTACCTCTCTCTCTCCCCCCCGATTTTGGACAGTTCCCCAGGCTGCTGTCACCTTCTTCTTGCTTCTTCTCACCTTTCAGAACATTGTCTACTTTCCTTCTGCCTGGCTTATGTCAGGTGAGGAGTTGATCCAACACCGTCACACCAGGCAACTGGCGGCAGGCCGAGCAATATTGTCTCTTTGCTGCTGGCAGCCGAGAGCAGGAGGAGAGGAGGCGGTGACCTGCCTTGTGGTGCTGACAGCAGGGGAGGGATGCCAGTGGCAGGGCTGGGATGGTGCCAGGACCCTTGCTGGGACAATGCTGGCTCAGAATTGCAAGACCTCTGCAGGAATGGGGCAACTTCACTGATATCCCTGACAAGCACTTAGATTTTATTCTCTCAAGTGTAGTCCTTGACAGAGTTTAGGAACCGAGAAGCAGCTTTGTGCTACTGTCACTGTTTCTAATTACCAGCTCTAATATGGATTTGTCCTGATTCCTTCTTCCTGACTTTTAAAATGATGTTGTGACCTCCTGGATAAATGGGCTTTCCTTTCTGATAAGCCAGCAGGAAGATCAAATCTATGGTACCTGTTTGAACACGAACAAAACTGACTTGTAGTAAAATACAAGTGTGGAATGTTATGCAAAATATTCATTCCAGAAAAATTAAGACTTAATACAAAGAGATGACGGGAATGTTACCCAATCCTCTCCCTCATATGTGGTTTATATAAGTAAATTATTTCAAGCATATAACAAATTTTGAGCACAAAGAAACAGTGTTGTATACTCTATACTACCCTCTTCTTTCTGAATAAGAATAGTTCTGCTTAGACAGACCATTTTTCTTTGATAGAGATCTGAAGGACTTCTGATACAGTCACCTTGCAAGGCTGCAAACTGACAATGCTATGCAGCTTGTCCCAAGCTGTAGAGCAAGAACCTTCTCTTTTTCCCTCCGTTAGAGAAGTCAGATTGGGGGAGTTTTTCAAAGTGGGTTTTCTTCTTTCTGTCTCAGTGAGTTGATTCACCAAGTCACACAGTTCACTTCAGTGTTTTATATGATAAATCTGAAAGATAATTTAAATTGGTGCAATATGATATGCCAATCAATTCTAAATGCCATCTGTCACAGTACACTCAAAGTGGAGGAGAGAAGAAAGCACCCACTGGTTTAGTTCCCCCACACTACCCGGCAGGTGCCTGACTGCCAGTCAGCAACCCTGTGTCTTCCTGCTTTCTGAAGCTTAATAGGACAACCACTTGTCCTGATTGCTCCTTGTAAAAATCTGCTGCAGACATTTTAAAAATTGCATCCAAAGCTAAGGTTACATTTTCCCTTCTCAAAGTAGAAGTCAGAGAGGCAAAAATCTCTTAGTTTTCCTTACCAAATTTAGGGGGTAATTATCTTCTTATCCCTTCTTTCTTTACAATTGGGCACAGAAATATATATGCCTTACAGTTCGTATGTACATAGCTCCTTTCAACCCAAGAACATCTAAACTTCTCCATTCTGTGTAAGAGTGATGTTTACCCCAGAACATCATTTACCTTTTTGCTTCTATGTTTTCACCCCACAAGTGCTCAAAAAATGGTTTGTGGTTTTCTCTCCGCTTGTTTATTTTAGGTCTTCTGGGAAAAGTAAGAAGAGTGACTTTTGGGTTGGTTTGGGGTTTTTTTTGGGGGGGTGGTTTCTTTTGGTTGCTTGGTTGGTTGGTTGGTTAGTTGGTTGGTTGATTGGTTGGTTTTTTTGGGGTTTTTTGGGGGTTGATTGGGTTTTGGGTTTTTTTGATAGGGGAAAGTGGTGCATATTTATAATAATTGGTTAAATACTGACATGTTTCGCTTTACCTCCATTCCCTCCTCTGTACAGGCATTTGCTGTAACCTGAATACTTCTGCCATCATCAGTACCAAACACACCAAGAGCAGACTGGTCAGCAGAGATGGACCATGTCTCACCCCATCCTTTCTTGTCTGTAAACCAGACTGCATTTAATGGGCTACCTCACAAAAATTTTTCTTGTGGTTTTTACCTATCTGCTGTTATTCACAGCCACAGTAATGGAAACACTGCAGCTGGTTCTTGAGCTTTTCTTAGATTTTCTAATGGATGTCTCAGGTCTCTAAGCAGACCCTTACCACCGAGGTTTTTTTCTGTTAGTTAGTGAATTTTAGTAAAGGACAAGCAATATATGAAACTCTTTGCATTTTTATCCTCAACCTTATTCAGCCAGCTGTCTATTCTGTCTTTCAAATGATCTATGAATTTGTTGCCTTCATTTCCTCATGAAATTAGCAACTTCAAAATCCTGTCCATCTTCTCTGAAGCTTTGATGAGTGCTAAGGATAAAAGCAGCATCCAGGTTGCTGGGATTTTGGCAACAGCTGAGGCCACTTAAGTGGCCTTTCTTTGCCTGAGAGGGTTGCTTAGAGTGGGTAAATTGCTTGATATCTTTTTCCTTGCAGGACCTTTAATCTAGGTGGTGGAAGGTTATGTCCTCTGCCTCTGAATGATGTCATGGGGAGTAAAACTGTCTTCCAAAACCTTATCTTTTTACTAGAAAAAAACCCCAAAATTATCACTACAGTATTGTCACTAAAATCAGAGCTTCACTGTGCAAGACAAAAGGAGGAACTAACTCTTGTCTGAAGTAGTTACACAAACAAATAAGACAGAATGGTTGAGGAAAGGGTTATTAGATCCACAAGAGTCTGATCATCCCTTCTTTTGAGTCTTTATTGGTATTTTTTGCCTGTTGTCAACCAAATACTGTTTTCAAATATAAATATAAAAGATGGTTATGCTGGAAATCAGGACAGCTACAGGTCATTAACAACATATGTTGAGATTCACTGATGCCATGAAGCACCCACTTAGTGGATGATGTACAAGATACAAACTAATTTTATATTTGCTAAGCAGAATGTATGCTAAGAGTGGGCAGGTTGAAAACAGCTTATTTTTGAATAATTGTTTTTCCCTAAACAAATAATATCTACCTTCACTAGAGAAGTAAAATATGCAAACTTTTAAAAATTATTTGTAGAATTTAATTACACAGTCATAAACTATCTCATTTAAAATATATTAAATAACATAGCTTCGTTCAAAATCTTATAGGGATTATCCTACTTAATATTAAATTCTGTAGGTTTCAAAAAAGTTTCTACAGAACTTACATAAACCCTTATTGCTATCATCTCTTCTGGAAGATTGTTTGAATAAAATGCCTAATGACTATAGAAGCAGTCAGGAGTAGAGTTTGCAATTCCACATGGAGATGAGTTTCATTATGGTTTGTACTTGCTCCATATGCTAAATAAATTAATCTCAATTTCTTTTCTTCTAAGGATGAACCTCAGGTGAAAAGATGGAATTCAAGTTGCTTGTTCTTACCGTTTTGATTTAATTTTCCTTACACAATCACAGAATTAAAACACACATTATCTTTTGGAGTATTCATACATTTGGATTGATTTTCTCTAACAGGCATTTTCTATTTCCATTGATAAGGCTTCCATTTTTACTTGAACCATTTTTCAGTAAAGTGCTTACTGAGGGAAGGAGCACCTATAAATGCTCTAGCAGCCCCCATCCCCTGAGTCACCAAGTTCCTGCACAGCATTTGTTCGTAACAGAAAGTCCTGAAACAGATATAAACATTTGACAAAGAGATTATGATCTCTTTTTAGTATAGCCCTTCTTGCAGATATACTGCTTTTTCTTCAATTAATTATTTAAAATTCATTTTCTTCATGCTCTTTTATTATACTGTGACATCCCCTGACTTCTTCTGCAGAGTTCTTTTGTAATGTCTGAGAGGTCTAAAAAGGCTAACATCTATCAGCCACATATCAGTCTGCCTGATGCCTTCCACGGTCTGCTATGAACAGCCTGCTTCCCTGCTCCAGGGCTGCACAGCAAGCTTCTCAACTCCAATCAACTCCAAAAGCTGCGTGTGCCTACCAGTGCTCAGAAACTCCACAAGAATGATGTAAAATATATTATCTGTAATCATGTAAATTTGTACAGTCAGAGAGTTGATTTTTATTTGCTTGGCAGGAGAATCCACAGGCTTGCAACACTCCAAAGCTTTTAAATTGCTAGGTACGACTGCTGTGACATTTCAATTCAGCTGTGTTCATCCCAAATGATAGAACGACCATCCCTGACCTTTCACATGCACGTTTATGCATAAAGCTCGACAATAAGTAAATGTTTGAAATCTCTCTGAGTACCAAAGGCAGCTGCTGCCTTGCATGTGTATGTGCAAAGATTTAGAAAATTTTCATTAATATTCTGCTAAAGTAAGCCTGTGAAATTTTATTGTTAGCAGTAGCATTCAGCCTCAGAGAAATAATAGGTGAAAGACAGTATGTGGCATGCATTCACATCAAACCTTAACAGAGAAGCAAAGCAGTATCTATGACTATGCTCCTTACCCCTCTCACCCCTGAGCAGAGCTGCCATGCTGGTGTGGAGCTGTGTCACCTGTGGCACACTCTTCAGCTGTATTATGCCAGCAAATGTCAGGCAGAGACCAGTATCTGTACTGTGCCACCCCATTACTCCTTTCTTCATTCAGACACAGAGCCCAAAGTACATTCCCCAGAAAAGGAAAGTGCTAGTTGTCAGAAGAAAAATTATGAAAGCATAAGGGCATATGGCATATGGAAAATGAACTGATTTAGTGTGGTTCATAAGTAATCTCTTGCAAACACAGATCCTCAGAGGTTCTGCCTATTGGTCAAACCTTGCTCCTCTACCAAACAGTGGCATGTAAATAACAACTCCTTTCCTGTTTCTGGCAGAAAGGTTGAAGGGCACCTTCAAGAGCTGAATCTATTAATGTAACTAAATTTTCTGCTCACAGCCCCTCATAGGATTTGATATAACAAAAAGTGAACAAAAATGCAGCCTTTTGTGCTGCCCTCTATATCAAGAACACTCTTTTCTCACGTGTGAGGAATTGACTTCATAAAGGAATTAAATAAATTACTTTATAACCCTTCCATGACAAGTGTTTTGTCCAAGTCTCTCCCTTGCCAGTGTGTCACAAAGTTAAGCTGAGCAACAAATCTGCAACCTCCTGTGTGTGAATAGAGACATGATCTCTGAATCCTGAAGAGAAGGGCCATCACAAACCCTGTTGTACCTCTTTGAAAGCAAATGAATTTCAATAAAGATTTGTCAGCAAAACATTTTTGATTTATACCAGAGTTACTTGTCCTAGAACCCAGGCTTATACATAATGTGTCCTGCATGCCAAGGGGAATCCCGATTATTTGCTGTTTTAATCATGAGAATAAAACAGAAAGTGCCTTTCCTACCCTGTGTTATGTTTTGACACAACTTACATGAAATCTTCCCTATTCTACAATGAAAAAAATCCTAGATTTCAATATCTTCCTAAAATACAAAGTAGAGAAGAAAAAATGTGACTTTGACCTCAAAACACTCAATGGCCTAATAGTTCAGAACAAAACAGATTTAGGACTGTTTATCTAATGCCTAAAGGTGTTCCATAATCATTACCTTTTTGATTAATAACTTCATTTCTGCCTCTGAGTTTGATATTTTTCTTCTGAAAAATAAAACATTCCAGCAAAACACATTTTGTGTTTGAGGAATATTCATTTTCTGACATAAAAATCCTTTTGAAACTACATTTCTGGCAAGTGCTCTTCAGACCAAAATCAAAATAGAAAGTGAATTACAGTTCACCAGAACTTTCAATCACAATAAAATTTGTGCATTGTCATCGTATTTTGAAAAATCAGAATATAACCATATAGGCAAATGTTATTTGTCACCTGTATTTTCTATTCAACATGTGAAAAATGTGCATTTTCATCTAATTACCATCTAGAATTTGGGACTATTATCTTGGGTTTAGCTGTTGTATTGAAAAAGTGACTGAACATTCAGATGTTTGACTGCCAGAAGAAAATACAAAAGGAACTCAAATATCTCACTTCAAAATATGAAGGTTGAAACTTCAGATTGTATTGCTGAGGCAGCATCTCTTCCTTTTCTCCTTGCCAAAGTGTTTATTCATGGTAATGGGCTCCTAATGAAGGAAACATTCCTTCAATAGTAAGATTTCAGAAAAACTCCAAGGATCTCTAAAATTTCTAGAGAGCAAATGTTGCAGTGGTAATTCAGTGGGGATAATCACCAGGATTTCAAATGTTTCCTGAAAAATTCTAAGCTCAGGGAGAAGAGCTAAGCGTTAGTGTTAAGCATAAACTTAAACTTGTTTTAACCCATCCATTTGCAGTGACTAAACTAATTAAACCATCTTGAACTGAACATATAAGAAAAATATTAAATGTAGCATACTTAAGACATTTATACTTCTGTTAGGTAGAATAACCCAGTGAAGATAAAGGTGGGTTCAAATCAATTGTATTAAATGAATGGAATTGAGAAAGAAGTCTTAGTGTCCTTATGAAATCCTAGCTTCTACAGAACTAAAGACACAGTATAAAAAAAAGAAAATGAAAAAAAAAACCAGAAACCAATAAAAAAAACAAAAAGCATAAATTGACTCTCTCAAGATAGAAAGTAAAAAAAAAACAAATGTAAAAATTGGCTTTGAGAGTATATTGAAAGGGAAGAGAAAATAGCAAATGAATCACTGCAACTGTTGTTTAGAGCCAAATAAAATAATTTTATTATTATTGTCATGGGGATTTTGTTTGCAAACTGACTTATAGTTAATAATAACTTTTAAAAAGGTGCATGCTTTTTCTATTTGTTAGGCTATTTTTATCAACATAATGTTTTTTGTGAATTCTGTCTACCTGCTGTGAGACCACTATATTCAAGTTCAACCACTCTATGCCATACTCTTCTTCTACCTGGCCATGAGAGTAAAAGTTCTGTTTACTTAAGTTGCATGAAAGATCAGCATTGTGTTCTGACCATTTGTTCCCACAGTGGATAGTTAAACCTTTATAAAAGTTACCTTTTTAAAAGCTAAATAGGATACTGGGACAGCAAGTCCCTTAGGAAAGTTTGTCAGTACTTGAAGGAGGAAAGTAATAGTAACTGGCATAGAGATCAGCAGCTTGTCATGGAAGAGCTGTTTAATTATATCTGTGAACATCCCTTTAAAACATACCCTGAACATGCTGTGCTAGGAAGAATACAGGAACATAAACATTTATATAAAGAAAAAATAAATATAAGCCATATTTATTCCTCTGTAGCAGATGTCACACCTTTAAGTATTTCTCCATGAGACCATATAAAAATTGCTAGTATAAAGGAATAAAGGGCTAGGAATGAAATTTAAAGGGCAGAACCTACATGATAAAACTGTATCACTATCATAAAGGTTATAACATTACAAAATTAAGTGTCTACTTCTTAATGTAGTATTTTTAAATTATATGATTATTTGCTTTAATACAGCTTATTAATTTTTCTCACAATCAGGGCAAATTCCAATGATGATTAATAGTCACATAATACTAGCCTAAGCTAAAGGTGGATTTTATTTAATAATGTGTTCTTATTATTTTTACTTCTATTCACACAGATACAGATATCACTAATATTAAATATCATATATTATAATAGCTAGCTATGTAGGCAAGTGTCATATATATTATATCTAGTTTTCAACTGAAAGAGATATTTCTTTGATCTTCAGTGTTCACCTGAAGGGCATGTTAATCTTGAAAGCAGTTTATTACATTAAGTTGACAAACAACTGCTCTAAAGGAAAGAAAACAAGGTCAGAAACTTCTAAAAAACAATGTGTGTGTCCTCCCGGTCTGTATTCTTCAAATTGTGTTGAAAATTATTAATTATTGTTCTTGTAAATAAGATACCCACTAAGATAGTCCTTTAAATGATGCTCAACTGGTATGCTTGATTAACTACCTCTGAAACTAAGCTAGTAAACCAGCATACACCTGCCCAAGCTAAACTAAAATTGACATTTCGCTTGCCTTGAATACTACTGACTAATATTGCATAAATATTAAGACATAGTACAAGGACAACAGGTCAGCCTCCTTCACTGTCATACTGGCTTATAACTAGATCAGTCTTTCAAGCATCCTTGATAACCCATAAACAATTCTTCTTCACAATTGTCATTGCACCCAGAGGTGAAAGATAAATTATTATTTCTGCCAGGACAGGAATGGTAGCAAGATTTTTTGAAATGATGTTATGAACATTCTTCACTTGATTGGGAATGATTGAGAGATTGGATGATTCAAAGCGACTCGTTGTGTTGAATTTTATATGATGAATAGTTCTGTGACTGCAGTAGGACAATGCTGACAGAATAACAACTGTGGACATTTCAATATATGCATAACTATGAATAGTTAAGTTGTGATCAATATATCTTGTTTATTTCTTGGCAAGAACATAGTTTTACTAGATATGATTAGAGTCTTATCTACCTCCCACACTACAGTATACATTTTAAAAACTTTGGTAATAAGCTGGGAAGAAGGGAAAAAAAAAGATAGATTGATGGCTGAGGATTAAATTAAAACTTTTGAGAATTTCAATATGAACTTGAAAGAAAAGTGTTAAGTGCAAGCATGAAAAAAATACCCTTGTGAAAACTGTTTCTTTACGCTGTTTTCTCATGTGTTTGAATCAAAGTACAGACATTACTGGTCTGCAGGGCTTGGGAAGAAATTCACGCCTTTTGATTAACTCAGGGAAGGCAATTTACAAAACCAGTTGATCCACTGACTGACATAGATATTCATCCCCCAAAAAAGGCCACTCTCCATCCCTCTTTTGTTTAGATAAATTCAGTTTTCTTTAGAATAGCTATAGCCATTCTCTATGTTTGGGTTTTTTTCAATTTGATCTGTGTCACGCCTTTTGAGCTTTTGTAGTAGGGTGACACTGGCTGGATGCCAGATACCCACTAAAGCCACTCTCTCACTCCCCTCTGCAACTGGGCAGAGGAGAGAAAATATAACCTAGGGTTCATGAGTTGAGATAAGGATGAGGAGAGATCACTCACCAATTACTATCATGGACAAAACAGACTCAAAGTGGGGATGTTAATTCAATTTATTACTAACAGAATCAGAGCAAGAGGAGGAGAAGTAAAATAAATCTTTAAAATACCTTCCCCCCACCCCTCCTTCCTTCTGATTTGTACCTCCTCCCCACTCAGTAGTGCAGGGAAAACAGAAATGGAGGTTACAGTCAGTTCATCACAGGTAGTTTCTGCTGCTGCTCTGGGAGAGAAGTTCTTCCCCTGCTCCCATTGGGGTCCATCCCACCAAAGACTTTCATCTACAAACTTCTCCAACATGAGTCCATCCCACAGACAACAGTTCTTCAGAAACTGCTGCAATATGGGTCATTTTTCCACAGCATGCAGTCCTTCAGGCACAGGCTGCTCCAGCCTAGGTCCCCCACAGGGCCACAAGTCCTACCAAGAAAACCTGCTCCAGCATGGGCTCCTCTCTCCGTGCATCAGCAGGTCCCTGCCAGGATCCTGCTCCACCATAGGCCTCTGACTGGGTCACAGCTGCCTTTGGGCATTCACCTACTCCAGTGCAAGTCTCCTCCATGGGCTGCAGATGGATCTTTGCATCCCTGTGGTCCTCCATGGGCTGCAGGGGCACAGCTGCTCCACCACGGTCTGCACCATGGGCTGCAGGGGAACCTCAGCTCCAGGACCTGGAGCACCTTCTGCCCCGACCTTGGTGTCTGCTGAGCTGTTTACATGTTCTTACTCTGCTCTTCTCTGGCTGCAATTTTCATCTGCACAATAACTTTTTTTCCTTCTTAAATATGTTATCTCAGAGCTGCTGCTGTCATTCCTGATTGGCTCAGCTTTGGTCAGTGGTGAGTCTGTCCTGGAGCTGGCTGGCATTGGCTCTGCTGGACATGGGGGAAGACTGTTGCAGCTTCTCACAGAAACCACCCCTGTAGCACCTCCTGTGTCCCTGCCAAAACCTGGCCACAGAAACCCAATACACCTTTGTAAACTGTCCACAAGCTTTCAGAGGCAGATAAACACCAGCATTGCTCTTTCTTTGTGGGAATTATATGAATGGACAATGCTATTCCAGTAGTGAATCTTAAGGGTTTTGGCCAGAGTTTGGAGGTGAGCATGTGCAATCATCATTTCCTTGGAGTTCATATGTGTATGTCTCTCTGGAACAGGAGAGAAGTTTGCAAGACATCTGTGTAATCACCATTACCATCACTCAAGTTTGCTCTCATTCTTCATCAGCTTCTGAATCTGAAAGGTTCCTCATTTCAAGTCCATAGCTGAAATTCTTCTCAAAATTGTGGTATTTCTGTGGCTTATTGTATGCAAATCTACTTGCTACAGTTCACATGTGTTGTACACCAGGTGCCAGACTGCACCCAGCCATGGTTCATCAGCCATTCTGTCATAATTAATTATGTTTCAAATAGTGCCAACCTTCACACTTTTTAAATCATCAGTCATCTGGGGTTTCTTTGGGTTTTTTTGCTTTTACAAAACAGGTTTTAACGTGGGAGAAAACATTTTACCAGGAAATCCAAGTGTGTGTGTTCTGGAAATCCCAGATATGTCTCCTAGTCCTTATAATTTGTATGGGTTTAAATCCTCACCAGCAAAGGAAGTCTTCTTAAAATGCCAAACAGGTTCAGCTGAGATGGGAAGCTGGCTTCTTAAATCAACCCTATTAATGCTGATGTGGAACATTGAGTACTGAATCTCATGGGAGCAAGTGTAACCAATTCCACAAGATTTTTGCTTATCACTTCCCAGATTGAGTTTAAGATTAAGGTTTGATTTAGTAATACACAACTGTATAGGGAGTACTTGTGCCAAAACAGTGCTTTCCTATGTACCTTATTGCTGTGGCTGTGGTCAGCAAAGACATGTAAGTTAGAATACTCTGATTAAAAATAAAATATTCAGACTTCAGCAAGTCACTTTTCTTCAGTTTTAAAACTCTCCAGGATATTTTTTATTTAGAAACATGTTTAAATCAGTGGTCTCCAGAACAGGCTGTACTTTGCACTTATTACTGGAGTAGAAAAGACTGGTAAGAACAGGCATTTGGGAGTTTGGCATGGAATTTGGTGTACCCTTCCATTCTTTTTTTTTTTTTTTCAAGATGAGGAGAAGCTGTTATTACATTTTTTATGAGATGCATTTGTTATTCATGGTTACAGGACTAAAGATCAAAAAATGTGCTAAAACTTTTGGAGATCAGGCCCACCTCCAGTATGTTTTTCTTGGGCTATAGTGTTATATCTTCACCCACTTGATATCTACTGTGAGGAATGCCCTTTTGAAAGTGGGTATCTATTTTGAGTGAATAGCCATGGTTACAAATAAGGCCCTAAATTTTGCATTCAGTACAGCAAAATCCTCTTCCATCAAGAGAAGAGGTATACAGTGACCTTCCTCCTGCAACACCACATAGTCTTGCGGTTCAAACACTTAAAAAGTATGACAGTAGCTACTTCAAAAGGTGTAGCTCAAGTTACTCACTTGCATATTCACATGCTGCAACTACACAATTTGTGCTAAAAAGATCTCCTCTCCATTTGTCTATGTCTAAACAAAGGCTCAGCTTTATGAAATGGGGGAACCTACTGTGAAATCCTGAATTGGAGGCATAGGCTTTTGTATAAGAAATACTGAACCCTTTTACAGAAATCCTTGTATCTTTGCACAGTGAAGAATGAGTGCCTTGCTCAGACATCTGAAAGTACTTATCTTTCTCCCTCTGCTTTGAAAACCTAGGCACCTCACCTTGACTTACCATATTATAGCAAAGAGCCTTACATTCAGTACATAGCCACATCAGTGTCAGAGGCCCAAAATACACCTGCAGATTCTGTTATTGACCATTTTCCCCTCAGAACCTTCCACACTGAAGCTTCTCTGTCAAGTTACAATCTTTATTGCCCATCTAAACTCCTACAGTTTCTTTGACTCTCTACAGGCTATTTTTCCCATCCTGCTTAATTCAATATCTCTAACATTTGTCTTATACTCAATGCTTTTAATTTTGAGGCATTTGGTGCTAAGAGATAAGACTGTGGCAGATGTAATTATCCAGCAGCGTATTAGTCACTTGTTACTGCCACCTACCTGCCTCTGTCATACTAGTGTTTCAGCTGGGAAGGGAGTGCTTGGAAAGCCTTTCACTTTTCTTACAGTTCTTTCTTCATAATAGCTTTGTGGAAGCTAGACACAAAAATCAAAAGTTTAAACCTGAGACTCATCAGTCCTGTAAATCAACAGATTTGACTCGCAGAACTTACCTCATGCTTTATCTCTATTGCTGGCATCACAATCTTGACTTTTTAAACTGAAAACAACAAATACAGTTATCTAGTTTAGCCTTAGGTTTTCACTATTTCCTTCAGACCTGCACCTGCAGTCAAACCTTGGCACATCCATCTCAATGTTAAAACTTAGAAAACTGGACTATAACTCAAGCATAAGCTTTACTGTTTTCTTTTTTTAATACTTTTGCATCAGTTTTCCAAGTTTCAGTTTGCAGTCTTTGCAGCTCTTCAGCAGACTTATTATCACGCTACTGTAGCTTCCATCCAGGGTAATGGAGTGGATTAGGACAGATAGATACACAAGCAGGTGAACCACCCTAAGTCATAAGGATGCTGGGCAACCTTGTACAGAGGCTTCCAAATACCTCTGTGTAGACTCTAATTCACAATAATCACTGAATCAGTGGCTGGACCTGAAATTACTATCACAGTGGCTTCCTTGCATCAAGCTTCTGGTTTCACACAGGTCTACTACTTCAGATACGGCACTGCAACTGTGTTGGCTCCATTTTCCGCACTCTGAACCAGAAATGGAAAATCCTGTTGGCAAGGCTGTTGCAAAGTGTTTCTGCAGAATCTCCCTCAGATGCTCATGGCCTCTGTCCCAGCCATGCTGGATCTGCACTGCCTTTATGCAGCATCCCTCTGGTGGCTCTGTATCACTCTTCCCAGAACTCTCAGTAATTGGAATGACTATGGGTAAATCTGGACCTGATTTGCAAGCAGCAGTTCAGGAGCTTCTGAATGGCGCATTTACTGACTGGAGATCCAAACTGTGCAAAGTGTCTAGTTCTGGATACATACAGCAAGATTCATATGGCACCACAGTTGAGTTTAGAAGTCCGGCTCACAGAAATTGGCTGTGCAGTGAGTTAGCTCACTGTCTTTGCAAGGATTAATGGAGTGATTAATCAGGAACTGGATAAACAACCCACAGATAATTCACAGTTGATTATAGTTTCTTTTTTCTGACTGTGCTCCTGGATTGAAATTTTATGTAGTGCACAAACTGGGAGTGTTTCAGCTAAATTCCTAGTCGGTATTTGCAATCAAGATACCATAACACAGCTTGGTACAAATGTTAACTTTTGCTCAAGGGAGTTTGGGAATGATGGGGTTATTGTAGGTCAGCATAAAATGAAAGGATATTAGAGTAACAGCCCAGCTTCAGCCAAAGCTGACACTGAAATTTTTAAGATACTGTTCAATGAATGGAAATCTAGCACTTTCAGGGATTGCAAGTTACAGTGGGTTTGACTTGTTTTGTTTTAAAAATGAGCCTCCAAGGTGGAAGAAGACAAAAAAGATTTTCCACTTTGCAATGGAGACATATTGTTTGAGGAAAAATGTTTCAGTTGTGCAAAACCAATGGCACATAAAGATGGTAATGGATTATAAAGAACCTGTGCTCCTAGGTGCCCTTGCAGCTCTTTATTATTTCATGCCCTGATATTATCTCAGCCAAAGGTCCTATGGGTCCTACCTTTACCGTATTTGGGCAGAACTGGTAGCCAAAATATTATTATGAGAAATATCAAAATCTTAATTAGAAGTTTCTATGAGAAGAAAAATTACTTTCCTAGATTTAACTGCTGGTTTTGTGTACTTGTGTACAAAACTATACAGACTCAAGAAGATGGCTCAGTTAAAGACCATGCTGTGCTAAACTAATATCACAAAAGCAACAACCTTTAGACATATTATATTAATGTAGTAAATGAGGGCAAAAG
Source organism: Sclerurus mexicanus (assembly GCA_013396755.1). Classification (NCBI taxonomy): domain Eukaryota; kingdom Metazoa; phylum Chordata; class Aves; order Passeriformes; family Furnariidae; genus Sclerurus; species Sclerurus mexicanus. The sequence goes on from VWZF01000722.1 coordinate 400,195, forward strand.
ACCTTTAGAGACTGAAAAATAACTTATAAAAATTCACAAAAGAACTCAGGTTCACAGTTGTGTCTTTGAGCTGTTCAACAAATATGTTTACTGCTTTATCACTCTTGCAGGCATCTGAAATGCCATGGTAACTATAATTTTATGGATAAACTTGCCCTAAATATCTGCTGCTAGCTTCACCCAAAATCGACTACAGTCCAGAGGCTAGTAGACATCTTGCTGATGCTAATTACTCATTAATCATACTGCCCCTCACCTTACCTCTAGAACCCAGACTGGAAGATGCTGTCAAAATTTACTTACCCAAAGGAAAATATAAAGTAGCTGTGCAGGAGACGCTGCTCCTGATCACAATATCTCATACCTGATTACGGAAACCCATGTTCATAATGGTAAAATCTACCCCTGACAATAGAAGTGGGTATCTTAAACCCTGTTTTTCACATGTTGTCCCTGTGACAGGAATTGATGACCTTGTGGAGGTTCTCTGCCAAGGGCATAGGGGCAGAACACTCCAAATCTGTGTGAAGTTGGTATATTCTGGAGTAAAGTGAAAATGAAGATATGTGATGAGTCCATTCTGAAACACCGCAAAAAGTTATCTTTTCCACTTGTGATCTGTGCCTTTTTCTTTGTAAGTCATCTCATCTTGTTGGCTGTATGCATCATGTATACATATATATTGGTTCAGGGATATTGCTGTAGGAACATCTACTCTCTAGTCCCAGTGATTTTGGGATTAGACTCAACTGAGTTTAGGTTAAGGTTGAGGCACAGCTCCACATGTACAGAAACAGCAGTCTCAGGCCTCTGGTGGGCTCTGGAGTAGAGACTCTGGAAATTCCACTCACTCCAGTCTCAGGTAGCAACTAAAAGGATTATCAGAATTACCAGTCTGTTTTTACATACTTAAATTCCATTTATATCTTGTTCTGAAGTACTTCATGTTTGTCTTCATATAAAAGGCTGTGGGATTTATGGATGAAGACCACTCTCTAAGAGTTAGATTATTTGAGTTACTTTTAGGTAACATGTCTATGACTTGTCCATAATTGTCCTGCAAGATGTTATGTCTTATAGCAGAGAAATAGGAAGCTTTGAAATTAAAGAAGTAATAAATACTCAATTTTATAATCTACAACCTTTTAACACATTTACAGCAGTCATTTTCTTGCTCATTCTACTCATGTTCTTATTAACTAAGACACAGTCCTTCTTGGAAGTAAGTATTTTATTTTAATAGCACATACTACCACCTGCTGTAAGCAACTGAAATTGCCTCTGCAATTTCAGAGCTTTTAGAACTGTATAAGGCAGCCAGTCTTAGATTAAAAATACAGCTAGATTGTTGGTATCTCCCTCTGATACTAATTTAATTATCTATTCATCCAAATATTTTCTGACTGTAAAAGTTTCTTAATTATATATGATTTGTAATAGCTGGAGTTTGGCAGTCTCTAAGATGCATGGAAATTTAGGAAAAAGTTCTCTTATAGATATGAATTTGATAATACATTATGTCGATAATAATTATGAATATTAACCATCTCCAAATACAGAAAATTTAGTTAAGACATTAACAATTGCTCCAAGGTGAATGGATTTTTTTTTAATAAATCAAGACATGAGGGATCAAAAATTCAGAATATAAATTATTGAAATATTTATTATTTTACACAGTTGCCCATTTGACTCAAAGAAAAGCTAAGAAATGTTCAGGAAATCAAAATGTCTTTTTATGACTTTTTAGAATATGACTTTTAGGGGCAAAGGATACATTCTATATGGCTATTTTAATGTGTGCTTCTCTGGGCTTTTTTCCAGTACATTTCTCTGCCTCCAATTAAGAAGCTGAATTATGTGTAAACAATTCATTTGCCAAATCCTCAGCAGGTATAAATCCATGTAAGTACTATCAAAGCATTGGCTTAGGCTGCTTGTCACAATCTGGAAAAATGGTTTCTTATGTTCACTCAAGATTTTGGAGGAGGAACAAAAAGAGCTTGTCTAAGGGAGAAGAGAAGGAAGGCACAAAGAGTTGCATCAGTAAGTATACATCTGTAAATGTACTACTTATGCTACATTAGAAAGTACAAGTACAGAAGGAGCTAATAAAAAAGCCAAACACATTGTCCTGCAGCAAATCCAGGTTTTGTTCCAGCTTCTACAGGCTGCTTTTCATCAGAAAGCAATCCCAGTCATCTTGTCCCTGCTGCCAGTCTTTCCAGCACATGGCTGTCTTGCAGCCTGTATAATTTTCTCTCTTCTCAGTCCACAAATGGGGCCCAGCTCCACATCAGCTGAGGGCTGCCAACTGGTGATGCAGAGCAGAGTCAGCCCAGTGCTCGGATGAACTTGACTGGACACTCGTGCTACACTGCTGTCAAGAGCCAAGGAACACTGTTCTGGTGTTTCCACAGTGTTGCCTGGGATGCAGCAGGAGCCACCAGAGCCATAAGGACAGCAGAAGGCAATGGCAGCTCTCTCTAGGCTCCCTTCTCCTCCTGCCCATGGCAGCAGCCACTCTCCAAGAGTGAAGCCCAACAAGGAAAACTCTTTCCTAACAGCTGATATGTCTGGTGGCATAATCACATCTCAAGACCGGGGGGAACAGAGGAGTCTGTGCAGTGTAGATCCAGCTATTTTTTCCTGTGCTGCTGGAGAGTTAGGTAGGCCAGGCAGTGGGGAAATGCTTCTCCTGCTCCAAGGATAGTGTGAACACATACACCCACAAGGGAAATTTTTTTTTAATAGTAATGCTAGAGCTGAGTACTTTCCTACCTCCTCATCTCATCACCAAGGCAGACCCATACTTCAGGACTAGGACATCAATTCCCTCACTAACCCATGCAGGTATCCTCTGAGGTTTAACACTGATTAGAGTGTAACTAAGGCACAACTAGCATCTGGTCAAAAAGATGGAAAGGCTTTCCCACCCCAGTGCAACCTACTGCTCAGGCCATTGTGTGCTTTTTCACTACCTACTCGTGCCAATGACAGGAATAATTTGTTTAGTTCTAAGTGCTATTATTAATAAATACAGCAAAGAAAGGAACTAATTATTCCTTTTTCTCAGTATTCAGTTTGGTTTTATGATCACTAGTCTTGTCACTTTGCCTTTTCATTCCCTTACCAACTCCATTTGTTCCCACTGTTTTACCCCTTAACCCCACCAAAATTACTCCTTTTGCTCTTTTCTTTTGTCCAGGTTGACATTTAAGGCAGCCCCTGGACAGTTTTTTATTAGTGATTTCAGGTGTCATTTCAGCTATAGCCTCTCTGAAACAGAATGCCTTCTCTTTTTTTCCCCCTAATATGACTGTTCTGTTTTTCTTCTTTTTTCCCCCTTACTATATTTATAGACTTCAAATCTTTCAGTCATAACCATTATCTTGCTAGACTTGATTGATTTCCTCATGGCTTAGTAACTCTCAAAACTCCCTCTTCCTAACTGTTACAATGTCAAAACATTTTGCCATATGTTCATGCATCACTTTCAAAAGCCCCATTGCTTTCCCCCTTAGAGAAGAGCTTCCCAAGTGTTTTTGTAAGAATATTACCTCCAGCAACAGCAGTGCCAGCATATGTCATCCCTGGAAAGGCATTGGAACACACCTCACTCGGGATTTCTCTATCCTGAACATTGTAGAAAACTGTACATGCTGCCTGGGATCCACTATACCAGGAAATGTGAAGGTCTCTTCTTCCACCTACTGGGGAATGGGGAAAGGCAAGGCTATTTGCTTTACTTGCATACCCTCATTAGTCAGAATTCCTTCAGCATCACACTGAGTCACCCTTGAGTCAGAATTAGCTTAAACTGGAGCGAGGAAAGATTCAAGAAAGACTATGAGAAAAGAGTCTGCTGGGGGACTCTGGATGATTTTTGCTTCTTGCCACCTTCTGAGATTCTTCCGTCAATAAGACTTTTCTGTGAGAGTAGGAATTATGGCTGAAAACTTTAGGCTACCAAATTAAGCCAAGGAAAATTCTTCTTAGGATAAGACCTAATGAAGCTGCTGGCCATGACTTCCTTTCCTAGCCATTAACAATAAGCTCTTTAACTATATAGGCCATTTCTTGTCATCTTGTCACTTAATAAGTGTGATTTGTGGTAACATATCTATTCTTGAAGAATTTTCCTTCTCTTTCTACTCTTATAATAGGTGTCTTAAAATTTTTGAGGCACTTTTATGTAGGACCCTCATAAATTTAATATTTTAATATTTATGGGTACATGTGCTTGATAACACCTTAGCGGCAATGTGTTCTTTTCAAGCAAGTATCCCTTCTTTCATTGTCAGATAAATCCATATACAAGATTAGTCAAGAGAATCTCTCTTAGTGACATTCTTTCCATCCAAATATTTTTATTTTACCTTTTATTTTGCTTTGGTTAATCAGAGTGGAGAATAGACTGCATTTCACTTTATGGCTGCTCTCTCTGTTCTGCTGAACTCTGCAGGTTGTCTCCAAAAATGCTGTCTGACAAGGAAATTTTTTCCACACTGTTGTGTGCTTTCACCCACAGAATCTGTCAGCCAAATCCACTAAAAATTGACTCTGTTCTAAACTAAACAAAAGAGTTTGATCACAGCTAGTGTAAAACAGTATCATTCAACCAACGTCAAAGCTGTACCAGGTTGACTTTTGTAAGTTAAAGGCTTGGCTCAAAATGTCACTTGTGTATATAGATGCCAAGAATAATCTGTGCATATCAGATATGAAAACTAAATTTTAAACTTTAATCCAATCCTACACACACTTAAATACATGCCTTTTACAAAATGGATTTATAAATATGTGAATCAGTAGAATGACTTCCATGCTTGAAATTAATCACGTTCTTAAGCAGTTGGCAGGATGAGAGTAACAAAAACGCTACAAGCCAAAGCACTGAATTCCTTTGCCTTTTTTGATGTCCTTTGATCATTGATCTGCTATGAGGATGGCACATGAATGAAATTGTTTGCTTTTGATGCACTTACTGACAAAGGGGGTTTTGTCTCTGTTGATTTAACTTAGCATAAAGAGCAAAGCCATTTTCAGCAATGAAAGAGCAATGTATCTTCAGTTTTTTTAAAAAGTGGAAAACAGAAAAGGTCAATTATTACAGCAGATTCACTACTTGTTCACTGATGATAGTATCAGAATAAAACTGACACTCTTCTCAAAAGTCAGCACTCTGATACAAACGAACATCCTTTTAATTTCAAAGACATATTTACACAGATGTACAAAACCATAGAGGATGTTTATCTAGATATGTTTCTCTTACTTTTTTATTTTTCTTTTCTAAAATGTGATTTCTATAAACACAGTCATTTGTTTTTCTGTAAAACACTAAGCTAAACTCATATTTTAATTCTTGATTTGCATTTCAAATATTCTGCAACTCTTTTTACACATTAGTAATAGTCAGATATGGCTTGTCCCTGATTATCTCTTGATAGTTCTGAGTATCTGTAATCCTTCTCTTAGTATTTCTACAGGAAAAGGAAACAAAATTATACACAGGTGCATATAGAAAAAGGATTGTTTTTTCTATTTTGGCTACTAAGGAGGCATGACACAGTAAGTAAGGATGTGGGTGTGCCTAAGAGATCACCTACCTCCAGGGCTTAGACATAGGACCTTAGGCTATTCAGAGCTATTTCCATCTGGTTAAAATCTACAGCTAGGACCTCTTCTGTAGTAGCACACCTGTTTCATTTATATGTGTGTATGTACTTATATACAAAGCTAATATGTATATACAAAGGTATATATGTATATATGAAGGTATATATATATATGTACAGTAATAAATTAATGCATTAGCTTTGTGTTGGCTTAGGATGCAGAAGCTCTAAATTGAATCTATTTGTGAAGTATTTTTAATGCATTCTGCATTAAGCTGTTACTGTATGAAGTGTATAACCAAAGCAAAGCGAGGAATGCACAGTATATCATGGCCTCCAGCCTGCTCACCTAGGTTTCCTCTGTAAAGCTGGCATAAGTGAGTCTGTAGCCTCCCAACCACAGGATATTTAACAGACGTCACCCGCATCCTGCCTGGTAACATTTGTTATAAAAACATCCAGCGTTGCTTTAAAGAAACAGTGAATTTTGTTGCATGTCAGACTGAATCACAGCAATAGCTTTGCTGTGAAGAGATAACTGAGTTGAGTCCTTGTGGAGATATGGCGGGAATAGTTGTGGATTATTATTGGCAACAATGCTCAGTGCTGTGAAAACTGACATGCTGTTCTCCATATTCAGTAGCAGGAGGCAAAACATTTTTTTTAAGATAAGATACCATGGAGCTTAGAATCATAGAATCACAGAACAGTTTTGGTTGGAAGGGACCTTTAAAAGTCATCTAGTCAAACTCCACTGCAATTAGTAGGGACACCTTCAACTAGATCAGGTTACTTAGAGCCCAATCCAATACGACCTTGAATATTACCAGGGATAACTTACAAACCTTTAGTAGCCTTTGGTAACAATGAAAGAGGTTTTATGGGATTGTGGTACTAATTGGAAGTTGCTAAATTTTGCCTAAGGAGAACTTGTAACAAATACTACTTTGCAACTTTAACAAAATGAGGACAACAATGTGCTTTTATGACAAAGAACTTAGAAAACATTGATGATAAAAAGTGAAAATTCTCACATCGTTGGAACTACTACAAATTAGGAGGTAAAGATTGGCCTATACCAACTGATTGGTGTCTTTCACACAGGGATATTCTGTTAAAATATTTCATTCCAGAGGAACTGTAGTTCATACACTGGTCTTGTTCACTTCTGCACTTAGGAAAGCTGACCAGTGACTCAAGAACTGTGTATTCAATACTTCATTTATTTAACTTTTACAGGTAATTTCAAAAACATAGAGTAATATGTTTCCTTTATTTTTGTGCTCAGGATGTTAAAGTTACGTTGCCCTAGCAGATTCTGTTCAGTTATATTTCAGCTGATTTTCATGTACAAATGTATTCCCTAAGCTGAGTGATCAGAAGACTTTAAATGTCAACTCAGTATTCATAAGGAATCTTTTGTCTGCATTGAGAGCCAGCTGTCGTCAGCGATACTGGGTTACAGAGCACAAGAACATCCAGCAAAAAAAAAACAAACAAAAAAAAGAAACCCAAAGTCATTGCTTGATTTGATTGTTATTCATTTCTAAGTACTTTCATTCAACTCTGATTGCTGTAGAATTTGTCTGCTTTATGAGTGTCTTTAAAAGGAGACATTGATGTTTTATGCTGTCTTAAGTGCTAACAATCATCACTGTTAATGAACACAGACTCATTAATGTCTAAATCATTCACAGCACAAGGATGTTTCTTTCCCTCTTGAGTTTGCTTTTCCTGGGGTAATTAATTTTTATATTAGCTATTATATCTGTTTCCAATACCATCCATGAATTTTAGTTTATCCTTTGGATCACAGCACTAAGTTTTCACAGTGAAGGTGGAATCTTTTAATCAGGAAAAGAATTTTCAGAACACCTCCCAATTTTATTTTTACTTTTTTTTTAAGTTCTTAAATTTATTACTTTATAGCTCTTTTAACTATTCCCTAAACAAAAGGTGATACTACTAGTGTAAATAACATTACACTGCGAACCACAGAGAAAGCAGATAGATCTCTTGAGCACAGGACTATTAAAACTTACAGTATGACACTACAACATTAATCAATCATGTCAGAACAAGGTTAAGGAGAAATTATACCATCATACCTGTTCTTATATTAATTTTGGATCCTAAAGAACAAAAGTTTTTTGTTTTCTTTTTTAAAAAAAAACACTTTTCAGTGACATATTGTTGTGACCATTTCAGGAAGAGCACAACACTGACAAAGACTTGAGCTGAACCAAAACCCTGTAATTTCTAAGGAAGAAACTGCATTGTCCTGAGAAAAATATAAAATTCAGTTTTCCTATGGCATTTGACAGTGCAGCAACCCTTCATCCCGTGCAATATCCAGTAACTCTGGTGAAGCACTGGAATACCATCTAAACCAAACCATAATCAAATTACATTCTTCAGATGGGGATGCCTGTTGGTGATGAAATCACTCTTCCTATGCTGTGGGCTTAGCAATTGTGTGATTTATGGAACTAAAAGGAAAAATATGCAGAACAGTTTTTGGTCTATCACTCTCTTTCATCATCTTTGGTTCTTTCTGACCAGGTAGAAATTGCTTCCTCGTATGAGAACTCTCCTTATTTCCACTCAATTTAGGGTCACTGAATATTCCTAAAAAGGATGTGATGGCATTGCACTTTTAGTATCTTTCTTGCTCAATAAAAATGATGAACAAGACCAGATTACAGCAGACTGTAACATAGTAGGAATGTGCTAGGTTCTGAGAGTCTGAATAAATAAGGCAAATAGAAATGATCGCATTTGCAAGAGCTTACGCGCACTGCACCAATGCTGAACACATAGAGTTCTCTAGGTAACAGAACCAGATGAGAGTGGTTTCAAAGAATTTTGCAGGTGAGTGATTAGCTATTTTGATGCCTAATGAAGTATGAGATTTTCCTGTGACTGGGTATTCGTAGTTCCCCCTTCATGTGAGCATTAAGCAGCAGACTGGAGATGGAGAGGCAGTGTCACAACCAAAGAAGTCTGTCTTTGTATTGCTGTGCCTTGGGTGGACAGACTTCATGAGAAGATGAGAAAACTGGAGGGAGTTCTTTTGGCACATCAACTATTTTCTTTCCAGGATAGTGCACAGACCCTTTCCCTCATAGAAACCATTACTGCCTTCTCTTCTCAGACACCGCCCATACTAGAGCTTGGGCAGAGGAGTGGGCAGAGAGAGGAATGTCACTATTTCCTTGTGAAAATTGATTAGAACTGGCTGATTGTTTCAGAAGTTATTATATATGAATTGAAACAGACACAAGTATTCACACTTTGCTCAATGTTCTTTCTTTTCAGGTATCTTGATTGAAAAAGTGAAGGGAGGCAGAGAGAACAAGTTAATATTCTTTATAAGGAGGTCTGACTCGACATGTTGCAGTTCCCTTCATTTTATCTCTGATTTCTGACTTTATGGTTGACATAAAAATCTCCTACTGAGGGAAGAAAGGAAAGAAACAAGTCCCTGGAAAGCTGATTTCAATAAACACAGCACTTAATGCATGCAGCTTTTTTCCACATTAAAAAAAAAAAAATGGTTGCCTTGCAAGTTCCATTAAATATATATATGTTTTATGAATATATCTCCTCCACACAACTTTTCCTACCTCACAGGATTTCTACTGTCTGTGTTTCAAGAACCCAAGGCTTACCTCTGGTAGGGAAACCTGTCTCAGAATTCTGAGGAAATCGCTAAGTTGTAAGACAGAGCTGTGACAACATCTGTAGAGTGGAGTCATGCAAGGTAAGAAAGGTAAAATTGCCAGTGGAGGTAGGATTACTGAAACTGGGACTGTTAGTTTTTCAAGGATTCAGGAGGAAAAAATGTCAAGGTAGAAAAGAAAAAACTCTGAAGGAAGAAGAGGGAGTTGGGAGTGAACAACTCAGGAAGAGGTGAAATCCAGACTGCATCAAGGGCCAACCTCTGTGACTTAACCTGACTCAAGATCTTCACAACCTGACCTCATTATTGACTCCCACTTGGCTATCAAGGAGTCTCTGAGTGTCATATGGGGAGAGGCAAAGACTGAGCACAGTAATGTTTAGCCTAGCTCTTTATTAGTGTAGCTAACTTCTGATTGTGCCAAGTAATGAATAATTGCTATATACTTTACAGCTGTATATACTGTGCTGTTATAGTCCCTTTGCAAATAGCTAGAGGTGTCCAAAGTGTTACGAGACAGTTACATCAACTGGTTAAACAGGTAATGACTCAGCCATGCTGAGTTTCTGTGGATACCACCAAAAATAATATAGATCAAAAGAAATTGGTGGCAGAGCCTGAATGGGGAGATGATTTTGAGGTATAGTTTCTAAGAGGAGAGGTGTTAAATGATCTGCACTCTCCACTGAATGATCTGGCATTTGAAATCTGTCTATTGAAGGGGAAGTTCTAATTGTAACTGCTCAGCAGTGGCAATTTGTGGCCACGGAATGATCTGGAATGGAGGGCAAGAAGGCCCATCTGCAAGAGGGGTTAACCTGGCTGGAAGCAGGAATGCTAGAGACTGATGGACTCCTTGCAAGGGAACAAATGTTCCCTGGGTAATGAGATGAGAAACAACCTCAGTATTGCCTTGTAGACCATCCTGGAATGGGAGCACACAGAGGCCCAAGCTCAGGGGCCACCTTTGGGCATCCATTCACCTGGGGGATGGATCCAGAGCTGGGCTGAGATGCTCCATGCAACCAACTATCAGGATTGGTGCTGATGCAAGAATTTATAAGGAATCTACTTGGGAACCATCTTTGCAGACTCCATGTAGAACCACATATAGCGGTAAAACTCTGCCAGTGCATTATTAATTATTTTTTTCTTTTACATTTAAGCACACATATGTTTAGTTCGACTCTAGGGATATCATAAAAATTCCCCAATGCTGTAAGTGTCCCTTTTTCAGACTGGACCACTGTACCTTTTAACATTTCTTGATTAGTCAGGAGCAATATGGTAGCTGACAGATAGGCTATTGCCCCAAACTGAAATTGTGACCTGACATTTGGGAAACTTACAGATGTTTTCAACCAGCAGAAAAGCTGTGATGTGTGAAGTCTCTCTCCTTTACTTGGGAACTTCACAGGAAATACAGTCTTCCTTGGATCAGCTCCAGACTTCTCATTACATCCTGTGGGCCAGTGGCTAGGGCATTTATCTGGGTTGCCCTATCAGTTCCTATAATGATTTCTCCTTTTATATAAAGACTCTATGATGTCAAACAAATAAATAGTTTTGAGAGCAGGGACTTTCTTTGCCCTTAACAGTGTTTCACACAGTTTATCAGGTTTCTAGAGGCCCCTTTTGGTACCTTTTTTTACCGAAGCAGTAAGATGTTCTGGGTGCAGTACAATACAACACTTGCAGGGTCCTCCCATTTCTGGACAACACTCAAATCACAGACCGTAAACAAAGTAGGTGATATATATAGAAGGGTGAAAACTCTATTAACTTTCTCCCAAAGCATGGATCCATGCAGGATTATGAAAGTCATGGAGAGGTGTGAAGATCCAAAGGTAATCAGATTTCTGGACTTCTTTGGGACAGATGAAAACAGTGTTTCTACCTGTGGCTTTCTGGGGTATGAGTATATGTTGATCATTTTACAAGGAAGAAACCCAGGGAAGAGAACCTACTTTATCTTGAAAAGTCTTCCCAGAACATTAAGTTTACAGCTGCAGTGAACAGGCTGGATACCCAAATCACTGAACTGCATGAATCCATGGAAGTGATGAAAGTTTTTGTATGCGTAATGGGAAACAGGTGGACCTGATTTGTAGCTCTCCAAAGACTGTTCAGCAAACTTAAGCAGTTCTGCTTTGAAGCTAGATGCATGTAATGCAGATGGGTCAACATTTAAGTTAGAAGGATATACTGGCAGAAATTATTTACTTGAGATTGTCTTGAGCCTGCTCACAGTACAGTCATGGATGTAACACAGCCAATCCAGCCTATTATCCTTGTACACAGAAATTATTTCATACCGTTTTCAGCACATGCTGCTTAATTCTGGTGAGTGAACTTCTTTTTTTGCATTCAACTAACTTCCAAGATATCCTGATAAACATGTTAATTGAAACAGCCTGTCTCCCTCCTTCAACAGTGTTTGAAACCAGACCTAGCATAGGATTCTGCAGTGTGCAAACCCACCTACAAGGAGTAAAGAGAGAAAAAAAGGGGGCAAGGAGTGGGGGAGTAATTATATGAAGGGGGAGGTTAGGCTGACTAACCAAAGCAAAGACTGTTCCTGCTTGGATACTGATGGGCCGAGTTATCTATGCTGGCCACCTGCCTAACTATTTCCTGCCAGTGTTCCATTGCTTGTGCTGATCTTTGGGGAACTGTTATTGTATGAATGCTGCTAAATGATTTTAATCTTTATTTTAATTCCTGTTAGCTTTTAATATAACTGTAAAAGATAATTTGTGATGTGTGTGTTGTCTGATTGCTAAAACCTTTGTGAGATAATAAATTAATATTTAAATTCCCTATAGGAATTCTGGAACTTAGCCAAAGGGGAAATAATTGTGGGTGAAGGCTAAACTGAACAGCAGCAAAGTCCTGCCACTGCCCTGGCTGGACATTCACACAAAATACCTTGGTTATATTCTTCATCTCTCCTCAGTCTGTGTCAGAGGCAGCTATGGTTTTTTCTTGGCCTCTCTGCACCCATTCTGTTTTGACATCACCTATAACTGCATGGCCAACTATGAACAATTACAAATCTTCCAATGAGCTCAAATTCCCACAGCAGAGTTCTGCCCATGCTCAGGGACCACAAAACCCAGCCACCTACCCACATTTCCTCTGTGCTCCTGAACATGACCTGGGGCATAGCATGGATTTTCCATGGTCACAAGGCTCCTCTCCACTTCACATGCACAATTCTTCATTCTGACTAGACAGTACCATGGCACAGGCCTGCCACTACCATGCTTTTGTTTGATCTGAACCAAATAGTATTTTCCAAAACAGTGACACAGCATCAGCTAGAAGGGCCTGGCTAGGTCTAAGGGTGCAGCTTTTACATGACCAGCCTGTTTTAGGAAATGAGAACTTTCACTATACGAATGAGATATAGCTGGTGGTTGACAACACAGTTTAAAGAGCTGTAACGGGGAACCACTTTTTTTGGTTTGGTGTAGGCAGCAAAATACAAGAAATGGTCATGCAGTCTGCCTAGTCCTAGGAACCTCTCTTTCCTGCTGACCAAGTAAAACTTCCACAGTCTGTTTTCTGGATGGGGGAAAGATGTCCTTCTGTAAGGCACAGTCATGCTTAGGGGCAAGTTTGGTTAGCCTGGGGCAGTCGTAGGTACTAATCCTGTAACACTGTCACAAATTCTTGTTGTCTAGCCTTCCCATCTGGTTTTGGGGCCTCTAAAAATATTCCTCAGCATTGGTAAAGATGAAGGAATGAAGAGGTGAGGGCTGAGGAGAGCCATAATAATTACCACATAAATCTCTCTCTCTTTATATATATCTGTATTTCTGGAGCTCACTCACATGCTTGTCAGACAGTCATGCAGTTGCAGCAGTCCACAGCGGGGTCATGACCAAGCCACAGTCCATCCACAGGCAGCAGCTAAAACATGGGTCAAGGGTTCAGCATCATGAAATAACCACAGAATTGTGTAAATCAGATCAGAATTCATAAACAAAGATGACCCAGCACAAACCATGTGGAGACAACTACCATGTAATTCTCAAAGTATTTTACACTAAAAGATAATAGACTGTGAGAGCAAATGTAAGCATGATTTTTGAAAGGTTGCCAAAAATACAGATCAGAAAGGCAGATTATCCAAAACATATACAGCAGAATATTTTTCCTGTCCCATTACTTATTAAGACCTGTGTCTCTTCCTAGTGGTAAAACATTCCTTTATATCCCCCTGTCCCTAAAAAAAGTTAAATATTTCAGCCTTAAAAATTTAAATATTACCTGTACTTCACCTCAGATGCCATTTACTGAGTGTCTGCCAGGAATTGGTTGAGATCTGTATACAGCAGTTGGTATGTTTATACAGCTCTTCAACAAATGTGAGAATTTAGACATATCAATATAGAAAAAAATTATTCTAGAGTTATCACATAATTCGGGGGGGAAGAGTAAATTTATGTTTTTCTTTCTCCTTTTATTTAATAACTTTGTTAATGTTGTTAATGCATGTGATCTCACTGCTCTGCCTTGGCTCCTGTTATAGCACTGAATCAGGCTATCTAGTTGCAGCACCTGCTGTGTTTCAGTTACAGATAGATGTAATCAACAAAACTGGCTATCCTGTTTATTTCTCTTTTGTTCATACAACTATGTTCAGAGACCTGAACAATGTGATACCTGTCATCTTCATATTCATTTTTGCCTTGAATAATCTTTAATTTCTTATTACTCCAATGGCACTCAGAGATTTTAAGGAAAAATCAAATTAAAAACAAATAAACAAACAAACAAAACTCCCAAAACAAATTCAATATGTATGTAATTATGTATAACCATATGTGAACATGTTTATAGGACAGACTGAATCATAACACAGGTATGCAAACTAGCTCTAAACTGGATGAATAAAATCATTCCACTTTGGCCGCACAGAGATCTGGTATTTAAAATCTATAATACACTAGTCAAAAGAGGCCAAGTCCAGGGAGACGCTGTGGGAGACCAGGGAGGAGAAAAGCAACCACAAAAACTAAACTGAGACTAGCTGTCACACATCTATTGCTATCTTTTATTTGAACTCATGTATTTATGCACATATTTATGCAGAGACACCCATACATATCCACCTGCCTTTGACCAGACCGTTAGTTCTTTAACTGCAGGTGTAAGATGCGGAGGCTGAAAACAAGAATTTCAAAGAGCACGTTGCCTCTGGTTGCTGCTGTAGCAAAGCCTACTGAGTGATGGCAGGCTGTAGCATATTAGCTGCAGGAGGAAGCTTCCATGTGCGAGAACAGGGAGAAATCCTACCTCCTCCTTGGAACTGTAGTTTATAAAATCCAGCATCATGAGAAAGAAGCTGTTGCTTCAGCACCCCTGGATCAAGACTGGGCAATCAGATGAAAGCGGTTAAGTTACTGAAACCTGTTTTCACTTTTAAAATTGATACAGCTATGTATCATCTCAAATTGAAAACATGCTTTTCTGTTCCCTCAGATATGGCTAGTATTTAGTCATTTATGCACAGCACTTAAGAGAACTCTTTCCACTGATGGGGATGCTCATGTTCGTTATAATTCAATCTGGTTTATTTGGTTTGTTTTTGGTTTTTTTGTTGTTTTTTGTTTGTTGCCTGAAATTCTAAGGAAGAACTACCCAAGACATCATTAGCTGGGTAAGGTAGAGAGTAGTTCTTTACTTACAGGGTTTTAGGGACACAAAATATAGAAAGCACACAGAAAGATATGTACCCTTCCCTCAATACTGTCCTGGTGTTCTTCAAGCAGGACTTGAGGTTCTTCATGGCTCGCCAAGGAGGGCAAGCAGGCAAAGGGGGGAGCCCCGTCTCCCCCATCAGTATATGGACACAGGCTGGACGCAAGCCGACAAGCACCAGACCAGCTGAGCTTAGCTCTGCTGTGCTCTGCTGCACTGTGCTTCTTAGCATAGGGGTCTTACTGATTTTATAACACTACTTAATTATCCTATCGAAAGGTTAAATCCAATCTAATAATTGTCCATTCCCAGAAACTCTCCAGATCTACCCCCCAACACACCTTCTCTGAAATTGAGTCAGAGATCTCAGGACCCCTTGTACTTCATCATCTTCACCATCTTCACGTTACATCTTCTTTTCGGAGCTTCTCCAAGGTTTCTGGGCCTTCTTTCTTGTTTTGACTAAAATGATATCTTATTATCCTAGTTTTGGTACAAGAGTTTCAGGCAAGATGTCCTAGCTATTATTTTCCCCATGACACAAAGATCCAGGAATGTGTCACAGAGGTTAGAAGCTGTTAGCTACTACTTCAGAATGTAAGAAACTATATAGCTATATAAAAACCTACAAATATATGAAATCCTAAGGCAACAGGGTTGGTTTTTTGTTTTAATTCAGGTTTGTTTTTCTTTTTCTTTTTTTTTTGGGGGGGAGAGATTTGATTGGGAGATCCTTTGGCTGATAGACTCATTAGTTAATTATTGTTTTACAGCACAGGATTATGTAAAGTCTATGGTTTTCCTCCAATTTATTGTGTAGCTGTCAAAATCACATTGATAAAGAGAACTAGCTATTTTAATACCTGTTGTACTACAAATGAAAAAAAAAACCCAAACAAAACATTAAATTTGCAATTTATATGTCACCATTTGACACTACCCATTCACAAGACCCCTGAAAACAGACTGGGAACTTCAGTTCAGACCTGATTCACAGAACAACTGAGGCTGAATGGCACCTCTCGAAATCCTCTTGTCCAAGTCCTATCCACTTGAAGGGTCGGCTAGAGCAGGTTGTTCAGGACTATATCCAGATGTGTTTTGAATGTCACCAAAGACAGAGACTTCACAACTCTGTGCAACCTGTTTCTGTGTTTCATCACCCACTGCAAGAAAATATTTTTCTAGTTTTAAGCAAAATTTCCTGTTTCATTTTGAGCCCATTGCCTCTTGTTTTGTACATGGGCTGCTAATAACAACTCTTTAAGCCTTTAATTTCAACCAGTTTTCAGCCCCCTTTCCTATCCATTCATCTAGCCCACACTTCAACAGCTGTCTATGAGAATATCACAGGATAGCTTCAAAAGGCTTCTTAAAGCCAAGAAAAACAGCATCTAGTGCTCTACCCCTGTCCATCAAGCTAGTCTTATACTGTAACAAAACACATAATGCTAGACAAATTATAAAAATTTAAATCAGAACCACAGACTTCCATAAAAAACAGAACAACCTTCTACCTGAACATATTTCAAAAGGCTAATTTGAACCTCATAAAGAGCAACTGTAGTATCATAGTTATACCATAGTAATATCATAGCTAACCTTCTCTAACTAGTTCTACACAGAACCAGACTATTAAATTCATTCTATTGTGGGAAAGATTGAGGATGAGAGAGTGGAACACCTCACACCATACACACTCATTTTGTGTGTAACAATCCTTTTTTCCTCTAGTATCTTAGTTCTGACTTCAGACTGACCTGACACTTCAGACCTGAAAACCACATTTTACTTTATGTAAGATACATGACACAGGTGAAAAATTAACTCTGGTTTCATGGCTTTACACAGTTCCTCTACCCACAGCATTAACAGAGGAACGAATTTAAATATATGTTGTCACTAACCTAGTGACAGGTATACATTTTGAAACTTTCTTGTTATGTCAGTTTTCAAACACAATCACATGCTTAGGCTTTCTGCATCCTTTATAGGAAAAACCAAAGAACATTAATGCTTGTAGTTTGAACTCAAATTATCCCTTATATGTTCTCTCAAAATACTCTTCCCCAGAATTACAAAGAAAGAAAAGCTACATCTGTTAAAAACATCCAAATATAACATTAAATACATTTTTTCTAAAAGAAAATAATTTTGAGGTAGATGCCTTTTAATTTCCTTACTTCCAGAAAGCAACATGGAGAAACATTTTAATTATACCTATAAACTCCACTGTTAGATTTGTGTAAGTCAAACTTACAGTTTTCTCCTATCTCTGAATAGCAAAAAGTAGTACCATAAAATTTTAGAAACCCATCTACTGTTTTGTGGTACAACAACTGTTACCAGCTGGAGATGCTTTATACTTGGTTGGAACTTTGTTAAAAGGCATTTCCCCAGTCACCTTCAGAGAAACATTTCTTAATCCTTTTCATGGCGTTTTATAACTCCAAGTCCCTCTTTTGAAAGAATTCAAACTGCAATTACGTATGGATTGAAAAGATTAGGTGACCACTGTTTGGTTGTTTTTTAACAGAAATAATGAAACTGAATATTATAAAAAAACTACTAGTAAACTAGAGGGCTTTTTAAAATCTCTCACCAAACCATTAAATTGAGGTGCCATAAAGAGAATAATACATCTTATCTGTTATTTATTATAGGTGACAGAATTTGACTGATTTCACCTGAATAAATGGGCCTTCTTAATACAGACTCTTTCAAAATATACAGATGTACCCTTTCAGGAAAGACTGACTGGAAATTGAGCAATAGGGACCACACAGTTTTTAAGTGTTTCACCAAACAGATGTACTACAGCAAAAAAATTGTAAGCTTTCCACAATTTTTTAATTCTGTCCTGGCAAGAAGTTCACATCCAAACCAAATACCAGATGAATACCAGGGGGACAAAGAAAGGTTGTTTTGTGACGGATGGGAATTTCCATAACAGAAAGAAGCAAGGGAGCTGACTTTCCTCCAGTCATTTAATTTCCTATCGTGTCAAGGATGCAAGCAGGCTGCTCCACGAGGGAAAGCATGCTGGGAGCACAGCAAGACTGGCATGAGGCAGTATCCTCATCAACAAAAAGCACAGCCCCACCATACAAGCCCCACTCAAGAAGATGAGCAAAGCAGGCCTGGTGACAGTAAATCTGTGGTCAGCAGTTATTACATTTTACCTGTTTAGTATATTTCAAATAACAAGGGTGTTCCAAATATACTGACCATAAGAGATAACAATAAACTTCCTTTCATTTAGCCTTTTATGTAACATTTTGCAAATCTTTTTACAGTAACTTCAGTATGAAGACAACCACAAAAAACACTGAAGAGACAGGTCAGCTAAAAACTGGTTCTGTGTGATCTGCCCAAAGGCAGTTCTGTTTGATACCAGTACTGACATAACAAGAACTGAGGCATCAACATTTTTCCCCTCAAAGTTAATGCATGAATTATCTAACAGTAAAATCAGAAACTATTTTGTTCTTTGCAAAAGAGTTATTGCTTACTAAAAATACAAGGCAGACTTTAAAAATAGATTTTATTTAGCAATGGAGAAAATATACATTGAACTAGATATTTGGAAATTAATCCTACATTACTCAAATAGCTTAAGAAGCCTTTTGTGAAAGATAAACTGACAGTAAAAGCCTACCCCTGTTGCACTTCGCAGTTTAACTGTAATGAGCACAGGAGGTTATTACAGTTTTTAAGTAATTAATTTGTATTTCATACATATATAGGCCATTATTAATTCATTAATACCTCAATCAAAAGTTTGGATTCTATTTTCCAAGGATTATTTACACAAAGAAACATAGGATCTATGCAGTATCCCAAAATTACAGTGTGGTGCTCAATGCTAAAACCAATGTAAATAAATTAAAATAGTACAGATGAAGTTTTTAAATTACTGAATTCTGTAGCATACGGAATACACAAAAAACATGTCCACAAAAACATGAGTGTGACTGCAAATTGATAAATAAATAATAAATAAATAGTAAAATCTCCATAAATTAGCAAATTATTGTCTCCATTTTGAGAAACGGAGGCAAGCATTATTAACAGCTAGGACAAACTAGCAAGGTTCAAACATATTTTCTTTATGTAAAATATTAGATTTCTCCTGAGACCTGTTTGTGAATTAAAAGGCTTGCATTAATTATCTTGCGGTGGTTTTCATTGCCCCAACATAGCTTTGCATCCTCTTGCTTCCACAAGAGTATGATTAAAAGCCTTCCTCTGATTTCAGCAACAGTGTTATTCTTTAGCCAAGCCAGTTTTAAGCAGACATGAAAACATAAAAAAATTTTAAGGCAACCCCATAAAACCTGAGTCCAATCACTCCAACACCTTTGCTCCAATCTTAAAAACTGCTTTAAACTAAGTACTGATTTTCATTCTTTGCGACTCCTTCCTCCACTGACTGTGTCACCCACAGCTCAGATACAATCTTAAATTTTTTCCCAAACGTTCTCCTGAGGGCTTTCATCTCTTCTACCCGCGAAAAATCTTCTCCTATAACCACATGGGAGACACCCTCTTGAAGGTGAGAGACTACTTTTGCACCATAAAAACGGAGTTCCAAAGCTCTAATTGATAGTGTTGTTCCAGGGATTTTGCTTTTAGGCTCATTAACAACAGCATAACAGTCCACATAAATAGTGTTTCCTCTGAATATACTGAGTTGACAATTGTTCCATGAATAACGTTCTTCTAATTCTGCAATTACGTCCAAAGGGATTGCTCTATTGTCTTTCACTCTTGAGAACACTTCCTTGAGCCGTGCCACATCTGTGTTTGCTGTGTAGCTGTCTCCATAACAATCATACTCACGAGCAAAATGTTCTTTTGTGTCAGGACACATGTGAATCATAAAGGATGGTTGCCAAGGCACCAGCATTTTGGTTTGAAAACACTGAAGGAGCCACTCTGCCCTCACGACATCGTATTTGTTGGAAGCAATAATGTTTTTCACTCTGACATTCTCAGCCCCTACAATGACACAGTAAGTCTCTGGCCCTGGGTTCTGTACCACACTGCCACCGCATTCAGCTATCCTGCTTTCCAGCTCAGACTTTGTGTATTTTTCTGTTCCTGTCATAACACAAAACTCAACATCTTCAAATACATTTGAAACTCTATTTACACTAGTAAGATCAGGAGCTTTAAATTGTTCAGCTATTCCAATTACTTTCCTCACCTTTGAAACAGTCTTCCTTTTTTTCTCATGTGGCTCATCATACTCATCTATATGAAGGTGCTTAGAAGCCAGTTTCCCTTCTGCTTTGCTTCTGAGATCTTCTAACATGTCTGAAGTCATGCATTCGTACCATTCTTTGTCCTCTCTTATCTTCTCAATGCGGGGGAATCTCAAAGTGCAGTCAGTTTTGTACATATCACTGTCAACAATCTCAGCTGCCTTGATCTGAACTATAACAGAGTTGCAAGGTTCAATGTACATTTCAGGTTTTTCAGTTCCACACAAAATGTTACAAGGAGGGTCCTTCCTATGGTAGGGCTTCCAGTGTTTAGCCAGTTTTAAGCCTAGATCATACAATTCCTTCATAGTATAGCCAGAGCCAACACGACAAATTGAGTGGAAAATGGTTGGTTTTTCATTTGGAGGGGGAGTCTCTGCAATAGCGCACAGAAAATGAGACATCATTCCACCACGTGACCCCTTCCCCCAGTAACCACCAACAATTAAAAGGTCTAGTTCATCCATGAGTCCATTGACATATTCTGGCTTGATTTTTAACCAGCCTTCCCCACGTTTGTCAGGCTTGTAGGTGGACAGGGGATCTTTCACCATAATCCCTTCCTCTCTGTTATCTATTGCTTCATTTAAAGCATCAATTACTTCTTTTCTTGTTCTGGCACTTTTCTTAGGCACAATATGTATCCTGCCCTTTACTGGGGTAAATACGCTACTTAAGATTTCAT
Source organism: Sclerurus mexicanus (assembly GCA_013396755.1). Lineage (NCBI taxonomy): Eukaryota > Metazoa > Chordata > Aves > Passeriformes > Furnariidae > Sclerurus > Sclerurus mexicanus. Next base: position 421,159 of record VWZF01000722.1, read on the forward strand.
ATCTTTTGCTCAGTACTTCATGCCCCAACTTCCGATCATTAACCATCAATACATCAAACACACAGAAACAGGTCTGCAGATCAGAGTCCTCCACCATTCTTTTTATGTCAAATTTGTTTCCTTTTTGCATAAAGGTTTGTGTCTCAGGATTGTAAGCCATCATTTCACCATCGAGAATGCAATTTTGTATATTGCTCTTAAATACATTATGAATAAATGGTGTTAATGAACCTTCAAGGGGTGAAGCACCAAACTGTTGAGTATAGTCAAACCCATTGCGGGAAAAATATTTATACACATCCCCATCTTTGTGCATCTGCATACGTTCACCATCCAGCTTAGTTTCTATGTAGAATATCTGGTTATTCATTTGTTTCTCAATTTGCTGGACGTCTGCAATAGCAGCAAGCATTGGTTTAAAGGCAGAAAACAACATGATAGAAACATCACTAAGTGAGACAGAGGGATCATGCAATTGTCTGCAAACTTTTTCCAAATCAGTTGTGACGTTGTGTAATTCAGCAGCATCAGGATGGAAAATGGAAAATATAGTTTGTTGACTAACACCAAGCTTTAGATCCTTTATAATCATCCGAATGAGCCATTTTTGTTCCAGTGCTGTGCTCTGGGTAATTAACTGGAGAAGACTTTTCTTTAACTGACCTTTGTTTTTAGCAGCATTATGATTAGCTATCGCATCTAAGTGTTCATTGACTTGCTCTATTGTCAGTCTGCCTTGTTTTGGGCTTCTAGGTTTTAGCACAAAGTATGCGATCATTGCAAAATCTCCAGCATCAGCACGTGAGCCCGTAGGTGTTCTGTAATTTAAAAGCTTTGCAGCATCTTTTCCATCTTTTGGTAAATGAAGCAGTTCAATATACAGCTTTGCAAGCATAGTTTCTTTAATTCCATATGCCATCCTTTCTCTTTCCAACTGTGGGAGAATAAGCCGCATAGCTGGGTAAAAGGAATCTGTGACGTCTTTCTCTTTTTGATGAAGTGCATCATGGAATTTCCTCCAGGAATCCAGAAAATCCTTGAAATACTTGGTTTTCTCTGGACGAGATTTACACTTCTGTATTCGCTCCAGAGTAGAACACAGATCTGCAAAAGGCACGTGAGAGGCCACCGTTTTTTTAGGAGGAGGCTGCGAAACAGGTGTGGAAGCCATCAGTCTGCTTTTCACTAAGAACAAAAAGAAGTATGTATTTATAGAGAAAACACCAGCATGTTATTCTGTCTAAAAAACCCTCCCATGTCTAATTAGGATTTACCTTCCTTCTCCTTTTTCTAACTTACTTACAAGCCACCAGCCGGTACCACCGCCCCTAGTTAAGGGTCACACTCAGCAGCGAGGCTGTGACACTGAAGCACTGCCACCCCCAGAGAGAGGCCTGCAAGGCACCAGGCACCGCCCTCCCCTCCCGTTACTGCCCAGGCAGGAGCTTTCA
>VWZF01000722.1:422801-600755 GCA_013396755.1 Sclerurus mexicanus
TTGGCTTCCAGCTCGGTGTTTGGGGTCTCTCCGTGGCGCAGGGCGGCTCGTCCCTGCGAGCGGCTGTCCCGGGGGATGCGTGGCTCCCCTGCCGGCCTTTCCGGACGTGTCTCCCGCGGAGCTGCTGCGCTGACAGCGCCGTCAGAACTTCCTGTAGGTGCCTTCCTGCGAAGCCCCGGGAGATCTGTAGCTTCTTGGCAGCAAGGTTTAGCTCTTGTGTTTCGTTTATCTCCGCTGCCGTATGGAACAATTCTTGCAGCTGGAGATGCTTGTAGAAGGTGGGGCTGATGGTCTTAACTTTAATGCTCTTCATGTGCCAAGTGACTCTACTGAAAAGGCTGAACCGGGCGTTTTTCTTAGGCGAAAGGGAATGATTTAACATGCTTGGGAAGTAGTATGTTTGAGGAGCCTGTCCTCACTAGAAGGCTAAGGTTCTAATATAGCCAGCTTTGTTTAGTTCTTGTCTGGATTTTCTTTTCGTTTGTTTGTTTTTTCGCAGTATCATAATAATTGAAGACACGGCTGTTAGGTTCATTAAGGCTTGTCAGTTGTGAGGGGAGGTATAGTCGGAGTTAACAGGAAAACACGTTCAATTATGAATATGTAATACTTGATGGAGGGTTGTGAAAATTCCCTGTTTGGAATAAGTAGAACAAGCAGCTTGATGATTTTAAAAGCCAAAGCCCTTACACGTGTGACACCTCGTTATTCTTACTGTGCTTTTTGCTTTGCTAGGAGTCACCGCTTTGCTGTTGTTTTCCTTTTTCTCCTTTTTTTGGGAGGGAGTGTCTCTAGCATTTTAGTTCTAAGAAAGTGTATTTTCACTGTCGTATACGTTTGTAGGTTGTAGCTTGTAAGTTTCCTTCCGGATTGGTTCCCATCTGAAACTGATTTTTTGCAGTTGAGGACTTAATATTCCTGCTTACAGGAGTCTTTTGAATACGTATGAGTAAGTGTAAAGACTGTGCAAATCTTACCTGTGTCTGGGGCATATGGAGTCTAGGAGAAGGCAGTGCAGTAGAAACCAACAAATAACTTTAGGTATTTCTTACGAACACAGAGAAATACCTGATTTTTTTTTCGTTGGTTTGAAATCCGAAGGATTGCAGTGAGTGTTAAGACTTAGCTTTTTATTTTTTAAGCTCGTAAATGAGTAAGCAGACACTAACTTTAAGGCTGCTCATGCACTAAAAGTTAATTTTTAAGGAGACAACGTAAATCTACCATAACTTCATTTTTATGCACTATGTATATTATATATATTATATGTATTGTATGTATAGTCCAGGACATTTTGATGTGATTCTTGAACTTCATTATCAGATGTTTTCAAGTTCATCAGATGTGTCAAGCAAGTGTTCAGCTTGATAGAAGGAGCATAAACATGAAATGCATAATTTCATCAGTGAAGCAATTGTAACTTCTAGGGGGTTTGGTTGTTAGCACTTAATTTGCTTTCAAGTAGCTGGAGACAAACAGTAAATTATATGTGTAATTCAAAAGCAATTTTACTCAAAATTCATAAATGGAATTGTCTTTCAGGCAGAGATGAAGTCTGGGAAATCATCACATCTAAAGGTAAATGTTTTATAATGCGATTGGTGTATGAAAATGGCACTTTTTAATATTAAAAATATAGACAAAGACAAAACATCAGAATTTGTGACAGATACAAGAGTAATTTCAGCTGCCATTTAAAATGAATGAAAAATTGTTCACAAGTACTTTAAGCATGCATTTGAGTTTTTGTGATTTTTCAGTTGATAATGGCATTAACCATTTAAGAATAGCATTAGGGCAAAGCAGAATATTGTTAAAATACCTTGGTCATAAAGACATCTTTTTTTTCTCAAAATTGTTATTGTTATGAGTGCTTTCAGTAGTTGCCTAATTATGGGATTTGTAGCTCATTTGATATCACATAAAGATCTGCAATAGCTCCTGGACTGTGGATTCAGCAGTGGAGATATGTAGATAACAGATGTGTGTGTATATCAACATATGTGTGTATCCCTCTGACACAAAATTGCAACTCACCGCTTGCAAGTTTCGTTTCTGTTTTGAGGGGCAATGCAGTTATGTGCAGTGTAAACTGAACTGGTCTTTAAGCCAAAGGTACAGCAGCAGTCTGGCAAGGTCTTACTTTCATTGTCTTAAATGTTGAATTGGACCAAGTTGCTGTTCCTATGTGTTAATGGTTTCCACAATAGACCTTTGTATTTCAGTACTGTCTTCTGCTTGTCTTTTAAGTTTACAAGCATCACCAAAGAAATACTTGTAGGAAGCATCAGGATTCCCAAAGGCTAGCCTTTCTAATGCACATTATCAGAGGGACAGGAGGAAATGTGAAGCACGTGGATGCTAGAGGAAAGAACTCTGATCATATTTGTGAATGAGAAAACATTCTGAGAAGAATGCAGAGGAACTGAGTTTATATAGTCTGGAGAAAATGAAGGTAGGTTACGTATTTAGAGGTTAATAAACATAGAAATAAAAGTGAAGAATTTAAGTTATTAAGTGTCCCTTCTTTTTAAGTGTATTAGGAAATATTTTCTAGTAGTAAGAGTAGCTAAGAACAAGAACAGTATACATGGGAATTTACATTAGCGTAAGAGTTACTTAGGAAAGCATCTACCAAACAGAACTGTAAGGTTCTGCTCTTGTTTACTGGATATTTGTCACAGATACTGACTTTTGTGACAAATTTTAAAAAAAATGCCCTTATGCTTGTTTACATAGCCTCTTAGTTTAAATAATCAGCGGTTATAAAATACTATGAATGCTGTAAAATAGGTTGTGATTTCCTTTCCCAAGGAAAACCTTGTCATTTGCAAAGTTACATTTACTTGAAATACAGTGCCACAATAAAATGTTCCTTAAAAAAAAATAAATATATATTTTATTTTTTTTTAGTGAAGCAAGAATTATTTCCAAGGAGTTAATGTTTTATCTAGGAGATTTGAAAAGGAAACCTGTAGAGAAACCTTATTTCCCTGAAACAAAACTTCCACTGGCCAACTAGCAGACTTACTTGGTTTCAGTGTCTCCATCTGAAATACATGGGTGATGTTTCATGTTATCTCTCTGTAGAGCTATGTTATGTTTGACAGTAGAAGGCAGTATAACTGAGATAATCGTGTTTGTCAGCCATGAAAAAAAATTAATTAGTCATACTTGTAGATGACAGAAATTGATTAAAAATTTCTCTTTTAGAAGACATAAAAGCGTGCATACTTCTTGCCTTAACTGGGACATCAGAGAGTTGTGGAGCAAGTCCATGAGTGGTTCTTGTAGTCTAGGAAGAGAAGGAGCCTTGTCTAGAAGAAGGGACAAGTTTGTCCAGGTGTTGGGTCTGCTGTTTCTCAGTTTAACTAGATCAGACATTGTTCTTCCTTTCCTTTCCTATTCCCCTCCCACACCTTTACCTGATTATTCCGGCCCACTGTTAGTCACAAAAATTAGAGATACAGGAGAATTGTAACACATGCTCTTCATAATTCAACACAGAGTTTTTGCATTATAAGATGCTCCATTGTAAAATGTTTGAAAGGTGTATAACTTCTCATCCAGCACAAAAGTAGTTGGAAATCAAGACCGAGAATTTTTTTGTCTTTGTATTGTCTTGCAGTATGTTGAACAGTGTCAAGTCTCATACACTTCAGAAAGTCCTGACCTTATCGCTCACTGAAAATTACTATATTAGCTTACCCTTTTCATTTCTGTCCTTGAAGTGGAAATTTGTTTCTGTTTGTATCATTTTCTGCTGTTCAGTTTAAACAAGATAGTCTGTTGCATTGGGCTCCACAGAAACCATGGATTGTAGTTTTACTGCGAATAAGCTTGTATTGGTTTGGTTTAGAGTCTCTTGTAGGCCTGTGTGCTTTTCTGAGAAACCATCCTTTTCCACTCTAGTGATCTTTCAATTGGTATTGGAAGGAAGTGGGGAAGAACCTAGGAGAAACTTACATCTGAGTTTTCTATCTGACAAATCTTGCAGTAAGATGTGAAGCATAAGTTATGGGCTGATTCAGGCCTGGAAATGAATGAAACTAGTGAAGTTTCATATAGCTGGGAAGAAAATTTTAATAGTAACATAGTTGTTCAGTAGTGCAGAGTATTCTGCTTTATTTAAATATGTAGTGAGCATGAAACGTTTGTGGCTGTGTAGTTCACCCTTTCTGCTAACTACTGTTGATTTCTAGTTGTAGGATGCATTGGTTTTGCAACTCCAGTAGCAATGTTTTATATTTATATATACACACATATATATATATCAGAAGTAATTGCACAGCTGCAATATCTCACTAGTATAGCATTTTGATAATATTAACCTATTGAAATAAAAATAGAAGCAGTGCACAAATGAAACTAAAATCAGCTGTGAGTATCAGTCTTCAAATAACAGTCCTTAGTGTATGTGGGAATTTTGCAAAACTTAATCAGTTTAAGTGAGATTTTTATTTGTCTTTTAGTAGTTGTTTAATGGTGGGTCTTGTACTCTTGTGAATGTGTTGACGAGAAAACATTTTTAGTGTCTCTTTTATTTGTAAGAAAGCAAAATTTCAACAGCATAATAGATAACAAGCATGGTTTTACAGTTCCATTGTCAATGTTCTTGTAGTTTTCAAATGTAATGCAGGAAACATTTGTTAACTTCATTAGGAAGTTCTCTTACAAATTGAAGTAAGTACTTTATATGTCTTGTAATCACTGTGGGCTCTTTACGAGAGAAATGGATGGCAAGAATTAAATTTTCATAAAGGTAATATTTGTGCATGCTCAGATGTGGATATTAAGCATGAACTTATAAATAATATAGGAGAACAAAGCTGGGATAACTGCTCTTTTAGACTACTTTATATTTCACCAGTGGTACGTATTTGGAGTAGATACACTGTACAAGTCTTAATTTGACATTGGTTTTGGTTAATATGTGAATCTTCAGATATAACAGATTTCTGATTTATTTCTAATTGTTGCATAAAATAGTTATAGATGGCAGTTTTCCCTGGTCAGATTGGGTGCTTACCTTATCAGTGAAATGCAAAGGCTATGGCTATGGAGGTCACCTTTTATCACTTGATCCTACCAAGATGGCTGGTGTAGAATGCTTGGTTGCATCTCTGCATGTCAAATTCCTTTGGAGTTAATCTGGATTCTTACGGCACTACATCATTTTAGAAGGTTATAACTTTGTGTCTAATCTGTAATTATTATCTGCTGTGTAACTTAGTGTTGTCAAACAAGTGAGCTTGTGTTGTCCCTTCCAGGCAGTGTGGCTATTCAATTCAGTGGTGACTGAGTGGTGTACTGTAGTTCTTGTGTAGGTTTGGCTGTTTTTGACTGTTTCCATATTCCACTTGAACCCTGCAGTGAATACTGTGAGAGGTTATATGTATGCTGGAAGACGTAATTTATCTTTTATCGTTGGAAAGAAAGTTTAATCTGTTGTCATTTACATCACTCTCCTCCTTTTATGCTCTGCGCATGTTTTTGTCATGAATGTTTTCATGTTTCAGCAGTTAAGCTTTTCATTGATCAGAGAACAATGTAGTTAGATGGCTGTTTTCAGTTGTGTCATGTGTTGATCCAATATTCTATTCAGCTAAAAACTTAATATGGATTACTGATCTGATAGTGAAAAGCAATCATTATAGATGAGAAAATCAAAATATAGCAAAAAAAAAAAGCTGTCACAAATCTAATTACAAGGTAATATCTTACTGTAGAAGAATCTCTCTCTTTTGACCACTTCACATGTTGCTCTGCCATCACAGTTTATTGAGATGCTGAAAGACAGCCACCAATAGCTGAGCCAGGATGCATGGTGAGCCTCCACTGGGTGCATAGTGACATGCGCAGGCTTATTGAATGCTACTTAGCAACTTAGAAATAAAGGCTATTTTTGTTTGTGTTCTGGATTCTAGAATTACTTATATAAGAAGCTTTAAAAAACTGGTGATGCGGTCTGTATGGTTCTCTTGGTTAGTAGGGAAGACTGAGGGAAAGCATTAAGTTAACTACAGTCTCAGTCAACCAGTTTTCTAGTGCTGTAATGGACTTTCCTGAAATGCTGTAAATGGGATTTTGAAGACTTCTAAAGCCTTTCCTTATGATTGCCTTTCTGCTTGTTTTACAGAGTCAAGTGGTTTCCAAAAAGGGAGTTTGCCACCAAATTTGATGTTAATGCTCCAATATATTGACTTGCCATTAATCTTCTGCAAGTATGAATGCTTAAATCACTTCCTTTTTCTTTTCCCTATATTTATACATATACTTTTGGGGTTTTTTTTGCAGGATTTACTTGGAGTAAAAGATCACTGACTTCTACAATGGAAAAATCATGGATGCTATGGACCTTTGTTAAAAGATGGCTACTAGCTTTGGCTTCCTGGTCTTGGAGTCTCTGCCGTATTTGTCTTTTACCTTTGATAGTGACTTTTCACTTGTACGGAGGCATTATACTACTTATATTAATATTTGTATCAATAGCGGGTATATTATATAAATTCCAGGATGTTCTGCTTTACTTTCCTGAACAGCCCTCTTCATCACGTCTTTATGTTCCTATGCCTACTGGTATACCACATGAAAATATCTTCATCAGAACCAAAGATGGAGTTCTTCTCAATCTTATCCTGCTGAGATACACAGGGGACAATGCAGCGTATTCTCCAACCATCATTTACTTTCACGGCAATGCAGGCAACATCGGCCACAGGCTACCAAATGCTTTGTTGATGCTGGTAAACCTGAAAGTAAACTTAATTCTTGTTGATTATAGAGGGTATGGAAAAAGTGAAGGAGAAGCCAGTGAAGAAGGCTTGTACTTAGATTCTGAGGCTGTGTTAGACTATGTGATGACTCGGTCTGATCTTGATAAAACAAAAATTTTTCTTTTTGGCCGTTCCTTGGGGGGAGCAGTAGCTATTCACTTAGCTTCTGAAAATTCCCATAGGATTTCTGCCATCGTGGTGGAGAACACCTTTCTTAGCATCCCATATATGGCCAGCACTTTGTTCTCTTTCTTTCCAATGAGATATCTTCCGTTATGGTGCTACAAAAATAAATTTCTGTCCTACAGAAAAATCTCTCAGTGCAGAATGCCTTCTCTCTTCATCTCTGGGTTGTCTGACCAGTTAATTCCACCAGTTATGATGAAGCAACTTTATGAATTATCCCCAGCTCGGACTAAAAGATTGGCGATATTTCCTGATGGAACTCATAATGACACTTGGCAGTGCCAGGGTTATTTCACTGCACTTGAACAGTTCATCAAAGAAGTAATAAAGAGTCACTCCCCTGAAGAAATGGCGAAAACATCATCTAACGTAACAATAATATAATTGATATTCTTCTTTGGGGTAGGGTGAGGGAAGTACCTGCACTGTACCTTGATTTGTGATAAGTGGTCAAAGAATGTCCATTTTTAAATGTATGTTATGTCTGTACTTGCCTAAAGAGTGAAATTAAACTTGGAAAGGTCTGATATTTTATTAAGGTGTTTCAGATAACTTTTACATTTGCAGCATTGTAAATGAACCATTTTATGTCTTTCTCATACTTTTTTGGTCTCTCTGTCCATAAATTCCATTTGTTTGATATGTACAACAGATGCTATTAAAGGAACTTGCTACAAAAGTAGTAAAGAATGTATTAGTTTAGAATAATGGGAGGCTCTTCAGTATTCACTGCTGTATGTGTGAGCTTTTTGGACAGCCATGGTTAGCACAATGATTTTTTGCTTCTCTTAGAGTTTATTTAAAGTGTTCCATGCATGAGATTAGTGTTTTATTCCTTGAAATTTTATATTATACAAAGTGGAAAGTTTATTGTGCTAAATAATATAAATTAACATTAATGGTAGGGTATACATGCAAGTATACTATCCTGGTTTTTTATGGTTATGCAAACATATATTTCAAACTGCAACTGAAAATTAAAAGGCACTTTCCCTGTTTTCATTTTACTATTTGTATTGTAATAGTGCACAGAAAGTTGTATGTGCCTAAACATCATGACTTCAGAATTTTACCTAGCCAATTTTTGCCATTGAAAATAGAAGTAACCTTCAGAAAGACAGCAGTGCAATCTAAGCTCCTTTCTGCCTCAAGCTCTCAATGTACAGGCAAACTATCTTTTGGTATTAGTCTGCTTGTGCATTTGAGGTGGTATTTCTCAAGGGAAAATGGGTGGTCGTACAAGGTAAAAGTAGGCATTTGTGTTAGTTTTTTAGGCTGGTGCAGTTAAATATATGCATCCTTTATACCTCCAAAAGAAACATTCAAATAATTATCACTGATCACTTTATTAGAGATTAATATATACAGTTTTTACAATAAGGATAATAAAAATGGGCAGGTGGTCCTAGGTAGTCGTATTTTTGAAAGTAGGAGGGCTCTGCCGATACTGAGTGGATAAGTGGGCCAAGGCCAATAGTATGAGGTTCAACAAGGCCCAGGGCTGGGTCCTGCACTTGGGTCAGAACAACCCCATGCAGCACTACAGGCTGGGGGAAGAGTGGCTTGAGAGCTCCTTAGCAGAAAGGGACTTGGGGGTGTTGGTCAACACCCAGCTGGATGTAAGCCAGCAGTGTGGCCAAGAAGGCCAGTGGCATCTTTGCCTGTATAAAAAATAGTGTGGCCATCAGGAGTAGAGCAGTGATTGTCTGCCTGTACTTGGCACTCGTGAGCCACACCTTGAGTCCTGTATTCAGTTTTGGACCCCTCACTACAAGAAAGACACTGAAGTGCTGGAGCAAGTCCAGAGAAGGGCAGCAGAGCTGGTGAAGGGTTTAGAGGGTAAGTCCTCTCATGAGTGGCTGACAGAGCTGGGGTTGTTTAGCCTGGAGAAGAGAAGGCTCAAGGGAGATCTTACTGCTTTTTATATCTGAGAGGAGGTTTTAGCAAGGAGGGGTTCAATCTCTTCTGCCATGTCTCAAGTAGAAGGACAAGAGGAAATGGCCTTAAATTGTGTCAGGGAAGGTTCAGATTAGATACTGGCAAAAAAAAATTCACTGAAAGAGGTACCAGGCATTGGACGAAGTTGCCCAGGGAGGTGGTGGATTTGTTCAAGAACCATCTGGATGTGACACTTAGGGATATGGTTTAGGGTGATTATGGTGGTATTTGGTTAATGGTTGGACTAGATGATCTTGAAGGTCTCTTCCAACCTTGTTACTTCTGTGATCAAAGACATACACTGCTAGCTCAGTCTGTCGTGGAGCGTGGGAGCTGTTTATATCTGTTCTGCAGGTTTAATTTCTCATTTGCTGCAGCTGAGTTTGCCTTTTCAAAATATTTTTTTCATGGGAAGAACAAATTGGAAAATCTTTCACACAATCTATATGATTGCCCTTTGGATTGAAATTTTTAAATCAACTTTTATACCGTTTTGTCCTGATTCAGAAAAGCATCTTGGCCCACACCTAAAATCTGTTTCCTGAAGGATAGTGGTATTTTAAGCTTGTCCTTAAGTTCTTTGGTTGAATAAAACTGCTTTCCTGAACTGGTGCCTTAATGGTTATGCCTCCTAATGGAATTATAGTTCTTATGTACATATGGATAGTAGGTGTCAGCAAGTTGTAGATAGGGTGATACATCTTTACTTAAATGTGATTTTTTTTTCTTTTTTATTTAATATTTAAATATATACATACCAGAAGTTGCTGCTTTCTCGGGTAAGTATCTTTTGTCATATTTGTGATACTATTATTAAGGTTTTCTTAGAATTTATTGAAAAAACTAAAGATCTTTTGGGATCTATAGACCTAAAATCATACAGCATAGTTTTAAATCTGAGTGAAACCAAAACTATCTTTTCAGCCTTACAGTGTGTGTGGGGGGGAGAGGGGGTGGGGTGTTGAGGGGGGCACATTGGGAAGGTATATTGGAGAAGTTTGGCGGGGGGGGGCTGTGAGGTGATGCAGTGTTTGCATAGCAGAAAGGAGTTAACAGAGATAGCATTGCCTTTCCCTGATGTATTCTACAGTGACGATATGAGCTGCTTGCACAGATTGTTTCATCTAATTCACATTGCTTTAGAACAGAGGTGGAAGGAAAGAAGGAAAATTAGCAGTCAAATACTGATTTTCGAAAAATTGGTTGTTAAAGCCAAAAGAATAGATTAATTGTTGGAGACAGAATTCCGAGAAAGTAATTGTTTCAGAAGTTGTCATAACTTGCCATTAATAGATTGTAGTTTTTTTCATAAAATGTCAATTTCTAAAGTAATAGGGGTTTTTACCCCACTTCCCACCAATCAAAGCAAAACACAAAATACCCCTAGTATTATGCGGCATTTATGTAAAAAGTGAAGTATTCTCATTTGGGCCTATAGTTGCTAACTCAAAGTCAAATGTGTGGTGTTAGATTATGGCAATCTAAAACTGTTCAAAATCGGCTGTATCTAAACATTACTTTTGATTATCAAGCCATATATTTTCACTGTACTGGCTGCAGGACATAAATATGGAACTTTGATTTTTAAAAGTATTGAGTATGAGAAGACGAAGTTGTCATATATGCATCCTTTACACTTAATGTGGTTTCTTCCACGTTTCACATTTGCACAGTTTTACTTCTCCCTTAATGGGTTGACCACATACACTTGTGAATGAATGTTATGCTATTTTTTTGTTGCATTGACTATGAAATCCACTGAAAGAAAATAGGAGAGATACTATGTTTTTATGCAAATATCCCACTGCTGTGCATACAGTCCTTTAAGGGAGGGAGAAGGGGGAAGAAACTTGTTCTGACAAGTCAAGTCTTGTTTTTATTTATGAACTGTGTAATGGAAACCCACAGCTATCTGCTGCTAAAAAGTGAACTGTAAGCAACGTAGTAGTAATTGCCAAAAGCTGTGCTATGGTACTGTTGCATTTATTTTATTTAATACTAGGAATTGTTTTCTCATAAAAGTTATCCATTTCTAGTTTGGGAAGAAGTTGAGTTATTTTTATAGCTTTGTATGAAAGCCTCTTGATTTAAACATGCTCATTAAAGGAATTGTCTGCTTTATAAAAAGAAATTTAAGTTTAAAAAAAATGGAAAAAACAAAGTTGGGGGAGGGGGGTGGGGGCAGGAGTTGAACAACTCTGTCAGTAGAGTCCTTGTAAGGAAGCATAAGGCCTTGTGTGTGCACATGTGTGGTTTTAATTAGTGGAAATACTTGAGGCTTCCTGCGAACCCAAGTTTACATTCCCAGTATTTGTTTCTGAACTGTGAAATGCAGAGAGATAAGCTGTGCTTTCTTCTGAAGAAATGTTAACTGGTTTAGATGCCCTCATGTCCATTTCTCAGGTAAAATTAGAAATAGAGCACAAATGCATTTGGTAGGCTATGGACAATCTCTCAGCTGAAGGGCAGAAGGATTAACTACTTATACAAAATATGCATATCAGCATCTCTAAGCTAATCATTCGGGTCACGTTGGGTGTTCACAGTGAAGAATGCAAGGCTGAATTGAGAGTCCAAGGTATGGTCTCTGCTGTTAGCAAAAAGATGCAGACATACCTCCATTTGTATTTCATAATTCAATTCTTGAAAAGTACATTTTTATTTTTGTTAATGACGTGATTTTGCTAGGGGCACTTCTGCCAAATATAAAATCAGTGCCTCTTGCATGTAGTGGGATCAGCCTGATGTATCCCATTAGGTATAATTTGCAATGCCATCCTGCTTGTATAATCTAGAATAGAACCCTCCAGAAGTGTAAATAGAGATAGCATATTGAAGTTCTTTATAACACTTGTGTTTTTAATTCGGAAACAGTCACTGGATATAAGATGCAAGCTTTTTATTTGATTTTTCTTTAATATATAGTTAAGGCAAAATTGTCTAAAATATTCTTAAGTTTTGTAGACAAAGCATAAATGTTACTGTATATGTGCTAATTGTGGCAAAGTTTTACATTCTCATTCTAGTCTTGTTTTTACTATAAAGTTAATTTTACAAAAAACACTTTTCTATTTTTATGTACTGACATATGCAATAAATTGATACATTAAAAGTGCTGTTAAGTCTTGTTCTAGTTTGTGGCCTGTCTTCACTGTGTGTAAAGGGGTAGTTTTGTATGCATGGTAACAGATCCACCCCAAGGTACCACTTCAATTTCTAAAGCCAGAGCACATGGACTAGACATCTACATTGTTAGATGTGGCATTGTGGAAAGCTATTACAGCAGGGGGAAAAGTACATCACAAATATATGTTTCTAAGCTTTGTCATGTATCCTCACTTTCAGGAAGTGTTCATAAGTAGAACTGGTATGCAGTAGCTCTCCATCACTTCCTAACACAGTTTGCGTTTCAAAATTTCTCTTTTGTCTGAGGGACTGAGAGACAGTCTAAATATGATGTCCATTAGGAAGCATTTTGAAGTGTTCCTGACTAGTTTTACTAGCTGGCAATATTTCAAATGTCAGTTTTAAATCCTAGAAGGCCACTCTAGCAGATTTATAGTTAATTCATGTAGCTGCAGTTGGATACAGAAGCAATTTCTAATTTCTTATAGAGAAAAATGCATAACAGCTTATATGACCTCTCTGCATAGTTAATATGAAATACCGAAAAAATAAGGATTTACTGCTGTCTCTTCTAAAGCTGCAAAATCTGTGCCCTCTTCTGGATTACTGCAAAGCTTATAGTTCATTTTTAACCATTACCTAGCAAACTGGAGTGTGGGTGTGGGATGTAGTTGTGGTGTATTTGGACATTCTGTTCAAGATACCTATAAATTTTGAATGGAAAAAAAAAAGATATTTCTAATTTTTGTAAAGGAAGAAATGAAAGTACAGGAGCAATGCAGATTTAGATACTTCATGTGAATATTGCCTTTCTTGAATGAGAAGCAGATTGCTGTCTTGTGAATGATGTCACTAAAACTTACCTGCACAGTGCTACTCTGAAGAACACAAGTCTTGCATTTGCTTTTTCTTGCTTGAAAATTGATAAGCATCTGGGCTACAAGTCCAGCATAAGATGTATCCTGGAATGTCTCATGATGTTATATTTGTTTCCTTAGTAGATAGGTATAGGCCTTCATATCATGGACAAAGGTAAAACAAATTTGAAGTTTTCTCAGAATCTGCATGTACTGGTTAAATCATAGTAAGTATTCATAAGGGCACATGAATATCTAAACTAAAGTGCAACCCTGCTGAGAAGGACTGGGATGTGGTGATAGATAAGAGATGCTGGACATGACCTGGCAATGTGCACTCACAGCCCAGAAAGCCAATCTTGTCCTGGGCTGCATCAAAAGCAGCGTGGCCAGCAGGTCAAGGCAGCTCCTCTGCTCTGATGAGACCCCACCTGCAGTACTGTGTCCAGATCTTGATTTCTCAGCACAGGAAGGACACTGAGCTGTTGGAGGGAGTCTAGAGGAATGGATCACCTCTCCTATGAAGAAAGGCTGAGAGAATTGGGTTCATCCAGACTAGAAAAGAGAAGGCTTAGGGGTGACATAATTGTGGCCTTCCAGTACCTGAAGGGAGCTTACAAGAAAGGTGGAGAGAGAATTTTTGCAAGAGCATGTAGTGACAAGAGAAGGGAGAATGGCTTAAAATTGAAACAGTAGGTTTTGATTAGATATTAGGAGGAAGTTCTGTATTGTGAGGGTCATGAGGCACTGGAACAGGTTGCCCAGAGAAGTTGTGGATGCTCCATTTCTGGAAGTACTCAAGACCAGGGTGAATAAACCTCTGAGCAACCAGATCTAGTGAATGGTGTCCCTGCCTCTGTCAAGGGGGTTGGAACTAGATGATCTTTAAGGTGTCTTCCAACCCGGGCCATTCTATGATTCTGTGAAATGAAACTTAAACCAAAGTCAGGGAACTTGCTGTCTGTTAAAAAGACCAAGTATAGGTAGATAAGATTTTTCAAAAATACTGGAACCATGGGCTAAACAAAAATTATTTGCTCCAAAGATATTAAACATGACTGAGTTTTAAATCTTTTGTTGGACCCTATTCAGGGTCTTCATTTTAGACTTTGTACAGGATTCTGTCTCTCTAAGTAGATAAGGAAGATACACTGATTATTTTCTGGAATTGTTTTGAAAACATTGATGTGATTAATTTGTTATGCTTCAGCTTGGATGGGGACAGAATAACTCTTATATGCCTTGGAAAAACAGCAATTTTTCTCTCTCTGAAAGAGAAAGAGCAGACTTGGTTTTATTGTATTACAGAATATGGTTTTGCTTCTTAATTGGAGATACATATGTAATAATCTGAAGCAATGAACTGAATAATGCAAACTGAAAGGTGGCTGACAGAAATATAAGTATGTTCACATACCAGGTTACGAGAGATGTTGCCACTAGTTTTGACAAGCAACTAAGGAACAGATTTTGCTCCTTGAAGACGGAAAGAAAGGAAGTTCTACAGCTGGTTTTTGTTACACTTAATGTCTGGTGTGGGCTAATTATTTACAAAAATTCAAAGGGAAAGGTCAGGCAGAGAACCCTTTCCTTTCCGTCCTTTAGGATTCAGGGACAGCATAGCAATCAGATATAGCTACGAAGAAATAAAAGTATGATTTGAAAATACTTGGATCCTTGTCCTGTGCCCTCTATTGAAGGTCTGCAGACTGTAGCAGCAGCAGAGTGGCCACTCCCACATGAAGGGCTTGTGTTTATTTCATTACCATACAAATGCATTTGTAGCCCGTCTGTGCAAAATCTTTTAAGTTGCATAGTGTCAAAGAGGTGGAGAAATGCAATACTCTGTGTTGTTGGATAGCAAAGCCAGCGAGACTGTAAGAGAAGTGAGCTACAGCTGTATGACAGAGCTCCTTTCTCCCTCGGCAGTAAGACAGAATTGTATAACATCACAGGGGCGGGAGGGGGAGGAAGGGGAATGGGAATTAAACTGCTGTAGTATATAAATAGTATGTAGTATATAAATGTAGTATATAAATAATGTATTTTCTTTTTATATTGTTTGTTTTTAAAATTATTTTCTATTTCTTGTTGGTTCTTCTGCATGCTTTGAAAGACACCTATAATTGCTTTTCCTTCCTGTGTCATTTCCTATTATCTTTGAAAGCACTGTAATAACCATGTAAAAAGTGACAATGGCTGCAAGTCAGCTGTAGGTTTACTTTGTGCAGTATGCATGCCAGATTTGGACCCAAATTGTCTAGATGTCTGGAGAAATAAAATCTTGCAAGGAATAAATCAAGGATGGCATATCTAAAATGTGCAGAGACAATTGTGTTATCCTAGGCAATTTTGAAATTGTGAGGCAAAGAGAAAATACATTTTTCGCTTCAGAAAAATCTCACAGTTTTTCGTTTGGCTGGTTTTTAACGAGGTTATTTATCAAATAAGGCTTAAACATGTTTGTATAAAACATCCTTTACTTGCAAGATATTCAACAGCTTCCTAGATGTTAAAATAATAGGATGTAAGATACACAGTCACACGAGTGGAGTAGCCAGAAACAGAGTGCTTTTTGGATCCGTATGTGAGGCAGAACTTGCCTTAATTTGCTACTGCGTAAATTGCAGTTAATGAAAAAATGAAAGAACTAATTAAGTGTCCTTGAAAGGAATGTGTACTGTTTCAGAGGGATATGTCTATGAATACTCTTAATACAGATCTCTGCAATAGCAGAAAACTGTAATACAGGATTTATTCTCATCTCCTCCAAAACTGTTCTCCTATTTTGTCCATCTTCAGAAAGGACTTGAAGTTAAATGTGTTTCAGATGAAACCTTTGCTTACTCTTTGCTCCTCTGTTCTGCACTGTTTTATGTAGCAAGGCAGTCTGTCATGGTCTCTTTCTTCTAATAACTGCAGGGACCATTTCGTGGCTCTTTCAGAAGTATGTGAGGCTGGACCCTTGCCATTGGAGGCGTACTTTTAGTGTGGCCTTTGACATTTGCCTGGATCTCTGGGTTGTAGCATCTGCACAACCTCCTTTTTAAAATAAGAACATTTGTTTTTAAGTAAACTTTCATGTTTCTTCAGCAAATTGGGTTTTTACTCAAGCCTTTATATTCATATAATCTGATTCTCTTTTGTACATTAAACTTCAATATGAGATTTTCCTCCCCCACAAAGAAGATGCTTTTGTGATCAAAGTACAGTACTGGATTTCAGGAAATCAAGAATTCAGTTTCTGGTTCAACCACAAATTTCCTTTGTGATTGGTTACTATCTCTGCCTTGGTTCCCCACAGATATAGTGCTGATCTTTTATAAATTTGCAAGTTAGCAGGACCCATCTTGATAATTTAATTAGATACTCTTAAATGAAAAAAATTAATTGCTTGCATAAAATGACAGGGTTTGTTTCTGCTGTAACATCTTGGAAGGTTTAACCAGCCTTAATTTCCTTGGATTGTAGTGAAACATTCTGACATGTAAAAGTCTTCAGGGGTAATGTGTTGGGTGTTCTTATTTAATTTTTTATTTATTATTTTGAGTGTTACCTAAAAGTTTGCTCTTTTTCCCAAATGTGAAAGACTTAGTTAAGTAGAATTCATAGACTAGCCCAGATATTTCTTAATAGTTTTCCTTGGCTAAATTAATGAGGTCTCTTAATCAGTCAGCCTGAATGTTCAACATAGCTCATCCTTTGGGATAAAGAGGTGCTATGGTTGTATCCACAGTGTGTACTTGGGACATGTGCTGTGCATGCAAAATAGGACCATATTTTCAGAATACCTTTATTGTAAGGGTTTATTCTTATTTGCTTCCAGAGTTAGATGGGAAGAACTAGGTTTCTGCAGTTTAATGCATTGACATTTTCTTTTCTAGATAGTTTGGAAAATGCTACTTTGAACTGGTCTTGAGGTAGGCCCTAAGGTTTTTCTGCATGCATGTGTGTCTTGAATCAAAAATTGTTAATATGGTACAAACTTCTGCAGAAAGATTTTCTGGGAACCTGGCCAATAGAAGCAGGCTGCTGACCACAAACTGAATATCCTTTCTGTGGTGAGTTCTTTAGGTCTCTTATATTCATTCTGGATTTTGTTGTGTGTTCAGTTTTGTCAGTCTTAGCTATATGCAAATAGTTTTGTCAATATAAAAAGCATGATGCTACCTCTTATTTTTACTTATTATTTTGCCCCATAATGTGTATCCAAACAATACACTTCTGTTTCAACAAGAATATTCCACTGAGAGCTTGTGTTCAGCTGAATTCAAGACACTCCTATGTCTCCTATTGGGAGGCTAATCTGAGCACTCCATAGTCCTCTTTAGATATACTTTAGTTTAAAACACAGCAGAAATGGCACATGTAGTAATCTTACTGATTTAGCTTTAAGCAGGATAAGGACTACTTCACAGCTCTGCCAACAAGAGGATTTAAAAGGAGAGTATGTTATGACAAGATATAGTGGAAAGCATTTAGCACCAATTCTAGGCTCTGCAACTAGCATGGTGTTTTTGTTTGGTTTGGGGTTTGGTTTTTTGTTTGTTTGGGGTTTTTTTAAAGTAATTTTTGGGATTGACTTTAATGCAATTACTACAACTAATTGAAGCTTCAATTGATTATATTAAAATAGGACTGTTCATGTTGTTTTTCTTTATTGATCTCTTACACTCACTATTTATTGTTTCACTATGATTTTGTCATCACAGAAGTTGTCTGAAGTTTTCTTTCAAACCATATAACTGCTTATGAATCTACAGGACAATACAGGGTTGCCAACAGAGTGATCCCTTTGATGCTCAACTTCAAATATCTACTGAATTTCACAGTTTGCCATGCGTGGGCTGTTGTGATTTTCCTCATGTTCCCTTTGAAATTCTCATTGATCAGAACGATAAGCAAGATGAAGTCAGATGTCTTACAGAAGTCCTCTGTGTCACCTCAATTATTTTGTCAGCCCAAATAATGATCTCATTTAAAGAAGGTGTGGAGGCTGAGCACAGCCTACTTTCTCTAGAAGTGACTAGAGCGCTGCTATTTATATACCTGGCAGTTATTTTCTGATACCTTAATGCCCACAGAGACCTCGCTGGCCAATTGTTTCTCAGTATTCCTGGATAGCTAGTTATAACTTTCGTTTTCTCACTTAGTTTCATTTTCTAAAGTAGCACTTCTTTTCCAATTGTCATTTTTTATTTTTGGAACAGACAGTACTAGGCTGGTAATGTTCTGATGTCTATGGATACTGCAAGGCAAGTCTGCTTAGTTCTAATAATTGCTTGTTCTGTTAAAAAACCTGGGATTAGTTCATCTTAAATTTCCTTCAAAATGCAGCCCCATTTACACTGTAACTTGTCCTTGAAAATAGGTACAGAAAGGTATTGTATTCTGTTTATTCCACCCCACAGTGATTTCTCTATAATTTCTCACAATATATATGTGGCTCTAGGGGCACACTAAGAAACATTGTATACTTTTTCCTCTGTATTTAGGAACAGATTTACTCATCTGTGCAGGATAAGTGTGGTTGCTAGAGGTCACAAAATAAGGAAAAGAGTGCCTTGCATCACAACGGAAGATGATAAAGTTTATAATCACTCTAAATTTCTCATAGCCTTAAGAAACAGAAGTGGGAGAGGCTACAGAGGTTGTTACTCTATTGTTGTTCCTTCTTCCTTCTCCTTCCCAACAGAATTAACTTGATCTGAACTACTCTGGTAGGTGTTGGCATCAAGATTCACTACAGTGTTTGGACTGACCTGTGAAAGTTCTCTCTTTTGCAAAGATAAAGTTTACTTATATGGTAAGGGGAGCTGACCTGTTGATTTTAGCCCTAATTGTGATGCTGTTTGATCTTTTTTTTTTCTGTCTCACACCACTGAAACTTTTAACAAAGGGTTAAAAGTTGAATTTTGTGTGAGAAGTAAATACAAAAAGCATATAAGCGTTTAGGATATTTAGGTAGCCTTGCTGATGCAAAAAAGAAAGGAGTTCCTAATGCAGGGGTTTAAGATGAAAGGACTTGTAAAATCTTAAAAAGATGAACTTAAACCAGACACTCAGGATTCACCTGAAAAATGTTAGCATGCAAATTTAAAGTTTTAGTTTGTGCTTCATTTTTAAATTCCCAAAGTATTTTTTTCTGTACCTCTTTGCCCTTTCCTTCCATTCTTATTTCTCATCTCTTATTCTTTCCCATCTTCTAGTTTTCACCTCTTCTAGTTCTCCTCTGCCATGTTTCCTCTCCCTGCTTCTGTGTCCTCTTTTGCATTAAACCAGGTCCTTGAATGCTGTAGAGAAACTCCATATATTATAGATAAGTTTAATAAAGTGTCATCCCTTTTCAAGTTGGTTTGATGAACTGAACTGCAGAATCTGCAACTTCATACAGTTGAGAGACCAGTAATTTATGACTCATACCTGGAAATATTTTTCACTGTTGTGTTTAGGAAACCACAAAAAAAATTTTCTTGAATAATTTTTCTTCTCTGTAGGCATATTGGCACTTTAGATATGAATATATATATATTAATATATATGATATAGTGTGTATACACAGTACGTCCATATGCCTTCATGCACACAGAGGCACATGCTTGTCATACGTGTATGTCTTTTAAGTAGCACTGGCTGATATGCTGCCAGGAAACTTCACAAGGTTTCTGCATTTCTAGATAAGGCTCTAAATTACCAGTGGTACTGGCTGTGCCTAAATTTAAAGATTATGGGAAATGGTTATAACAAGTTGACATATAAATAAATAGTTGAAAGTGAAAGGAGGAAGGTAGATTGAATAAGTAGCTCATGAGAAAATACTCATTTCCAAAATGCAGCGCAGAGAGATGAAAACAAAGTGAAGACTGAATCTTAGATGTTCACTCTGTACATTAAGTTTAATGGTGCTATCAACAGCTTCATATGACAGGAAATGATCTGGGCGTTTTGTTCACTTATTCTGGATGCCCTTAGTTTCAGAGAGCAACTGGTAACATGGATTGCACCTCGGAAGGAGACAGCTGAACTCTCCCTCTGGCTTTAGTAAGGAAAGAGCAGCGATGAAATCCGTGGACTGTGTGCACGTCATCCAACAGAAGGATACCGCCTCCTCTCCTTCTGCCCCCTCTGGTGCTGTTTCAGGCACCACGGGACTTTTTTCTGTCACATTCCTGTGGCTTGCAATGCTCCTGTCCTCTTGTCTTGCAGCAGTGTCTCTTTACCATGTTATCACCCTGAAAACAGAACTAGAAGATCTGCGCAGCGAGCTGATCTACAGGGTCCAGGCAAGGTCTCCACTAGACCAGCCACCTGTGTCCCCTGATGAAAATAAAGCAGGTACCCCTGTTTCTTCCTTCTTGCAAGTGTCTGCAGCTGACGCCAGGCAGGTAAGCTGGAGGGGTGGTTTTCAGCTTGCAGGGGATAAACAAATGTGGGGCTGCTTTCACTGGCTGCTGCTTCTCCTTATTAGGAGAACAGGCTTCCTGAGAGCTTCCAAAAGGAAATCTGGAATGGGAGTAGAAACAGGGGCAGACGGTCTGTTGTCCACACAGAAGAAAAAGGTAAATAGCATCTGGTGGAGTGGGTTGGGATGCTGGGGTTGAATACTGTCTTGAGAAAAGTAGAAGTGCTTGATTCCTATCTTCTTCTGTTAGCTGATCTGTGCTCCCAGAGCCTATTCTGGCTTTCAAAATTATTGCTGAAAGAATGGTGTTAACCATAGGCATATTCCCTTAATGGTTACCATAAAGAATCACACGGAATGTTTTGCGTTGGAAGGGACCTTTAAAGGCCATCTAGTCCAACCCCCCTGCAATGAGTTGGAGCATACTGTTTAAGGTACTGGTATTCATGTTATCTGCATTCCAGTTGTTCAATTCTCTCTGATCTATAGTAGGGAGAGAAATCTATTATTAAAAATGCCAATTCACTTTTCTGGGAAACATGCTCATCCTAAAAGAGAGAAGTAATGGGAAATTTAGGGAAGTAGGAACTTTCAAAGAGAAAGACTGGCTTGTACCTGACAAAAGAGGCAGACTACAAGGAATTCAGAAATTTAGCATTATTTCTACATTAAAACTATCTATGAATATATTAGAAAAATTAATAAAAGAATGCCTATCCAGTAAGATTTTTTTTCTCTCATAGCTTTTTCAAAAGGTTCTGCAGAGAAAACTGAAGATTGTGCTCCATAAAATACCTCTGATGTGTATTATAATGTTGGCATATTAATGGAATTTATTTGTTTCCTTTGGGGATAAAATGCCTACATTGCTTTCTTTTTCCAAACACAGTGATGTCTTATAGAATGAAATGCAGAATTTTATTATACCAGTTTGCACACATACTCTAATTGCACTAACTAAAAATATTCCTGAGTTGCTAAATCAGTTCACTCCTCTTACATATACTTTTATATTGTTTTAACTGATGAAAGCTGATCTATTACATTGTTAAGAGATGAAGTTGAAATTGAGTAATTTGTAAGAAAAGACTATATGAAACTTTGCTTAAAATGTGTTTCTCAGTGACTAAATGTATTTCACTTGAGCTTCATTAAGCTAAATGAAATTTAAGCTCTAGATTATAATTGCTCTGCTTACTTTCAATATTCTGAAAAGAGAACATTCATTTAGGCCATCACCCCCAGGTTTATATGGGATTTACTCTGTTTCATTAGTAATCTTTAGTTCAGGGCCTTTGCTAAGACATATTTCGCAAACTGGACTGAGGATGTGATTGCTTAAATTGTATTTCTTGTAGCCTGCTTCCTTTCACGGGAAACACAGAGTTTCCCTGTTCTCACCACCCTAGCAACTTCCAAATAAAAACTAGTGATCTAAATTACAAGTATCATAAAAAGGCAATTTTTTTTTTTAATGGATGTGGTAGCATCAGTACTCTGCAAGTGATCCAGTTTCTTTAACAATAGCTTTCACCTTTATTCTTATTGCTCTTGGAGGATGTATGTGGGTGAGGAGGATTTGGGCCTCCTCAGTTGTCCTTCTAGGTAGACTTAAGATTCTTCTCATTATGTAGCCACCTTTGATTATATCTATTTACCTCTATTCACATAAAATTATAATTACACTACTTATTTCTGTAAACTGGTGTTTTTTAAGATACAGCTGGCTGTAAAATTTTTTAGGGTGGATGACAGAGAGTACAGATTATGAACTGGTCATAAAAGGGAAAAGCTACATAAGCTGACCTGCTACAAACCTGTTTTCTAACATGTATCTCATATTTTTGTATATAAAAAAAGAAAAAAGTGAATTGCAAATCTTGCATTTATATCAAAGGTCATCTGTTAGGGTTACCTTTCTGCTTGCTCTAACTACAACAAATTTAGCTTGGCAGAGTTCAGTAAGATGATATATTTTCTCAGATCAGGTTTCACTGATAACCATGACCCTATTGGTCAAAGTTAAATTTTGTCTTAGCAGAGTGAGTTAAATAAGATAACATGGTGTTGTTCATGGTGCTGAATTCAGTCTATTACTTGATAATGCACACAGGATTACTGGCCCTGCATTTTGATCTTTTGCACCCCTATCTTAGTACCAGAATCCCAACAGCCTCCAAATTGTCGTGCAGAGGTGCAGCACTCTTGTTATAATGGCAAATAAATGAGAGTATTGAGTGAGGTGCCTGTTCTTGTCCTGTTTCTGTTTGTTTCACCAAAGTCTCCGAGTAGAATCTGGTCTCATAATTAATTGTTGACCCATCATTTTACTTTTACACAGACCAATTCCTTGGAAAGATAATATTTGAAAATGTCACTTATATACATTTGCTTCTCTTGTGCTTCAAGGGAGAGCAGAAGTAAAATATAGAACCAGTGTTTTGTTTATAAATAAAGTTGTGCTTCAATTCTGTTTTCTTTTTAGACTTTAATTATTAAATTCCAGGAATGGATGCCCCATTACTTTTTTAGGCTCAGCACAGCCCTTATGGAACATATGAAATTTCTGTTTAAATTTTTTTCTACTTTTTAATGTTGTGTGAATAAAAGTGTTCACAAATTAGCATTTTCATTAAAATGACAATTGAATGAAAGTGGATCTAAGATAATGTTGTTCTTTCATGTTTTTATGGGGTGTGTCTGTGTTTCTGCATGAAACTATTAGTCATCAGTAGTTATACATTTTTTGTCTCAAGAAAATTTCCAGCTCATGTAGGTTGAAGAGAAAGGTTTCAAGCATCAATTCCAAATAAAGCTGCACTGTTAACAGTCAGAACCAGAGTTCTTGATACAATGAGTAGGAGTTAATGGGTGATTTTGAAAGGTGAATATTATTAATATGAAGAGAGATGGATCTTTTAACAACTTCTGGCAAGTGTCATATCAGGACACATAAGAACAGAAATAATTTTTCTTTTTCATCTTTCTCTTTGTAAATTCTGCCCGTAGAGGAAAATCGTTGCACAACAAAACCTTTCTTGAATTTTATACTCTGTCTACAATTATTGATTGCCTTGCCTGTGTGGTTCTCTCTAAGCTGCGTGTGCACTTGAGTCCGGGAACAAGATATAGGTTTCATTGCCTAAGTCACTTCAATGTACAAATGTCAAGTTTAATTTACACGCTCCCTCAATGCCTCATTCTGATCATTATTGCGGGATTCTGATTCCTGCCACCTAAGGAGGTGAGAATTAAGTCTCCTGTAAACTCAGATACAGGTGATCACATTGGAACCCCCATGGACTACATTTAGTTTAGTGTATTGAGGTTGCCCATCTCAAGCACTCTGACTGCATGTATGTAAAGACCTGAGGAGCAATTCTGTGTAATTCCATAGTGAGGCAGGTTAACCTGGCGTGTGACTTGCCTTTTTTTTTTAAGTATCTATTCCAGGATTCTACTCCAATATCAGTTGTGTCCAGGGGAAATAACTATTTATTGCAAGTATGGTGTATAAGTTGTGAGAATTTTGCTGCTGTTCTTGATATAATTGGTGTACTGTAAAATTGGTACATTTGTTGGTTAGAAGTGTTTTGACTCTGTATGTTGTTGCTTTAGATATCTGTGACAGAGGGATAGCAAGAACTTTTACAAGTGGTACTTGACTATAGAGATCTTTGAATTGAGGCATAACCTTTTGCTACTAGCCTAAAAAATGCCACATATAAAATTCCCTCATGAAATATTCACGGTACTTCTTATTTTATTGTTTGAAGAGAGTTCAAAAGTTCTCTTAAAGAAAAAAAAAAAAAAGAAAAGCCTACTTCTTGAAAATGTATGTTATTCTTATTTGTATCTGCTGACAGCAGTCCCATTCAAAAGGAAGTAGACCCTTCTATGCAAAAGGATATAAAATTACTTGATGCAATGCCTGCAATTTTACATGAGGAATTTCACTGAATGAATGCGTGAATGAATAATTGCTTTGTATTATGCAGAACACTGTGCAATCAAAAATACACAAAATAGACTCTAATTTTTAAAAACAATATTCTGTTTTATACTGCATAATAGAAGTCTACATAAAGTATTTCTAATTCCTAGTAAATTATTGCCTTGGTTTTCTGATTGTGAAATGTTATTGGCAATTCTGTTAAGATCAAAATAATGCTACCAATACTTCAAAGATATTTGTTATATCTGAGTCCTACCCACAGCCATGATTGAGACATTTTAATGCAGAGACTGATTGAATCCATGATTAAGGCCACATAAAGACTTGCCCGTTAAAAAGCAGCAACAAATTATCCAGTTGCCCTGGTTTCTGCTAGGATGGAGTTCATGAATACCAATTTCTAAAAATGCACAAGCAAATACTAAAATAAGATCTCTTGTGATGAGAAATAGAGAAATTAAGAGAGAACTGCAAATGGCTCAAGAACATGCTTGTCATTTACATATTAAATTGTCTAGTGTTTAAGTATGTTTCAAGAAGTCTACAGAGAACAGATCTATACCAAAGAGGGAACCTAAATAAGCAGGTCTGGGTTTTTTTGGGTTTTTTTCAAGGTCAGGGGTTTTCTTAGGTTTTATGTCAGCAAAAATTGAAACAGATGTCGCAGGCCTCAAATATCAAAACTTTAAATTTTATGCATGAGCTTACAAATAGTGAAGATTTATTTTTTTTTTGCATGGATCATTAACTGAGATTGCAAAATATTAAAATAATTATGCAAGTTAAATAATAGGAAAATTTGCATGTAAGGGCAAATTTGATTTTACCAATATAAGGTCTTAAATCATGCAGATATGCAGAAAGCTGTGTTGCTGTTCTGCTGCAAAAGCTAGTACTTTATTTTAAACTGTGGCTACATTGCTCAACCGGTGAGAACACATCCTTCCATGTGCTAGCTGTTGTTTATAAAGGCATTTGGACCCACTAACTTCTTCAGAATTGGCTACTCTGTTCATGCAATAAGACAGACTTTGAAATGTACTTCCGCCACCCCACAGCCTTCAGAGCAATTAAAATCAGGGGAAAAAAAGAACGCTCGTTGAAGCAAAGCCATTATATAAAGTCACAAGAGGATGGGGCACACTTTATCACTCTAGATACACTTTTATACAGCTAGTCTTCATGGGGACACTCAGCCTAAATATTTTTACACACTTTCAAGATGTACTTTATGAATCCTGTATTCTTTATTCATTACTCAAAAGTCCTTTAGACTACAAAGATGGTGCTCAGGTTTGATATACACTGGGCTGAAAGATATTCAGGTAGAGCTTTTGATTTATTCTGCTCAGTAACAATAGTAACTATACAATGAGTATTTTGTAATATGTATATTCTTCATATTGCACTTACGGTAAGACTGGGGTCCTTCTTGGCATAGAATTGCTAGCATTTCTTTTAAATAGATTACTTTTAACTAAAAATGCCCATTAATTTACCCAGAAAATATACTCTGTGTATCCATATTTTTCATTAATAGTAGTGTTGTTTTCTCTGAATTAGCTTTAATTAATTATTTAATTTTAAGCATGCATGTAGTTCCACTGAGGTCAAAGTGAAGTACTTGTATATAGTGAAAATAGTTATGTGTCAGTCTTGGCTTCTGAACATATTTTTGAAGCATATTGTTGTTCAATCCCTCAAGCACTTTTTTAGATATTATTTGTCCTTTGTATCTTTAGGTAAAATGACCAGTGCGCTAGTTTCTGT
The DNA here is from genome assembly GCA_013396755.1 of Sclerurus mexicanus. Taxonomy (NCBI): domain Eukaryota; kingdom Metazoa; phylum Chordata; class Aves; order Passeriformes; family Furnariidae; genus Sclerurus; species Sclerurus mexicanus. Next base: position 448,812 of record VWZF01000722.1, read on the forward strand.
TTCCCTGTCATGAACGACACTGTTTGTATCCATTTTTCTCCATTAAAAGCAAGCTTATTATATTCTCTGGAGCTTTATTCCTATCTGCATACATTAAAGAAAAAAGAGACAGATTTTTATTTTTTTTGTTTTAGAGAATATGTCTAATCTGATATCTGTAGAATAAAGCAGTTGGCATGTGTTTTAAAATGATGGAGATGATCTCAAACTGTACTGATCTTGCCAGTTTTAATTACTGTCTAGAAGTTCTTAGCCTTGCAAAGCAGTGCTGGAAACAACTGAAACATAAATTCAGACTTTCAAACTGTGAATTAGGATAGTTTCAAAAACACCCATCAAGTTTGCAGAGCAGGTTTCACAAGAGTTGCTAAAGTAGCCCTAACTTTTACTGCTTGTGGACACTACTCAGTGGTACCCAACAGTGAATCATAACAAATCCTCTCTTGTTTTGTTAGAGGAAAATCCAGTGGCCACACTAGTGAGTTCTTTCAAAAGCAGGAATTAAAATTTTCATTTAGTTTACTGAAATACTAGGGAATCAGCAAATTTCATTCTCTAGGAAGTCATTTTGTTCCAAAGAAGAGTGAATACCTTGTGAAATTAATTGCTTGATGTGCTGTGTTGTGCATCTCCAGAAAATCACATTCTGATTTTATTTGGAAGCTTCTTTTCCAGAAAATGCCTTTGCTCACAAATTTGATAGAAAAATGACTGAAGTGTAGTACCTTTTTCGATTTTGTGTTGACTTGTTTTTTTTTATTCCTTACCAGAAGGTAGATAATTCAGATGCCTTCAAATTCTTTGTTTGAAAATCTGTAGATTTTAGCACATTATTGATGAGTTTTCATAGAACTCAAAGACACATTTCAGTGTAGGAGACAGAAGCTTGGAGGATAGTATGTCTGCTAACATAACAAGGGCTTGCAGGCTGTGTGATCATTATGACATTGAAGCATTCCCAGATGTGCACTTGAATCTTTGTGTGCTGCCAGTTGGCACTGCTGAGTGTTGGTGAGCATCCAGCTCTCTCCTGCTGTTTTCAAGCAGGACCCTTTAAAAAGGAGACTGAGTTACAGAGAGAGGTTGCTTTCTACCCAAATCCTCTCACTACCTGCTGTGCTGCTGGACACTCAGTAGACACCGTAGGCACAGGATCTCACTTATCCATGGCATTTCCCATTATAGCAAGTGTGGCCAAATCTGACCCAGCGCCTTCTTATCTGAAAAGAGGTAAACAAAATGGAGATTCAGCAAACCATGGCAGAATTTTCTTCTCTTGGCTCTTAGTAAATTCATTTGGTCTCTTTCACGTGTAGCAAATCTTACTACTCAGTTTTCCAAACTTCAAAGTAGCACAAGAACCAGACGTTTTGATTAAAATTTACTCTAAGCAATTGCAACTCTTCTTTTTCCCTTTTTATCCTGTTCCCTGACATTTGTGCTTAGCATATTTTTTACAAGATCTTTGTTTCACTTGCAAGTTTATATTTTAAGTTTTTTCAGTATTTTTCTCTGATCAAACTCCCGATTTCTCATTAGTATCACCATCTCTACAGTTTTGAGCAACACATTTTGACAGATGCTAAGCTATTTGTTATGTGTGCATTAATTTGCTAACAGTCATCTCTTTATCTTCCCTCTCAGTCTTAGTATGGGTTGATTGAGTGTAGGTGTCTGAAAATATGTTGAAATCCATACATATGGATTTTGAGAATTTATTATGAAAGTACCATGTAACCAGTATATATGACTAATGTTTTACAGCAACTATAACTGGAAAGTAATTTCTTTAAATAATACAGTAAACATCATTAAAAAATCTCCTATATGTCATAGCTGGCAGGGTTGGGACTTTTTTTTAGGTTTTGCTTAGCAAATTAACAAGGCTAGTTGATCTGATGACTTCTAGCTCATTTGTCTTAGCGTTACATCTTTTAATTATATTAGGACCAGATATTAAAACAAGCAAGTGTTACTCGTGTGCTGTCTGAGGCTTCCCACTTAGCTGCACAACCTCTGAAAGATATCTAGTGTATGTTGTGATAGGAATTCTGGTTTTGCACACTTGAGTAAGATCTGTGTTAAAATTAATGGATTTTGTTTTAAAATAAGCGGTGAGACAGTGATTTCTTTCATGTCCTTTTTTTTTCTTTTTAAGTAGTTTCATAAGCTTAACAAATTCTATTACTGATATATGCTTCTTTGATTCCTAAATGCTTTCACTTTGCAGTGCTGCAGGCCTGCTTGCAACTGATCGCTGACAGCAAAAGTGATATCCAACAGAAAGGTAAGAGTATGTTCCATGATTTATAGCTAACAATTCCATGGATTAACTGTTTCAGCAAATTTTATCTAACTTCAAAGCAGTAACTGAGTTTCAATTTATTTAAAAAATAAAAAACAACAACAAAACAAATAAAAAACCCCAAACAACAAAAAGTCCCTGCATCTGGAAGGTCCCTGCATCTAGACAGCTCTCGCAAATATCATCTTTTCAGAGGGGAAATCCAGCTGGTGAGAATGGAAGTCTTGACTGGAAATAAGCTTTTTTAATTTTTCGCAGCCAAAAATGAAGAAAATAACTTTTGTTTCTGATTACCAAAAATTATTGTTTCTTTTAGATGATTCAAGCATTGTCCCTTGGCTTCTGAGCTTTAAACGTGGAACAGCTCTGGAAGAACAAGGAAATAAAATAGTCATCAAGGAAACAGGTTATTTTTTCATATATGGCCAGGTGAGAAAGCTCAATTCATTTCAGCATTTGACTTTTGCGAGGATTTTTTAATGCCTCCATACAGTAAGTTTGAAGTCTGCACCTCTTCCTTCTGTAGGTTTTATATACAGATACAACATTTGCTATGGGACACCTAATACAGAGGAAGAAGGCTCATGTGTTTGGTGATGATCTCAGCTTGGTGACACTGTTTCGTTGCATCCAAAATATGCCACAGTCTTATCCGAATAATTCTTGCTATACTGCTGGTAAATACCTGCATTTTCCTTTCCTTTGTTTGCAAATAAGCTGTATCAAATAGAATCTGTAGTGTTCGGTGATTAAGTATTGTAGCAGTTGTAAAGAACAGAAACTGCATTTATGGATCTGGTTAACTGCAAGATTACAGAATTCTTCCATAAAATACAGTTTTATATAAAGTATCAGCAATCAGAGAGTATGTGTCTGACTTGGTGATCTGAACAATTTCATTCTCCATTGGCTGTAATTTGGTTAGATACTTTGGTGCTTTCAGTTAGATGCCTGAAGCAGACAAAAGGAGTACATACTGTCCTTATTAAAGAACTCAGTTTAACTTAGGAGTTGAATTCCACTTTTAATTATCCCAATAAAATATTTATGAGCTATGTTCTGCTTTAAAATGTCATATATAAATTTTAGCCATCCAATCTTTGCATACCTTACTGTGGTATTTCTACTCCTTATAATGGCTACTGCTTTTTTAATCTTTGGTTAGATGAAAAATAGTTAATTCCTATTATGTTCTCTTTATGACTGCACAAATTAGAAACATCACAAGAAAGACTAATTAAAATATTTAATGCAAGTCCAGCAGGCTCAGTGAACAATATACAAGTAATATTCCTGCAGTAGCATCTAAGGAATTCGTGTCAAAGCCTATAAAACCTCATTTGTCAGCTCTTATCTGTCTGTCTTTCCACCTTCGTGTTGGATTTGAGGGTTTTGTCTTTGGATATTTTCCAGCAATATTTTTTTTTCCAATGCTTTATGAAAAAGTGTATGACACTGAGTGGGTGACACCAAGTTGACTGTTGGCGAGTTAAAGGCATTAAGGAAATGGTGTGCAGCGTGAAGCTAATATTTTGCAACTAAAAATAAATTCCAAATAAATAAATAAATACTTTGTCCTGGCAATTGTGGCTGTCCAAACATTTCCATGTATTACTGCTGCCCTATCTTAACTAGGATCTCTACTCTGTCCTGCAACTTCACAGTTTTTGCTTCCTAAATTCCCACTGTTCCTTTTTCACCTGGAAAAACAGTTCTCACTGCTCTCTCTCATGTGATTCATGCTGTTGAGCATGTGTCGCAGCAGATGTCAGACATGTTCTCAGCTCAGTGGCTGCAGCGTGAAAGCGAGATGCTTTTGGCTATCATATCTGCTGATGTGCGGCTGGCAGGAAGCAAACTTTTGTGCTCTGCAGTTGCAATGGGTCAGCTGATGTCTGGTAACTTCACCAAATTGGTAAAGCTCATAAGACCTGCTCCAGAAGTGTGGGAATGGAGTGGTCTAGGACCAGTAATACTCAATGCTGACCTTGACTGTCACAACACCATAACAGGAGGAATCTGGGTACACCACTAATATAAATTTCTGCAGAGTTTTCTTAAATGAACTGTGTTATGCTGAGTGCAGAGTGGAAATTAACTCCAGCTTCACAGAGTATGTTAAGTGTCAGCTTTGGATAGGCTGTAAAGTTTGTGTCTGAAGATAAAAAAACCCCACTCATAATGTGTAACAAGCCACACTTACATTTGCAGGATGACACATATGACATTTTGAATACCATTTATGAAAATAATGTATTTGAAATATTAACTTAAAATTATTCCAAATCTTTTGGCAGGCATTGCAAAATTAGAAGAAGGAGATGAACTTCAACTTACAATACCACGGAGAAGGGCCAAAATATCCTTGGATGGAGATGGTACTTTTTTTGGTGCAGTAAGACTCCTCTGAAGCCCTTAATTTCTGTTATTATGCTTAATGCAATATTTTTCTTTTCCTATGCCTTTGTCAGAAAAAATATTGAGTTTTAATAAAGCTTCCAATTCAATCTCTCCCCATCCACCACCATCTTCTGAGAACTTTTATTCACTTTAATAAGCAAACCCAAAACAGGAAATACACCAGACATACTTGTGATATAACCACCATGTGATTACCAGAAAGCCAATTTATTTTAGACAATTGGAGACTCTACTGTAAAGTGCTAAGTTGTCCATAAGGTAAATCAAAGACAGAGCTGATATAACTAACGACATAAGCAGAACCACAGCCTATCACGTTATTGTCCATAATTGAAAAGGAAAACTAAAATACATGTTAGATTTTCATTATTTTATCAATAAAATACTTGAAGTTTGAAGGATGAAGAAGAAACATCAAACAGTAGATTCCTCATCACAACATGGAGGTGTTAGGTGGGTTCTGGGTTTTGTTTTTATTTTTCTTTGACACAAAGATTTGGGGGCAGGAAAAATATCTAAATGTATGAAATAATGAAAATAAATACAAAGAATAGTAGCCACTGTCTCGCTTCTTCCCTGTGAATACAAAACTTACTAAAATCTATTAGTACTTACTAATTAGAATTGATTTTATTGGAAAAAGGACATGTAAGATGCTTCAACAGCTCATTCTTCAAAGCATTGCTACTCATCAAGGAGTATGTGTGCAATTCTACAAGGCAGGGACAGAAAGAAATACAGTGAGATTATACACATTACAGTGGGTGGAATTGGATCTCTGGCTTCATAACTTCTGCAATCATCTATAGATGTGTATATATACAGTATATAGATGTATATGTGTATATATGAAAGTATGTACACACCTATGTCTTGGACATTTAGGCATAGAATGTTATCTTCTTTTGAAAAATTTATCCAATGGAAATATTACTTCGTACATATTTCTTATATTTCTCTTGCCTCTTGCTATGTTCCCTTCTATGTAATATAGTAAAAAGAAAAATCTAATAAACCTGGAACCAGCTATGCAGCTAAGAAAATACAGTTGTATCCCAGAACTCTAGGGCTGAAACCTGATGTTAACCATGGGCTTTTTCTGCAGTTTTGAATATGTTGCTCAATGGTGGTTTACTAAAAAGATTCAGAGCTGTAGAAAAATAGAAAAATTAACAGATTTCTTTTTTTTTTTTTTCCCTTGGTCTGCTTTGCTCAATAGATAGGATTTATGTCTTTTTTTTACCCCAAATATTGTGTGGTCAAGGTAATATAATGGTAATAGTGTGGCCAGGACTTCTAGGAGCTATTGTAATACAAGCACTGAATACTTGTTCCACTGATTTTCAAAGAATTATTGAAGTGCTATTGGAATAGATAAAATAATAACACACACACATGGTAATGAACTGTCCTTCATTTGAAAATATTTTTTTAGGAGTTGAGAATTGTGTTATGTAAGCTTATTTAGTAAAGATGCTTTGTATATTGCAGTCTCTTTGTCTGTTTTTATAAATCATGATTTGATTGAGTTCTCATGGCGATAGACAGTAAGTAAAAGAGATTTGGTGTTCAGAATTATAGAGCATTATAAACTAATACAACAATTAATTCAACTTCTCTGGGCTTCAGGAAGACTTTTGAAGAATAAGCATATGTGTATTGGATTACTACACTGGGAATTCTATGAGGCTTAACTACAGTTTCAAAATGTGTGGAAGTCCTCTTTTCAAATTTATTTATTTATATGTTGTGGAGCTGAAGCTGCTGCTTATTATTATCGTTGTCATTGTTACTCTTATTATCAAACTTTGATATGCTAAATTTGCCAGAAAAGAATTTTAATACTCTATAGGAACTCTCAGTTTAACCAAAGTTGTGTGACTCTGAATGTAGATAAAACAAATATTGGCATGCAGCAAGTTGCCTGTTATTATTGACATATATTAATGATGCCCAGGATCTCTAATCAGAAGCTTGTTGATTTTAGCATTATCTAATTATAGAAAAAAACCCTGAAACTTCATGGCTAAACTTGCAAATTTAACTTTCAGTGTGTAAGTTCCCCAGTGGTTTCAGTGGGCTTATGTGTGCTTAACTTCATCTCTGTCTGTGTTTCTTCATTCTGCTGCTGACAAATGTACACAGTGCAGATCTTTGGAAAGAGTTTGGGGTATGATTTGGCTTGGAGGAAAACTTTTCTCTTCTGAAAAAAAAAATTCAGAGGTGTTCCCTTCCTTAAAAGGATGAAACTGAACTCAAGTTTCTTCACAAAAAATGTGAACCATGTTTTTGTGAACCATGAGAACTCCCACATGTACAGAGAATGCGAGTCAACTGACATGTCTGGCAGTTTTGTTGCTGTCAGTTAAGCTTTTGTGCTGGCTTCATGAGAAGACTTCTCAAAATTAATCTGCTTCTATGCAAAATTGAGTTTTAACAGATCAGCGTTGTCTGATCAAAGAAGGAAGAAAAGGAGAATATCTGATTCCTGGTCGTTCTGCTAACAAACTGGTGATACAGGAGGTAGCAAAGTGCATCCAGAGCACGATCACACTTCTGTTTCAGTTGGTGGGAGTTACTGCATTTTGTAGATGTTATTTAAGTAAGCGTGAAGGTTAATAAGTAGTATCTAGTTGAGTCATTTGATATTTTGCATTCTTATCAAGGATATCTAGCATTTAAGACAAGTTTCTGCATATACAACACACTGAGTGAATACTCTGGTTGTTTTTCATGTGGTCTTAAGCAGCAGCATAGCAAACAAGGGACTTTTTCTTTCCAGTATATTTTTACAGAATGTATGAGTTTGTATCATTCTATCCTTTTTAATAATGTACAGACTGCAGATACATAGCTTCTCTGAATGTAATTAATGTAATTTGTATCTTAAAAATGAAAATATCTCTGTTATAGAATGAGCAGTCACACACCCTGCCAATGTGAATATACAACAGAGTATATTCATTACATGGCTCTCCTGCATCTGACTCTTTCTCAGATTGCTCAGCATTTGCCATTGTAAGACTGTAACTTCAGTTGTCCCATAGTTTTGCCAAGCTTATACTGCTGGGTTGACATTTTCTGTATTTTTGGTTATGTCTTAGATTGAATTGTCCCTGGTAACTTCAGCCCTCAGAGTTCTACTCTTCTAAAGATGAGGTTAGAAAAAAGATACATTGTTTGGATTTTGTTTAACAATTTGGCTCCTTTTTCTTTGGAAAGGTCTAGAGACTCTATGCTTTGAAAGTAGAAATGTGTGTAATGTGGGTTTTCCTTTGTTTTAAGCAGGGTTTTCTTTCTCTGTTCCTCTTTCTTCTGAAGTCATACTTTGACAAGGCATATGCTTTTGAAGAATATTTTATGCTTTCTCATATGCTACCTCTGTAGAACTTTCAAAAGGGAGAGGAAAATGTTCTCAGCAGTTTTTTGTCTTGACTAATCATGGATTATCACCACCACTGGTAAGATCTAAGGTTGTTTTTCAAGGTCAGTCCAAGCAGCATGAAAAGAAAGTTGATTAAAACACAGGGAACAGGGAAGCCCAATGTTAAGCTTCCATAGAAAGGATCTTGTGGATTTTGCAGGTTATATAGGGTTAGGTGTGGGAGGGAAAACAAACCAGATTTGGAGCTGGACTGAAGAAACTGGAGAGACCCTAACTTGTGAGGTGGGGAGAAATGTGAGAGCATGAAATAGAGTGGCTGTGACAAGCCTGGGGATTAAGTGAGGTTAGGCAAAGACAGCAGCTTTGTGGAAAAGGGATAGAGGTTCCTGGGGAAAGCAAGCTAAACACAAGTCCACAGTGAGCCCTGCCAGAGACAAAGGCTAACAGCATACTGCTCTGTATCAGCAGGAGCATCACCTGTAGATGAGCGAAGAGGTCATTCCCTTTCCATTGGGGGTGGTTGGGATGAAGACATTCCTGCCCTATGAAGAGGGGCTGAGGGAACTGGGTTTGTCTATCCTGGAGAAGAGGCTTTGGGGATCCTAATGGTATCTGCCAATACCAGTTAGGAAGCTGTCAAGAAAACAGAAACATATCCTTAGGGAGGGCCACAGTCGTGTGTTAAGACACAATGGGCACAAATCAAATCAGGAAGTTCATAGTTGGCATGAGGAAAAAGACTTGTTACCATGGTGTCATAATCCATTTGAATCTCTCAAATTTACAGGTGTATGTACTATATAAATTAAATTTCAACTTATAAATTCATTAGGAAAGAAAACAAACATGACAAACAGGAATTCAATTCCCTTTGAACAGACTACTCTAACATGAATTTACTAATTCATCACTTAAGTCATGAGGTTTCTAACTCACAAACTCTGTAATCCACAACTCACAACTCATAACTTGTAACTCGTGCACCTATGAACAAAACAGTTACCTAGTTGATGGGGAGAGTGTTCATCCTTCCTCCTCTGTCACAGCACACGTCACCTCTGTCACACTGAGAAGCTTGAAAGCCTCAGCCGTTTAGTTGCTGTTGGAGCCACTTCAAAAACATTTTTGGTAAACTGGCACCTTCCATCTTGGAAAATTTGGTCTACACCATTTTTGTGAGGTAGCAGATTATGAAGAAAGTGCCAGACAAACAATAGGCAACGATGATGACTGCAGGAGACAACAGGCAGCAGGTCATAATGGCTGCATAATGACCTTTAGCCCTTTCGGTCCACTGTGTCCTGCCTGCATGTTGCATTTGCTTTGGTCTAATGGCACTGATCCCAGCATACATCAGGGGATAATATATAGCATAAACTGTGTCTTAGCCAAAATATGAGCAGTAATTGAGTGAAAAGTCACACCATGGGGACAGTCAATCACTGCAGCAGGTTGTCCAGACAAGTGAAATAACTGTTCCTATGGATTTTCAACACTTTATTGCATAAATCCCTGACCGACATAGTCTGAATTCAGTGTAGATCCTGCTTTGAGCAGGATGAAGTACAGACTTTCTAAATGATCGCTTTCTCCTGGGTGGTTCCATGGTAAGAAACCAGAAGATGTGAGGGGCAGAGAACGAACTGAAACTGGTAGGCCAGAAAAGGTCCTGCTGGGAGAGAAAGGGTATTCATTTCCTGAGTGCAAATGAAACATGGGTTCCTCAGTGTGTGCCTCAACAGGATCAGCAAACATTTATGTACTGTGCAGGGCAGGTTCCAGTTAAGCACAGCAAGTTGCTAGTAGTCGTCAGGTACTGCGTGACCTCAAACCTTAGAGTGTAAATTGAATCAAACCATGTGGCCAAGTAATAATCTTCATTCACTCAGTTACAAGTTTCCTTTGACGCTTTTTTTCCTGATCCCCGCCACTTCACTCAGTGGGTAGAAGGTACTTCATCCTGTGGAAAATGGGATATTGATGGAAAATATTTTAACATGAAACCTAGATTAAATTTCAGAAATATTGGAAGGAAGTAATAAATGAGGCAGAACATGTAAGAAGAGAAATTATGTTTCAATCAGAATTGTATTCCCTTTCTGTCTGTGAGAGCTGTCTGAAAAGTCATGTTTACTTTCTGCGGATGTTGGTTGTTTTGGTTTTTTTCTTTCTTTAAATCTGGAGTTGTTTCAGTTTTGACTTAAAAACATTTCTCCTAAATTTTTTTTTGGCAAATCTGCAGATCCTATGTCTAGTCCTGATGAATGTTAATTATTCCAATGGCTGCAGGAAAACCTGTTTCACAAAGTATATGTGAGTTCTCCTTCCCAGCTGAGCCGAAGGTACTTGCCTGTCAGAGCTTCTAATCCTAGGGAAGAGTCTTGAAAAGTTCCTTTGAATCTGGAGATTGGAACTTTCAGTTTCCCTGGCTTAGTAGCCAACAGCATTTTTGGAAGTCTAAGCTGAGCTTCCTCCAGACATCATTTTAAGTTTCATAACAGTTTGTTCAGTCTGAAATATTTTAAACAGAACATGCTGGGCTACACAAACTGTGGTTTTGACAAAGCTCTGTTTTGTCTGAGAATTTCCAAACTGCCCTAGTTTTTACTATAGAGTTCCTTAAACTAGATTTTTCACAGGTGGTCACTGAGTGAATGTTCCTCATTCTCTGGCTGACTGACTGATGTCCTTGTGGTCTCATTTGCAGAAGTGTTGAAACTCACAGCTGCAAATGAAATTAGCAGGAGCACGTTTTGAATATTTGGAGCGCTGTGTAATTCTGCTTAGAAATACTACAGCAGCAAATATTCTGAAAAAGCCATGGGGGAAATAAATTGTAATCTAGAGGAGAACTTAGTTAGAAGTGAGCAATCAGCCAAGAGACATGCTTTGTAAAAAGTGTGAAGAAAAGTTCTTAAATCATTGCTTGAGTACTGGACATTGTGTGCATTGAGTGTGATAGGGATCTTAATTGGAAGGTCTATGTGAGAGTATATAAAGTGACTCCTGTTACAAGTAGTAGGACTGAGATTACAAAGACATCTTCAGTGTGAGCATTTAGCTTTGCATTGGAAGATTTGGTGGAGGCTGGAGGCAGAGGACTTCCAGGGGCCTGTTCCTATTTCCTATCTTAAAAGAGAAGCTCTACTGCCCACAAGCCTCATTGAAACTACTCCATGTAGCTGTGGAAGGGGTATTAACAGCTCTACCTGTGCTTAGAAGATGTTTGTCTTGACATTAGGGAACTAGAAAGCAACCACTTTGTAGTTCTTGACACCACTGGAGAGCAAACCTAGCACTTTTAAAGCAGGAAGAGTAAGGGGGAAACTTTTGTCAGATGATGGCAGATAAGCAGTGTCTGGTGGCAAACTGCTGATTCAGGGTTTCTTACCTAGTTTTGTTTGTCCTCAGAATTGGAAGGTCACAAGAATGACAAGTATTTGAAAAGGTATATGTCTGTTTTGCAATAATCACTTTGTTGACTTTTTTTTCCTTCAGAGAGTAGATTTGCCACCTCTCCTCAGCCCAAGAAAGGGACAGTGAGAGCAAAGTGAGTGGCTGGGGTGAAGTGCATGCTGTTTGCTGTGGCAGTTAGGAGAGGTAGCTGAGATATGGCTGTGTGGGAGGGGTGTGTAAAGCTGAGGAAACAGCAAGAAGACCCATGTTGCTGTTGCTGCTGCTTGTCTTCCCTTGCTGTCTCTGTTGCTTCGTGCAACCTTTCAGTCCTGTGCTAGTTGCATTTCATCAAAACTGATAGTTTTTTTTAGAGGAAGTTCATGATGGATCATCCTTATTTCTATGTTCAATTATCAGTTGCAAATACCAGTGCTCAACCTGTAGAATAATACTGCTGATGCTCTATTGAGCTGCTATGCTGGAAGTGAGTCAGGGCTGATGCAAACAAGTCAAGCAGGCTGATGAGAAATGAGGTTGAGTCTGACAGTAAAATGATGATGATACGCTTCTTTTAGGCTGACATGAACATATGGACCACCAATGGAAGCAGTGAGCAGTGAGCAGTGAGCAGTGAGCAGTAGAAACAGGAGAAGCACATAGTCTGCTACTTTTTCCATCACTTATTTCCTCTCTTTCTTTACTTGTTCTATCCTGAATCCCTTTTTCTAGGTTTTTTTTTGGCTTTGTACTCTCTCGCATTTATTACTACTATACTCAGAATATGTCCAAAAAAAAAAAAGTTATTTTTTTTTACCCCATCATCAATTGTTTTTATAACCTCACACAATCATCATCATCATCACCATTTTTAGGGAACTAGAGTCTTATACAGACTTGTCGGTACAGCTGGTCTGTCCCCACCGGAGGGCATCAGCGCACACACCAAACCGCACCTCCTTTTGCTTTCCATCTTTGCACAGAACAAGGTGTTAATAAAAATCCTCTCCCCTTTAAACTGAATGTATCACTTTAGACACTTCAAGTGCAAATGAGAAAAATAGAAAGGAAAAGAGAAAAAGAAAGAAAAAGCTTCTGGAGCACCAATGCCAATGAAGTAATCTTTTCTACCTGATTCAATGATTAATTATGAATTGACTCTATAATTAATTATGAATTAATTCTATGAATAATCATAGAATCATAGACTATCCTGAGTTGAAAGGTACCCAGAAGGATCATCAGAGTCTAACCCCAGGCCCTGCACAGGACAGCCCCAAGAATCACACCATGTGCCTGAGAGTGTTGTCCAAAAGTTTCTTGTACTTTGTCAATCTTAGTGATATGACTTCTCTGGGGAGCCTTCCAGTGTCTGACCACCCTTTTAGTGAAAAACCTTTTCCTGATATCTAACCTAAGCCTTTCCTGACACATCTTGAGGCCATTCCCTTGGGTCATGTCACTGATCACCAGAGGGAACAGACCAATGTCTGCCCCACCATTTCCCCTCATGAGGAAGCTGTAGATCGTGATGAGTTCTCCCCTCAGTCTCCTCTTCTCGAGGCTGAACAAACCAAGTGACCTCAGCTGCTCATCATATGGCTTCCCCTCAAGGCTGTTCATCATCTTTGTGGCCCTCCTTTGGAGGGTCTTTAAGAGCTTAATATCTTTCTTGTATTACAGTGCCCAAAACTGCACACAATATTCAAGGTGAGGCTGCCCCAGTGCAGAGTAGAGCGGGACAGTCCCCTCCCTTGACCATCTGGCAATGCTTTGCCTGATGCCACCCAGGACTCAATTGGCACTCCTGGCTGCCAAGGCACTGCTGACTCGTATTCAGCTTGCCATCGACCAGGACCCCCAGGTCCCCTTCCATGGCAGTGCTTTCCAGCCTCTCATTCTCTAACCTACACACACAACCAGGGTTGTGCCAGGCTCTGCCCTGTCCCAGGTGCAGAATCTGGTACTTGCCCTTGTTAAACTTCATACAGTTTGTGATTGGCCAGCCCTCTAATTAACAGAGACCCAAAGCTGTCTCTAATGTATTGCATTTGCTTTTGAGGGGAAAAAGCCCAAACAACAACAAAACAAACAAAAAGCCCATCCCAAAACAACCAAAACAAAACTGCTTCCTTGAACTTCCTTTAGTTTGTCAAAGGAAAGAGAAATATTTCTAATTTGTTTCTCAACAGGCAGTATTTAGTTGAGAGGAAGAATTTCAAAGTGAGCTCAGTGGACACAAACCTGGACAGAACTAGTAATTTTGAATAGCACAGAACTGGGCTCAATGTCAAAAAAACTGTGGGCTTTAACATTTGAATTTTGGTCACTATTCTAGTATAGATCGGGCCCACCTTGTTATTAACTCTCATTTCCCTCTATTTACATACCTGAGTCTACACACTCTCAACGTAAGCTCATCCTGGTATGAGAAATTCTGATCTATAATTTATTCATCCATACATTCCTAGCATGAATGGATCCTTCTGCAAACTATGAGCAGACAAATCCCTAGTCTGTATGTACATCTGGGGTTGCCCCATCCCACATTCAGAATTCAGCACTGCCTCTTCTTGAAGTTCATATGGTTGTGATTGCCCATCCCTTCATTTGTCAAGGTCTCTCTGCAGGGCCTCCCTGCCTTTGAGGGAGTCAACAGCTGCTCCAAGTTTTGTATCATCTGAAAACTTGCTTATTATCCCTTCCAGTCCTGTGTCCAAGTTATTTATAAAGATGTTGAACAGCCAGGCAGAATGGCAACATTATGCAGCATTGTGGCTAAACACTGCCTTATTGTTCCATTTTGTTGCCCTGCTGTTTATGAATGTTGAAGATCACACTGGCTATCTTTAAACAATCGGGACAAGATTCTTCTGACTTAATGAAGACATCTGCATCTGTGATCAGGATGCTTCCTCGTTTTGAGGTAACCATCTTGTACCCCCCAGTAGCCCATGGGGAGAAACAGGCATTTCTGTGTCAGTTTGACTCTTACTAATGTAAATGATTCATGGGTGAGGTGAATCATACTGAAAAGTACCTTTTTTCTTTTTTGGTGTCTGTGACTATAAGACCCTCAAATTAGCTCATCATACAATGTACCTATCCAAATTTAGAATAAGCAGATAACGGCATATAAAATCAAATGAAAAAGGATAGTCTTTATGGCATGGTTTGTAACTTGGCATTAAGGGGATGAACAGATTGAGAGCAGCCTGACCAAAAAGGACTTGAGGTGCTGGTGTATAAGAGGCTGGACATAGCCCAGGAAATCGCAGCCCAGAAAGCCAATCGTGTCCTGGGCTGCATCAAGAGCAGCGTGGCCAGCAGGTCGAGGGAGTTGATTCTGGCCCTCTACTCTACTCTGGTGAGACCCCACCTGGAGTGCTGTGTCCAGCTCTGGGGTCCCCAGCACAGGAAGGACAATGATGTGTGGTAGTGAGCCCAGAGGAGGGCCACCAAGATGATCAGAGGGATGGAGCACCTCTCCTATGGGGACAGACTGCACCAGCTCTCATTACCCAGCCTGTTTTGAAAAGCATATGAGCACTCTACACTACTTGTACAGTAATTTACAAATGAAAATTAATTTATTTGAGTCTGTCAATTCCTTTTAAATACTGGACCAGCTCTACAGGTGCAATAGCTTCTCTCTCTTTCTTTCTCTGTTTTTGTTTTTATTTAATTTTATTAATTTATTTTTATTCCGTTGGACAAAATCACAAACCCCTGTCACATCAAACATGCATGAATAGTTACTGTATTGCTTTGCCTTAACTTTGCAGACAGACAAAGCCTTTTATTCTGCTTAGCAATAAGGTTCAGGTCTCAAGTACAGCTTCCAGATATCCTCAGCAGTGGCAGTGGTGAGTTCTGCCTCTGTGCCTGTGTACTTGCACCTGCTATAGAAGGAAGCACCTTCCCCCTCAATCCTGTTACAAAATTCTTTCACCTGCCAAATTAAGACTCCAGCTGCATTTCATTCAGCTGAGCTGTCATGCATTTATTCAACCCACAGGCTTAGATCTAACTTCACCTGCTCACTCACTCTGCAGCAAAAGCTTGCCTGGGAGCAGGCTCAGAGCAGTGCCTCTTACCCAGGCAGTTAGGAGCCCTCTGGATGGGCTGCCTGCTCCAGTGCTTGACGACCCTTTCAGGCAAGAATTTTTCCCAATATCTAATCTAAACCTCCACTGGCATAACTTGAAGCCATTTCCTCTCATCATATTGCTTCACTTCTTGGGAGAAGAGACCAACCACCACCTCACTACAACCTCCTGTTGTGTACTTGTAGAGAGCACTAAGGTCACCCCTGAGCCTTTTCTTCTCCAGGCTAAACAGCCCCAGCTCCCTCAGCCACTCCTCATCAGACGTCCTCCAGTCCCTTTACCAGCTTTGTTGCCTTTCTCTGGCCACACTTCAGCATCTCAATGTCTTTCTTGCCATGAAGGGCCCAAAACTGAACACAGGATTCAAGGTGAGGCCTCACTAGTGCCACAGAAAAAAATAATTTCTCAAAAAAAACCAAAGGTGTCTCAAAGTACTTATGTGGGGCTCTCTGGGACCATGTGGACAACTAGTTGCATTACAGCCTTTTAAATATATTAATTGCATTACTTACCAGCTATTAAATAAGTTGAGCCTTAGGAATGAATTGGGGTATCTGAATTATTGCTTTACCCCAGACCAGGAGTGCACTTTTGATGTACCTCTCCCTCTCACCCCCAGTTCCTGCAGTTTGGCTAATGTTGCAGAGCAGTCCTGGAAGAAATGAATCAGATTCCTTCTCAGGAATCAGGTTCCTTTCAGGTGTTGCAAACCTGTATTACATGCTCCAGGATGACAGACAAGGGTCTGCAAGTGCTCCTGGGCATCCGGGCCTTGAAGACTTATCAAGTTTCAGGAAATAACACCATAACATATCATTGTGCAATGACTTTTGGAAAGTGGGAGCATGGATGAACTGTTCTCTGAAATAACAAATAGTAGTCGCTAGAGGGAGCCTCTTAATCATCATATTCTACGTCAAACCGCACTAACTTTAAAATGTTTTAATTTAAAGCTTTTTTAATAGGATTACAGACTGTTTCTGCCTCCAGTACTCAGTGTAAAGAAATCAAGGATAAGAAGACAGAACTATCCAAGGCTTCTGCAAAAGTTGACATTCATTGCACCTTCTGAACAAATACAGACGTCCAAAACATTTTCCCACAGGAAATCAGCAAAGTCAGTTCAGTGAATGGGAACAGAATTAGCTTTGCCAAGACCTTTTAAAAATGCCATCCTTAAGTGCCACCAGTGAGAGAGCATCCACCTTTCCTTCCTTCAAAGATCAAACACCAAAATGGGCCCAAGTTGTCACTCTGAAAGTCCTTAGACTACAAGCACTATCCGTTCTCCTTTACCTTCATTACACTATAGGTGCGCCCAGGTGGTAATTCCAAGACTTCTAGCCAGATTTCAACAAGTGCTAGTTAGAACAGTAATCTGGTCCAGCTCCCTCTGTGTTTGAAGACAGCTATGTACAAAATAAAAAAGATATATTCCTGCAGCGTAACTGCAGACATGCTTTCAATTTTTTGCTGTTCTCTAGATTTAGTAAATAACACAGCAGTTACAGTTTGTGGATCTCTGTCACAAGTTCTATGGAATTTGCAAGAAGTACCAAAAAACCCACAAGAATATGAGACCTGTGGAGATGACCCCAGCTGCAAGAAAGCCTCTCTCAGTTAGCAGAGCCCAACTGGGATTTACTCCAACCTGGACAGAAAAAAGCAGAAACACCTCAGAAGGTGTTTCTTTTTTAAAAATATGCAGCAGCAGACGGCATCAGACAACAAGAAATCCTATAGACCTTAATGAATCCTTGAAGCACTAAAGGCACAAGGAGGGGTATGGGAACTAAAGAGGTGTAGACTGGGATGCTGTAACAGAGGTAGGGAAAAGAAAGCAGGCTCTGAGAGAAGGAAAATGAGTCACATCACTTCTTCTG
The DNA here is from genome assembly GCA_013396755.1 of Sclerurus mexicanus. NCBI lineage: Eukaryota > Metazoa > Chordata > Aves > Passeriformes > Furnariidae > Sclerurus > Sclerurus mexicanus. The sequence continues at coordinate 466,308 of VWZF01000722.1, forward strand.
GGCATGTTGCCTGTAACCACTTCAGTTAGGGTGGGAGGGAGTAGGGAAGGGATCATCTGTGATGCTGTAACTTGCCTCAGAGGTGATCCACTAGCAAGCCAACTTGAGCAATACAATTGGTAATGAACCACCAACCTGTAAAAACATCTGCCTTCTCTTTTAAGATATGAAAACCCAGGAAATTCTCTGTCAGGAAAGCAAGATTGCTGTTTTGGTAGTGTCTCGTGCTGTCCCAAAACACTCAGTACAACAGCATCCGAACAAGAAAAAATAGCAAGCATTAGCCAGCATGCAACCCTAATTTGAACCTTTGAGCAACAACTAGAAAACAGGCAGCACTCAGAGAAGTGAAGCTGAATGACTCATTTTCTGAAAAAGCAAACTGAAGTCTTTTACTGGCATTTCCTCCCCACCCTAGAACTTTTGTTTACTGCATGTGCCGAGATAACCTGGTCACTCCTGCAAGCATTCAGGGCTGCCATAAAGTGAAGAAATTTGCTCAGTTTCTCTCTACAGACAAAGAATTGCTGCTCCGTAAGTACAGAGATTTCCTCTTTTCCCTGGTAGAAGTGAGGAGAGGTTATTTATAGTGCCTTTAAGTGGGAGTATCTCAGACTTGAAGGAAATCATTCCCATCCCTTGAGAAACTAGTGGTTGGACAGAAAGCATTTTAGTTACATCTGTGGTGTTCCCCAGCCCGAGCCTCAGATGCTGCATGAATGTCAGAGTTGTGCAAACAGCAGTGGGACGTGCAGCTTAAGGGACTCCAGGACAAGCTAGAACATCCAGCTGCTTGCAAGCTCTGGTATAACATGCTTTTCCTGTAGTGAGCAGTGGGACGTGCATCTAGGGCGGATTTCAGGACAGCCTTCACAAACAGATGCAAAACACTGTGCTGTAACAGCAATCCTTGTGCTGAAAAAATTTGGAACGTTTTTAAGCCAACTGAAAATAAGCTCATGCGCCAGTCTATCAACTGCCTGCTTGGCACATAACTTGACAAGGTACTGTATTCCTCCTTTACTATTTTGGAAAATGCACAGGGAAATTTTTTTTTGCTCTTGCAGATAAAAATATCTCAAGGAAGTTTATAAAAGACTTTTTCCCTTTACAACAGCATTATTCTTATATAAGCATATGTACAGAGTGAGAGCTGTAGGCAATTTGTTATATGTCTGACTTTTCTTTGATCTTTATCAAGTCTACAAAATAGGAATTTTTAAAAGAAATTTTCACAGACTGAACAATACTGAATGGAGTAGTATTAACTGTATGACTTTTCACTGAGTGTTGCCAAACTGATGCCACGAATGGGTACTGTTCTCATGAAAACTGTACTGAGTACATCTAAAAATACGAATCTTTTCTCTTATGCAAATGGGTTTGAATTGGGATTTCCGTATCCTGTAAGTATTTTGATGGAAATCTAAAGACTGATTTATTTTAACTTGAATTTTTTTTATTTGAATCAATACAGGAAAACAATTAATTAAAAATGAAATATATGCAAGCTATCCCCCCTTTCTCTCCCTTCCCGGCCCGTCCCATCCCGGGGTTATTAAAATGGATGAAGAAAGGGACAAAATCTAAATTACTTTGGGGGAGGGATTAACAATAAGAGAGGGAAGAAAGAGTTTTGCTTTAAGCCAAATTCAGTTCAGATAACAGAGAGGACTGTTTGCTTGCAGCTTGGCTAGACTTGCACTTTGGCAAGAGTGGTTCCAGAGAGGTCTCCAAAAAGGCATCCTCTGAACTGTTTGCTGCTGCTCCAGCTGCCAGGGGCCAAGTAAGATGCTGCACAGCTGTGCATGCAGGGACCTGGGCTCCCTTTAACTGTTCAGAATGGGGCAAGCTGCTTTCACGGCCCCTCTTGTTCCCACCAGAGCTGCTAAAGTTTCTCTGCCTGGATTCCCATCACCTTTCACTAAGGAAATGGCTTGACAGGGATAATACCAGTCAGTGCAGTAACTGTTTTCTGTATATTACCTGCTACTTTAGAGGCAGCTTCTGAGGACGCTCAGTCTTGAGCTCCAGGCTGTGTTTTAAATCAATGTCTCTCTAGCGTGAAGCACAGGCAGTTAGTGACAACCAATTGCACAATTAAATCTGATTATTTCCAACTCCCTTTTATTTCAACTGTTTTGGAGGCACACAGTATGTAAATGTAAAAGATGACTGAGGTATTCTCCAGCACTTTTCCTATATCTACTTAGGATGCAGCAAAGGCACAAAGTCAAATGCAGGAAACTGAGTGTCTGTAGATAGCAATGCTCCATCAGCACTTGTAAGTGAGTGTTTGGAAGCCAATTTTCTAAGCATAGAAATTTAAATTTTCCCTTTGAAGCTTGTAGTGTTGATGGATAAAATGTAAGAACTATGGATATTAACGAAGCTGCTTAATACATCACTTCTGGATGACAAAATATGAAAGCAACGTAATTTATAAAATTGAATTGCTTGTGACAGTTCAACTAGACTTGGGATAAATTTGAAAGAAGTCTATTTTAAACCTTCATAACCAAGCTTATTTGGCTCTTACTTCAAAACTCTTAGTTTGTGTTGTCCTGGCAGTGAAAGGAAAATCCCCAGAGAAACCTGTGCATTCTCAGAGTAAAATAATAAGAGTTCAAAAATTCTTCTAAGAAAATATCCAACATTATTGGAAAAAGATAACTAGAATTTCTGCAACTAAAAATACCTCTTACAAGCCTGAAAGGAAACTTGGCACCTTATGTGAAGGAGCAACAGGCTGCTACTGTCTCTATGATCACAGAAAAATAAATTACATTGAGGACAGGATTTTAAAAACCTCTTCTTTTCCTTTCTGAACAGTAAGTATTTTTCATGCAGCTCTACATAAAAAGAAAAATTCCTCTAAGAAATGAAGTGCTAGCAATAAAAATAACATTAATGCCTTTACTATTCTTCATTTAGGGTCTGATCTGAGGTGCACTACAGTAAATAAAACATAATGTTAACAGGCTTTGATTAAGTTTCTAATCCATTTTTATTGCAGTGGCTACTGGAAAGATATAAATATGACAAGGTGCTCTTGGTTTAGCAGGATCTGAACACTCCAAATGCAGGAATGATTTGGCAACTAACATCTTATTGGTAAGAAAAACCCCATGAGCTATAGCTATATCATACTTAGATGTGAGTGAAGCTTAATAATGGTGTAATACTGTGTTATAAAAGAGTAGCATTGTTTATTCATAAAGTATACTCACAATGTGGGGTTTGTTTGCTTGTTTGTTTTTTCTTGTTATTAACTTTTTCACAACTCAAAGTACACAGTTTGGTCAAGAAAGATGTCAGAGAAAGTTGATCCTATTCCAGCTTTCCCAGACCAACTTCTGATAAACATCCCAATCCACTGAAGCACAATTGCTTGCATGTCACGTGTTACATGGGAATTCCCATGTGAGACTGCTCGCAGGAAACTTGCAAACAATCAGAAAAGGAGATTTTAAAGTTATGGACCTGACATTTTCCTTTTAATTACATCTGCTTGAGCCAATGATAAACACTTAGCACACCCTTTGTGTCTGGACAGAGTGGTCTGGTCTGCAGCCAAGCTTGCACCAGAGGGTCTTTGGCCATGTGTGGGGGGAGTGATGAATGGCCAGGTCATTGGCTGCTTTCCTTCTTCTGTGTTTCAGGTTACCCCTGGTTACACCCTTGATTTTTGGTCTGCTTTCCTTCTTCTGTGTTTCAGGTTACCCCTGGTTACACCCCTGATTTTTGGTCTGCTTTCCTTCTTCTGTGTTTCAGGTTACCCCTGGTTACGCCCCTGATTTTTGGTCTGCTTCTGCAGCCACCACTCACACAGCTTTCCATCATCACACAGCCAAACATTGTCCTGTTGATGGCTGATGATCTCGGCATAGGGGATGTAGGTTGTTATGGAAATGATACTATCAGGTAAGGAAACTTAGCATAAGTGTGAAAAGAGCTGCTGTGGTATTTAATATAAACCTGGAATCTTCTGTCCAGGATTATTTCATAGCCTGAGGGCATTCCCAGGGCCAGCCCTGCTATGTGGAGCTGCTTTACTGTGGGAATATGTTAATTTTTCTTGTGCATTCCTTAATTTCCTGACACTGAGAAACAGCTGTACCTGAAGATAGAAATGTTGTCCCCTCTTTCAGCATACCAGGCCTCATTACCTCATTTTAACTTTATGTTGCCATTATTTCCCAATCTCACATCAAAGTACAGTTAAATCACTGCAATATCCTATGTTACTAGGAAATACCTCTCTTTACAGTCTCAAGAACATAGAATTTGCCTTCTCTTTGAAAATTGTGCCACAGTATTGCCTGCTAGCTTCCTACGAGTTTGTCACTTCTTTGAACAAAACCAAATTTGTTCTGATCACTCCCCTCATCTAGCAAATTTCTCGGAATCTTACTCTAATTGGCTTTATTTGGCAAGGGTGAGTGGCTTTAAATTGAAAGAGGGTAGGTTTAGACTAGACATTAGGAAGAAAATCTTTACTGTGAGAGTGGTGAGGCACTGGAACATGTTGCCCAGAGAAGCTGTTGATGCCCCATCCCTGGAAGTGTTCAAAGTCAGGTTAGGTGGGGCTCTGAGCAACCTCATCTAGTTGGCAGAGAGCTTGGAACTTGGTGATTTTTAAGGTCCCTTCCAACACAAACCATTCTACAATTCTATGATTTCTGCAATATTCTTCACGGGACATGGGAAACAAGCAGGAATGGTTGGCTTGAAAATAATTCACATACTGACTCTTAATGTAAAAAGAAAAAAAGAAATAATTCCCCATGACTTGAGAAAATTAAAATAAACAAAAAAAATATTTCCTGGCCATCTTCAAATAGGAGAAACTTCTCAAAATAAAGATAAGTATGTAATTCCTTATTCTCTTGAAAGAACCTCTGAATGCTATCTGATGGTGTTGGTTGCATTTTTAGGACCCCGAACATTGATCGCCTAGCAAAGGAAGGAGTGAAACTCACCCAACACATTGCTGCAGCCCCGCTTTGCACGCCCAGCAGAGCAGCTTTCCTCACTGGCAGATATCCCCTCCGATCAGGTTTGCCTTGCAAAGCCAAGCAGCCTTTAAACATTGCTCTATTACTGCAGAGAACAATGTCATACAAGGGGTGAAAAAGAAATGAGGGTGTGTGAAATAGAAGGGGTGCCACACACACGTCATCCCTCACCGAGCCACACAAGACACCAGCTAGGCCTCATATCTTTGAGGTGGCATCTATATTTACGGAGGACAACAAACTGATCTGGGGGGAAGCAGAGCAGAGAAAAAAACAGCTCTGCAGAGCATCTTGGTCCCCCTAGCTCACAATCTTCATTGCCTTTTAGTGCTCTATTGTACAGACTGCAGCCAGAATGAAGTTAGAGCAAATTGTTACATTCAAAAAAGTCATTATACAAAACATGAATAATAATAACAGCACATTTCTAAAGCATTAGTTGTATTAATTTCTGTCATGGGTTACTTCTCATCATATGTCAGAAGCAGCTCAGCCCTCAGGGAGCAGAATAGATCTGTGTAGATATGTATCCATTCCCTCCAGTGGAGGTGCAGAACGAGTAATTTATGAGAAACCTTCTTTACGTATCTGTCAGAATTAATTCATCCTATGAGATAAGTTTGACACCTATATTATTTTCCCCAGTTGCGTTTCTGAAGAAAAAATACTATTCTGTCAAAGTGCATCCCTGAGATGAAGAGATATGAAAAACAAACAGCTCTACATATTTCTAACAGCAACTCTCAAATGCTTTTTCTATCAGAAATTATCTTCAGAGCCTTCATTCCCGAGGCATTTTGAAGCTGATATGTCATCCTACTTTTATAATGACAGCTCCCACTGAGATTGGTAGCTTGAAAATGCACATGGGCTTGCACAAAGTCTGTCCCACTATAACAACAGGACCAGAGATCTTCAGCACTGCCAGGACAGATTGAACTTCACATAACATTGTATGATGGGGTTATGCCAGTATAAAATGCTAAACAACAGGTTGTAAACCTGCAGGTGAAGAGAATACTGCAGTGCTAGACAGCTACTCTGTGGGTCTCAGAGATGGGATACCATCCATGCCACTGTGCAGGGAAATCTTAAGTTCCCAGGAAGCCTTATGTGAGCTGGAGTTTGAGACTGATAGAGGGCTTAAGTTTCCTTATACTCCTCCCTGCCCTCACAGTCACACAGTAAGTGCATTTCATACAGCCTGAATGCCACTGTGACATATAAAACTCTTATACAACTGTGTCATTCCAAATGAAATGAAATGAAATGAAAAGATTTGTCTCAGCATGAGATACAAAAAAGAACAGGTATCATGGACAGGCTTAACTCTTCCTTAATCTTGCTTAGAGTCCTGAATTAAGATAAACATTTATCACTACCATTTCAAGGAAATCAGGAAACAACAAAGTACGTTGGCTAAAAGTACTCTATCCTTTGAACTTATTGAGATTGTTTTATTTTTAGGGATGGATGCTATAAACAATTACCGTGTTATTTTTTGGAATGCTGGCTCAGGAGGGCTTCCTCCAAATGAAACCACTTTTGCCAAAATACTGCAGCAGCAAGGCTACAGCACAGGACTGATAGGTATGGAGACATGCCTAAAGATGTTCAAGAATGTGTTTCACCTGCACATCTCACTCAAACCAGTTGTTTTAGTTAGTAACTGCTCATACTTCAGTTGTAATATATTTATTTCCCAGTTTAAGAATGTTATGTAAGATGTATGTACCAAATAGTACCTTTCTTAAAAGAATAAGCATCTGATAAAAAGGACAATCTTTACTGTTGGCGTTTCAAGTACAGCTGTGGTTGTTAAAACATATAATGGAAAATATGTTAATAATTCCTGAATATTATTGTACTAGGTATAAGACACTCATTCCAATGATATTTCATTTTAAAACAGATGCTATTTAAATATGCATGATGATGTTTTACCCAGTTCAGAGTAGATTCACCATAAAAGGGAACAGCTGCTACACAAACCAGCGAAGACAGTTTAAAGTTTCAAAGGATTTGGCTTTTCAAAAACAGAAACAAAGCAATTTTTTTTTTCTTCAATTACAGCATGACACTAAGTTCACTGAGATTTCAGTACAGCCCACAAAATAATGCCTTTTCCAGCATTAATATGAATTTCATTTTATTTTTATAGTGCTATTTTTTTAATACAGTTGTAACTTTTGGTCATGATCTAGTTTCAGATAATTATTTATCTTAGATATGTCACATAATTCCACAGGCTGATAAAGCATAAACATTCCTGAGCCGAATTTTCAGCTATTTGCCCTACCTCATCTGAGCATCTAAAATGTCAAAATCCAAAGCCTACATGACACTTAAAAATACTGGCTGCACAAATCAATTGAATGTACTAATAGAAATTCCTGCAGAAATAATTTGTATTCATTCAACAGAATAAATCCAAACCACACAGGACAAAACTAAAAGTACCCTTCCAAGCATTTTAAATTCTACATTACTGAAGCTCCATCTCCTGTTAGTTTTGCAGCAATATTATTTTAGTTGTTTCAATCAGCTCATAAAACAGCCCATGCATGCTTAAGCTTGGTTTCAGCATGTAACCACTAACAATCAGATTTCTTTCCACTCTCCCAAGGGAATTGCTCTGCAGGGAGACTGTACAGCATACTTCCTAGAAGCTAAATGGGCTGGCATTTTCCCTGTGGGCATCTCCGCTAAAATCACACTATGGACACTAAAAGAATCACTTAGTTTATCTGGATTGACAGGTCCTGATTAATTGCACCATAGGGGATGATGGAAAGCATCAGCTACAACTGACACACAAATACCCACTAGAACTTTATATTCAAGTCATGAAGCAAAAAATCTTAACACAAAATCTATGCTTGTCACCTCAGGTGAATGAGAACTAAGTAGTATCACCTGAATGGTTTGTGATTCTTTTGCTCTGAGTACAACCAGTTTGGTTGCAAAATTAAATCCGATTAATAACCTGCAACCTGAGGTGATAATGAGATTTCACTGGGAAATGCTTTGAAGATACTTTATAGTCAGAAAGCCAATGTTTTACAATGTATGCTCTCAGAGATTAATTTATCTTAATTATACACTTAGTTTATCTTCTGGAGATTTGAGTCTTTTCTAGCATGTCAAAAGTCTTTATCAACCTTGGCTGGAGATTTAGGTGCTGGAGTGCATCTGAATTCCAAGGATCCTTTAGCTGCACCTGTATTAATGACCAATGCATCTGTGTATTGATTACAAACCTGTTTCATTTTATAGCTGGCTCTAAATATGTCAAAAGGTAAAGTGAGTAGAGATTTTAGCTGAAACTAATTCATCCACCTAGAATAGAACTTCCATTCTTCCTTTATATTTATATCTAAAAAGCAGCATTTTTTTTCTTCTCTGAAGCAGTTTTTTCTGCTCCTATTATAATGCACAGCAATTCTATTGAAACACACTCAGGGTTGGCTGCTAGTACACGTATTGGTAACACAGCGAATCATTCGTTGAGGATAACATCTTCTTGTAGGTGCACAGTTCCTCACTCCACAATATGAATTAGTTGCAAATTAGTTTTCAAGTAAAAATCTAAATGTTCATTTTGATCTATAGGTCTGCTATCCAAAATCTGCATTACATAGATCATAGAATTACATAGATCATAGACTGCAATTAAACTACATCTCTGTGATGAAAGGTAGATTTTGTTTACTTGATTCAGATACTCACAAACCTCAGTGTTTGAGCCAAATGAGCCAGCTGGTGATGTCTCCATATAAGCGCCTAGCCAGTCTGTTGGAATAGGCTGGAAGGGAAGCAAAAGCCTGGTTTTGATGTGCTATTTGTCATAACAGTTTGTATGTTCATAACAAAGAACAAATTGTATTGCAAAAGGTCAGGAGATGTTCCTTCTGATAAATGAAGACTTCAGTGTCTTCAAAGGGGGCTTTAACTTTTTAAAATTTGATTAACTACAAATAAATGGCAAAAAATATTTATAAAAGTAAGTCTTCTGATTTAGTATATGGAGATATAATGCTCAACAAAGTTACTTACACATGTACAGCTTAATGAGAAATCCTGTTCTTCTGAGCTCGTTTTTCTGGATCTGCTAGTTTATCTGGCAAACAGATAGCTGAGCTGCCACTTTTTTGACTACTCTCTCCATAGCTTCCCTTATCAGTCTTGCACCAATACTGAGTGTTGCGACAGTCCTGACATCAAGCTCTTCAAATCTTTTCAGAAACTAATCTGCATAGCACCTTGAAGGTAAAGAGACAACAGAACATTTTGCCCTTTGCTTACAAAAGGACAGCTTTACCTGACAGGTCTCCAGAAAGTCCATACAGTTTTGCTCAATTATGAATTTTTCTCAATTTCTAGTTCTCTTTATAATCTATTTTTATGATATTTGATAAATGCTACAGGGCATGAATATGTGTACAGAGCACCAATAACTTTTTTGGAAATTTATAGTTTGTAGAGGTTTACTTTCATCAAACCCATTATACCACTACATACTCGGTCTATTTCTGTGTAGGATGAAGAATTTAATACAAACAGAATAAAACCAACCTTTTTTTTAGAAATATTTTGTATGAGTTTTTAAAAATAATTTCTCTTTACATTTTAATAATTGCATTTTCAGGGAAGTGGCATCAAGGTGTTAACTGTGAATCCCGCAGTGACCATTGCCATCACCCTTTAAAACATGGATTTGACTACTTTTATGGGATGCCTTTTACACTAATAAGTGACTGTCAGCCAACAGAAACACCCGAGATGGACAGAGCCTTTAGAAGGAAACTCTGGCTTTCCACTCAAATGATTGGCCTCTTTACACTCACTGCTGTCCTGGGAAGACTAACTGGCTTGATTCCAGTCTGCTGGAAAATACTGACCTGCCTTGCTGGGTTTAGTCTCCTGTTCTTTGTAACCTGGTTCTCAAGTTATGGGTTTGTTCGATACTGGAACTGCATTATGATGAGAAACTATGAAGTTACTGAGCAGCCAATGGTGACAGACAGAACTACATCCCTGATCTTGAGAGAGTCCATTTCATTTATTGAAAGGTAAAATGGGTTTCCTTTGATCACAAATTTTCTGGGTCTTGCATATCTTGCAACTTTTAAACAGCACTCTGCCATGTGAAGGTTTTATAATTTTAATAGTATTATATAGGATTATAAGTATTATGCCTATTAATTTTAAATAATATCAATAATTATATCATGTCATTAAACCAAATAATTAGATGCTGCTTAAGGATTTCCCTTCTTTCTAGCTTCACTAAAGCTGATAACATTTCCAAATTTCCATGTGTTGGATTGGATATTTCTGGGCTCTATTGCGAAAATATGTATATCTAATAATGCGACCAACATTGTAGCTTTAGGGAGAAGCAGCTAATGTCAGAAATGTACGTGTGGGCCAGAGAAGGAAAAGCAGAGCTGTGGTGTAGCCTTGTCATACAGACTGGTATGTGAGCAACAACTGGCAGGAGATGAACCTGCTACCTTCACTTCAGTAGCACAGTGGTGGTTTCCAATAGCAGAAAGTGGAATTTCAATCTGGAAGTTTTCTATCTATGCTTAAGGGGAAAAAAAGAGGGTCATTTTATATAGGCAAAAATTATTTTATCAGACAAATCCTAATCACTTGGTTATAATATCTTACAATCTAAGATATGTCTGAAGGGGTTGTTGAACTATCTATACACAAATAATGCCATTTCTCATTATGATTGACTTCTGTATGCATTGAGAAACTTCCTCCCTAATAACAACATGTCAATTTCTGTTCCTTAGAAATAAGCACAAGCCATTCCTCCTCTTTCTTTCCTTTTTACATTCCCACACTCCTCTCCTCACCACAGAGAAGTTTCTCGGGAGGAGCAGACACGGTTTATATGGAGACAATGTTGAGGAGATGGATTGGATGGTGGGTAAGTCACCATAGCAAATAAAAATGTCTCCAAATATGTTAAAAATAGAGAGTTGTTAAAAGAACAAGGAAGATAATTAAAAACATGTAGGAAAAAGTCCTAAGCTGTTTATGAACATCTATCAATCTCGCGTGAGCACTGTTGGCTTATAGCGTTGGCTTTTTGCTTTCTCCAGTCTTGGACCAAATGAGTCTTTTTGTTTGCTCTCTTTTTTTTTTTTGGTCAAGTGTTTACCAGTTTTGCCATGTTCCCTATCTCCTGTCAAGGAGCCCTCCCGATCTTCTTACTAAATATCTGAGAATTATTTAATTTTCTATGACTAGTAGAGACCAGATAATTGCAGTCTCTCATGGTCATTTCTAAGTAGGGCACATCAGAAGGTGATAAAACTGATAGGCAAATTAATTCCAGATGTAAACCAGTAGGCATTAAGCAGAGTACGGAATATTTTTCAGCTACATTCATAAATTCAGAAGTATTCATAAATTTTAATTGGTATGTCCCCCCAAATTAGATTCATGTTATTTTTCTGCCTTTTTTTTTTTGGAAAGGGAATTATTTATCATTCAGTCATGATGAAGGAAAAGGACCCACATTTGGAAAAAGTATAAGTCAGGTACACATACAGAAAGAATTTGATTTCAAACCTACCTGCCTAACACTTAGACACCATGAATATAATTAAGAAATTAAGAACATAAGAAACAACTCAGGAATAACTTTTAAATAAAAAGGAACTTTATCATTAAAGCATATTATATCCATCCAATAATGTAATGCACATCCTAACTGTGGTCTAGACAATAAGGGTACATGACCTTATCACACATTTCTCATGATAGCCACCACTGATGCAGAATCTAACTTTTTGGGGCCTTGGATCACACTTTATTTCCATATTTTAAAGTATGTGGCACTTCCCCTTCACAATACAGATGTCTGGTCTGTGACTGTGGTTCTCCCACTCCTTTGTTAAAATATCAATAACAAAGGAGTTACAGCAGATCACAGATTTTCTGTGTTTTTAAAAACAGTGAAATAACTACAAACCTCGATCTTAAAAAACTCTTCTTTTAAACAATGAGCAGCCCTACATTGATAAGAAATTACACTTATGAATGGTTACAAGTCAGAGGCTAAAATTTATGTAGTGTAAGCTATATTTTTGCTTTTTAATACACACATATTCTTGTGTTTACAGGCCAGGTTCTAGATGCTATTGACAAGGAAGGCTTGAAAGACACTACACTAGTTTACTTTGCCTCTGATCATGGTGGATGGTTGGAAAGACAAGAAGACAAAAGGCAGCTGGGTGGCTGGAATGGAATATACAGAGGTAAGTGCTGTCGAGGACAGTAGCAACCCAGTAACAACTAGTAAAGTACTTCAGACATCCCTAAGGCTTAGATAAGACCATATGCTTAAGGAGTGACACTGAGAAGCAAATCTGTCTCATTCTAATTAGGTATTTAAAAATGAAGTAAATGCTAACCTGGGCAGGTGTTCTTTATGAGCATGAATTCTCAAAGTGTAATTTCCTCATGAGGCAACTGGTCACAAGTTAATTTTTATTAACATTGTGTAACTTCTTGCTTGATATTAGTTGCTTTCATGACAAGTTATGTTATAGGATTGTAAAAGAAAGATGAGACCTAGACTGAGAAAACATTTTATGCCTGAAAATATTATCCACGCTGAGTGCTGATGGGTAATATGTTTGTAAAACAATAGAAGGGAGTAAGGAAGAAGGAAAAAAAGAAGGTCATTTGAGGGGCTGATCTGGTGAACACACTCACTGAGGCTGAGGAGAAGGAGCTTGGCAGTAAAAACAAAAGAGTAAAGAAGGCTCATCAAAGTAACATTAGCATAAGATAATACAATGATATATGTCTAAAATTTCTTTTCTTTTTTCCTTTTTTTCTTTTTTTTTTTAATGAAAGGTGGAAAAGCTATGGGAGGCTGGGAAGGAGGAATTCGTGTTCCAGGGATATTTAGATGGCCAGGAGTGTTACCTGCAGGCACAGTTATTGATGAACCTACAAGCCTTATGGATATTTATCCTACAGTAGTTCACTTGGCTGGAGGGAAAGTGCCTCAGGACAGGTACAAACACAAGTATCTTCAGTACTTCTTCTTTCCCAAAACAATGGAAAATAAAGTATGGAAACACATGCTAAAAGTCTGATGTTTCTTTTTCAGTCCTGCTCCTTTTCTAGGCACATCAATGCTAACACAGCTCCGTCACCTCTTCTCTTGAATTTGAGATTCAACCTCTACCTACTATCTTCTACAAGTCTCTTTCTTGTTCAGAGTTGCCAGTTTCAGCAAGAGATTTGCGGAAGGAATGCAGTCCTGTACAGCTTACCTCAGTCTTAGGGTCTCTCCTTTTTCTGCTAGGATAATTGATGGTCGAGATCTAATGCCTTTACTGCAAGGAACGGTTGTGCACTCAGAGCATGAATTCCTGTTCCATTACTGCGGCATTCACTTACATGCTGTTAGATGGCACCAGAAAGACAGTGAGTACAGAGCTGCTTTCCAATGAATTAGGTTCAGTCTACAGGAGGGCACACTAGTCTAACAAATTTTTTTCTGGGATTGCAGTTTTCCAAGTAGTTCCCCATGTAAGGTGTTAAAGAACTTGCTAGTGTTGCCTGTATTGTATGGAACGAAGAGTTTGTTCATGGCTTTAATGCACATGGCATGCTAGTCAGGCTACTGGAGCTCAGGATGGGTCTCAACCATATCTCTACCTGCAAACAATACCTGGAGAGTCCATACTCTCCTTGTCTCATAAAGAGGTCCTCATCTCAGCCCTTTGCCTGCAGTCCCGCTACCTTAACAAGGAACTAAAGCTACAGAATTCCCAAATCTTTTTTTCCAGGTCTTTATAAAAAGCAAAGTGAGTGATAGCTGGTACTTGCTGAAAACTTTGGACAAATTTCAAAATGTCAGAAATCATTTTACATTATTGGTTTAATTCTGTGACACCTAATTTTAAATGAAATTAAAATACTGTATCAACCAGTAAGTCTAGAGCTGAAGTGCAAACAGAAATAACTCTAGAAAAATGTTCACTCTTCCTTGCGGTAACAGCCAATACCATTACAAGCCTTTTGTGATTTTTTTCTTTGCTGCAGGTGGAGCCATTTGGAAGGCCCATTATGTGACCCCTATCTTCAGTCCTCCTGGAGCTGGAGCTTGTTATGACAGAGGATTTTGCCCATGTTTTGGGGAAGGTGTGACCCACCATGACCCTCCACTGCTGTTTGATCTCTCACAAGACCCTTCTGAAGCCAAGCCTCTCTCAGCTGACACTGAGCCCCTCTTTGACACTGTAATAAGGAAGATTGGAAGAGCCATAGAAGAGCATCGCAGGACACTGACCCCAGTCCCAGAGCAGCTCTCTGTGTACAATGTGGTGTGGAAGCCATGGCTGCAGCCGTGCTGTGGCACATTCCCATTCTGTTGGTGTGATAAGGAAGGTGATAATGAACTTGCTGACCTACAAAGGATAGAACCAGATACTTCCTCAGAAATGTATTTAGATTAAGAGTGTGTCCTTTGGGGGTCTTGATCAGTGGGTCATTTGTTTATCTAAATGGAGCCCTTATATAAGAATTGTTCCAGTGAATGGCACAGTATTTAGTAAAGGTGACTTTAGGTTGGACATTCTCAGGGAGGCATCAAGACAGAATTCTCTGAAGACCATGTTTTAACTTGCATCTGCTGACAACTGAATGAATAGTTCAAATGCACTGAAGCAGGTCAAGATTAGAGCTGTACAATAATGTTATAACTTATGTTTTGATGATTATGAATGTACACTCAAAAGCTTTGTTTTGGTACTTTTGTGCTGAATTTCTAAGTGATTCCTGAAGTCTCCCTTAATTGTGTTATCCTTACTGGCAATGCATAAGGTATATAATAAATTTTTGCAGACTATTGCTTCCAAAATAAGTAAAAAATAAATTTGCCCACAGTTTCTCATAGAATCTTCCTTAGCAGAGGCTTCCTTCTTTCTTTGTAGCTAGTCACTCCAGCAGCAGTGATGATGGCAGCTGGTTAGCCTGGGAAAGACGTAGTTTGGAAACATGACAAGCTGGGTGGCAGCTATCTGCACTCTCTGAGATGCATGGGATTCCTCTGTTTGGAGTCAGCCTTTTTTGATGAAACACACAAAAGGAAAGGGATTTTCCCTTTCCAAAGCTCCCATTGCATCCAGCTCCCCAAGCAGCACAGATGGGCATTTTGGCATCATGGCCACAGAAGTGCCACACTGTTAACCAGTTCAGTTATTTGGGCACAAGATTGGCACAAGTTACACTGCTGCCCATATCTCAGTTATAATTGGTTCTTGTTGACAAGTAGCAGGTTCAGAAAAGACTCTGAAAGATGTGAATGACTAATTATGAAAACAAATAATAATTTACTATGAAAAAAAGAAACACAGAATAAAGGTATTTCTTGCTTCACAAGTTACATTTTCACTCCACCAAAGAGCTAGAGTTAGTTAGGTCTATCTCTTTGCTCTTGTTCTTTCTTTTGCTGCAGTTCTTTCCTTCTTTGTGTTAAAAGAGTTGTTCCTAATTAAGTAGCCTTGCAGGTAATGCTTTTCATTGTAGGACATAAAATTCATCTGTTCACTTAGATATGTTTACACTGTTATATCTGAATATGTAGGGATTTGAGAACAGAATTTGCCCATTTGCTTTACTTCACATGTTTTTAACTGTGCTTCTAACTACTGTGCTAGGACCTGTTTCTCTTGTTCATCTTCTTTGATAAAAGTTTGGTTTATTTTGGTATTATTTCCTCCCTCATTTCCCACAATTCAGCCATCAGGAAATCCACAGGTAAACAAAGCCCTACTTCTTAAAAACAAAGTTTTATTTTATGCTGTAACTTCATGCATTTCACAGACAGTTATAATTTACCCAGATGCTGCAACAGTGCTATTGATGAGAAAGGTGCTCAGTCTTACTGTGAAAACTTCAAGAGATTCAGTAAATCCAGCACTTCACATGTTTTGGATTGCTGCTTAACTTCCTCCATTGTTAGAAATGTCTGCTTTTTTCCTTATTTGACTGTATTCTATTGATCTGGTTCTTTCTTGGATAGATTTAAAGGTCTTTTCATATTCAATAAGAAGTCTTTTCTTTACCTGAAATAACTGTAATCAAACTGGCATTTTTTAATTTTCTCAGCCATTTCAAGGTATCACTTCCATCCCCAAGCCAGTTTAGTCTCTGGGATTTTACATCCTTTCAGCTTTTAAATATCTTCAAAAATATGTGGGTTCATATGATTGAATCAGTTTTTCTTGCACAGAAAAACTTCATAGTGCTGTAGGATAACCATTTGGAGATAGAGGGTACCAGAAAACATCTGAGCTAGGATTTGTACTGGACACTGGTGTTTGCATATGAAAGCACATTCATCAGGCCCTGCTGATATACAAAGTGGCATGGAATCAGCAAACATTCAGAGTTTGGTAACATGGACATTACACATGGAACAATCATGGGCAATAATAAAGGTTGCCTTGACAAATCTGTAATTGGAAACATCCCAGCTGTCAAATACTAATCCGTTTGTTCACATTTCATTTTGTCTACCCAATGAATGCACTACTATTTCAGTGCAAATCATTTGCTAAGACTGATCCTTACTGCATAGTCACAATACAGTTTTCATCTAGTTGATTATGCTGACCGTAGCCTAAGATGACATAGATGGTGTTCAAGACTGAATTTCAAGAGCGTCTTACAAAACTCCAAAACATCTAAATTCAGATACTGAAAACCTTTTCAAACACTTTAGAAAGCAACATTTTAGCATGGAAATTAAGTTATTGAAAACATAATTATCTCTTCTCATTTAAAAATTAGTCATAAAATCTCTTTATAGTCATAAAATGTCTGTTTTACTGAAAAGGAGATCTGTGAAGCAGAAGAAGAAGAAGAAGAAAAAAAAAAAGAATAATTCCTTTTTTTTCTAAGTTGCATTGTAGACACCATGATGCAACATTCTAAGAATCTGCCAGGCATCACAGATTAACAGTTTTGCCTCAGAACTAACAAGTTGGCCTCTGTGATGTCTATGCTTGAGCACTATCTGCAGCAAGAGTATGTATTAAATAGCATCTCAGGGGCAAATAAAAATATCACTAATCAATGGCAGTACCTAGAAATGTCAAAATGAGGATTACAAAGAAAAAACTCTCACACAGCATCTGTCTGTACCATGTAACTGGTATGGACACAATGTTGCCTTGTAATTTCCATTAAGTATCATATCATAACATAGTATTTTCCAACTAAGCATTTTTATCCCATCTAAAAATAGCAATTAAAAATTATTCCTATAAATTAGCAGTAATAAAGAGCAAACACTTCCTTTTCCTGCTTTCCAGGATTTCACTTTAGTTAGTGTTATTTTCTTATTGATCCTTCAGTGTTTTTCAGTGTACTCTTCAGTATCCTCCACAGCTTTTTGGTGTTTTCCTTCTCAGCAGAAGACTGGGATACTTCCAAAACTCAAACATGTGAGCCAGTTACAGAGTTGACTTTCTGTCATTGGGCAGTTTATTTCTTATTAATAATTCCTACAATTAAGGAACCATTTATAAAACTGGTTACTTATGTTCATTCACTCCATGAAATCTCACAATCTCTTTCTAGAAGATAGGGTAAGAGAAGAATGGAATTTTATCCTTTGCTCTCTATGCATTTTCTTTTAGCTGGCAGAACAACAAACACACAAAAAAAAAAAAAGAAAAAGAGAAAAGTAAAAAAGGGACATTCTATTTTGTCTTGGAAACATTAGCTCTTCAAGTTCAAGATTCTGGTTTATAACTTTTTCTTGTGTGTGACCTATTTTGCAGAGTGATAAGGAGGCCTTTCAATTTTCATAGAACATTATCAAGGAAAGGAACAGCAGTGCTAATGGCTAGCAGCTTCTAAGCAAGAAAATTGACTTTAAATATTGCTTCTTAACATTTAAAAGCATTCATATTTTGAGGAAGCCACCATCAAGATGTTTACTGTGAATCCATGGTGACCGCTGTCATCACTCTTTAAATGATTGGCTTGGCTATTTTTATGGATTGCCTTTTAGCTTAGTAAATAGTTGTCTGCAGGACTGTGAGAGCCTTTCATGTGAAGCCCGGCTTTGAAATCAGATGACTGCCCTCATTACACTCACTTTTGCCTTCAGATGACTTCCTGGTTTGATTTCAACCAGCTGGAAAACTTTTATTTGCCTTGGTGGGTTGGATTTCTAATTCTTTGTCATCAGCTCCTCATTAATGATTTGTAAAACACGGGAACTGGGTTATGATGAGAGACCATGAAATTAAATCACAACCAGTGGACTCTTCTAACATTGATAAAAAGGATTAAAAAAAAAAAGTCATGTAACTTTCTTACTACCTGTGAATCTTCAGTATTCAATGCCAAATAACATTTTCAAATGTTAGAAAATGTTATTAAAATTCAACATTTAAGACTTAGGGGCACAGCTTATTCTCTGTCTCTGCATTGTGTGACAGAGCCTTGATCTGGAGTTGGGTCTGTCTATATCACAGCAAAGACACTGTTAACAAGGAGCTCCCATCACAAAGTCTCTTTCCTGCCACTTGCAAACTTGCTTTTAGTACTATTGAAAATACAGCTCCTACAAGCACTGATGTTTAGGTTCTGGGCAAATTGGCCCATAAAATTTGGAAGGCTGTGGGACTGAATTTAAAGCTTTGGTTATTCCAGAATGTTTGGGAACCATATGTCATTTAGAGTGATTATATTGCTCAGCTTTCCAAATACAGTGTCTTGAAGCGTTAACAATAAAATAGCCTTATTTTAAATCCCAACCTAAAGGTATTAAAGTCACAAAAAAGCCAAAATAACCTATAAAGACATGTCAAATAATAATGGAGAAAAATAGCCAAATAGAAAAATGTGTCTGAGGTTAAAACTCACATTTTCAGTTCTGTGGGGAAAAAAAACCAACCAACAGATGTCTATAATGTAAACTAACTCATGGTTAAGTAAAAATAAAATAAAATACTAAAATATTAACACAAAATTGACAAGTTAAAATAGCAAGTATTTTAAAAAATTTCATGTTCAATCTATATGAGAGAAATTGAGAAATCAAGAAAAAATGTTCCTAATTAGAAAATATTGAAGTTGATTTATTTCACCATATTTCAGCCTTTCTCTGGAGGCCAAACTAAAGATGTTGGTGACAAGGAGGGCTTTAAAAACATCACATCACCTTATTCTGCTTCTGACTTTGGCAGATGGCCAGGTAGACAAGATAGAAGAGCCTCTCTGGATGGATTGAGTGAAGTTCCACACATGTGAGAGTGAAATGGTCAGACCAGATCTTCTTTGGAGTAAAAGGCCCAAACCCAAATCCCTACTTTCTTCCCTGTGTCTTTGCAGAGTGGATCCTTTCCTTGAGTCTTGAATCCAGGAACTTTATGTTGCCTCCTGAATTATACTATTTCCACCTAGTTCTTTCCAACTCCTTCAAAACAAGAAAAAAATTAACTTTCCTCTTAGTATTTCTGAAGTTTTCCTTTAATATCTGCTCCTTAATGCATACAAGCATCTTCCTCTCCTCAGGAGTGCTCTTGTCCCAATTTGAGCCGAAGGTTTCTTCCTTACACTCCCATTTCTTTGCCCCACTCCATGGGCTTCTCCGGGTTTCAATTACTTCTGCCAGTTACTTCTTTGGGAAGAAGTTCATGAGGAAAATGTTGTATTTACCACCAGTATATACAGATAAACATAATGTTCCCCTTGAGACTCATGCACTGCACCCACCGACGATGCTGTGAAATTAGCATTGTAATTACCAAGATCTGCTTAATAAGTTCTGTTTTCTCCTCCTTGCCATGCTATTTTATATTAGTATTTATTTTAGCCTCCAAACAAGAATATGTCTACACCAAGAACCTCTACCCTTTTTTTTAATGAAGCCTTTTTTCAGTGCATTACAGCATGAAAATTTTATACCCTCTTTTTAAACCACCATAAGCAGACATAGCCAGTAAAAAGAGGGGTTTAATGCCCCCATGGGACTGTAAAGATGCATGGTAAGCCAGACTGTGCAACTGTATGTATATTAGGACTGTCACAAGAGATAAGTCAGAAACAGAGGAACTATAATAACATACCAGGGAATTAACCAGGCTGCCAGAATTGGCATGCACACACCAATGTGTCAGTACAGCAATTGAATTTTGATTTCCAGGGTACTGGTAGGCTTACCCTCTGCATTAGCCATGGCTCTTCCCCTCCCACCCACAGGGTGGTTTTTCACACAACGTGATGTAGCCAACAGTCTCACTACTTGGGATTTATGTACTTTCCCTCAGCTACTGCTAAAGCTCTTCTATTTGCCTTGGCAGTTGTAGGAGCTTATTTCCAGCTTCTACTTTAAAACAGCTCTTGCTTACTCGGCACTTGGTACCAGCAGAAAGCAGGCGAGTCTGGCCCTGTGGCGGGCGGGGTGAAATAAGTGCCTTTGCCGAGATTTTAAAGGGGACCGACACCTGCCAATCACTCCGCTATGACGTTTTTGATAACCCCTCATTGGAAGCAAAGCTCAGAAAGCCTGAGGCGAAGAGGGAAGCGAGAACAAAGCTCCTGCAGTGAGTAAGTAAAAGATTAGGAGTTTGTCTGGGTTTTTGGTCGTTTGCATGTTTGTTTTGTTTTTTTTTTTGTTGGCGCTGTTGTTGTTTGGTTGGGTCGTTTTGTTTAAAAAAAACCCCAAACCCTAAGAACAAAACAAACAAACCAACCGGAAAAACACTCCCAAAAGAACCCTCGTATCCGTTTTTTTCCTTTGGAAAGGATTTTTTCTTCCTTTCTTTATACATCTTTGGGCGGGGAGTGAATCTGCCAACCCTCGCCGCGATCCCTGCGACCGTGGGGCTCGGGGTGGGAGTGGCCACCTCGGTCAGTGCTTTGCCAGGAGGATTCCAGCCCACTTCCCGTGAGGTAGTACTGGGAAGTTTGTATAGAACGCTGAGCTGTGCCTCGCAGTGCTGTGCTCTCCCTGGGGTGTGTGATGGGGGAGTCAGCAGAGTCCGATAATTAACAAGCCGTGCTTTCCTTCCCTTTTTAGTGTTTCAAAACAGACTCCAGTTTTTGGACGCTCTTACTATTTTACTGGGACTTTATAGGTATGAACACAAAGTATGATTTGTCCCTGGTTTGCTTCCCTGTGTTCTTCACTATTCCTCTAGCAGCTGTGCCCCTGCTTGCTGCTCTTTTTATCTCGTTCATCTGCCCCCTTTTTGATTTTTCAGCCATGTACGCTGCTCCCGTCCTGGCCGGAAGGCAAGTTGTTTGTTCCTAGATGAGTAGTTTAAAGCGAGAAGACATAATTAGATCATTTAGACTAGGGACTGTTAATCATAATGTGAAAATGCACAAGCTAGTTTACAGCCTAGAGCCAGACCATCCCCTTCTGTTGTTGCTTTGAAGGCAGGGCGCTGCTGTGCAGCAGCACGGCCAGAACAGGGTGGCCATAATAAAATAAAAAAATTGGGTTACTTGCCGTGGGAGTGTTGCTTACTGACAGTGCAAAATATTAAGTGGTAATACAATGATATAACCAGATAACACGTATTGATATTACCCAAGTCAATTAGAACTATATCCCCCAGTGAGCACTCTTGCAGCTGGCACCCTGAGAGTGCAGAATGGAAAGGAAAATAGATGGACTACTGATCATCTCCTGATTTTGGCATCTCTCTTTCTTGCAAGGCTATCCCTTGTATTCTGGTTGTTGAACAGTGCCTGTTTCTGGCTTACCAGTTGCAAGCACTGAGCGAGTCATTGTGCTCACACCAGCTGGGAATTTTTAATTTCTTATTTCTCTCATTCCCCAGCTGTTTCTCCTCTTCTGAACATCTGGATAACTATGAAACTATGGAAGAGAGGGAGGAAAGGGTCAACAAGGTGGAACAGCATGTGGCATATGCTATGTTGCATGTGCTTCTTTCAGAGCCATAATGCAAGCCAAAATTAGCATTTTTTGACCACATTTTAATGTAGTGTTTAACAAGATGCAGCTGTTGCGTGGAAGCTTTTTATAGAAGATGGAAAGCAACTGTTTATTTTCAGTCACCAGCTAAGCAGTAAGACTTCAATACATCACCTGTAAATGTTCATATATATATATATATAATATATCTATTATTGTAATTCACTTTTTTATATTTAAATAAGTGTTAAAGAGTTTGGGGTTTTGTTCTGGTTTTGCAACAGTGTGCAAATAGTTTCTTTCAGTATCTGAAGTTAGACAAAGAAAACAAGAGGACAAATTCTTTTGCTGTGTCCAATTACGAGCTTTTGGCTTAACTGATAAGAATTTTATTCCAAATTTTTCTGTTGGAGCTGGACCTCTCTTCATATTTTCAAGAAGTTCCTTTCAACTCTGTTGGATTCTCAGTTGAATGGTGGTGTTGCCAGTCTTCCAGGGATGAGGGTGAAACATGGGATATGCCTGGCTTTAGTAAATATTTTGGTCATGATTAGATACTTTTGAAGTGGAAGTTTGTTTCTTTATTCCCTGTAAGTTTGTATTTTTTTTTTCTTCACTGTAAGACATCAAGAAGGATTAACTCTAATCTAGGAATATATCCAATAAATATTCTGAGGATGGGAGAACTACCTGAACCCAAGCTGTAGTTGGGAAGAAGGAGCTAGTTTTCTAGCAGTTTCAGGCTTGCAGCTTGCTTTCTCTAAAGAAAAGCTGAAAAAACCCCGGAGTCTGCACAAGTTAGCTCACTAACTCCAGTACTTGGAGTTGTTACCAGTCCAATTTGAGTTGGGTCCACATACTTCAGCCATTTCAAAACCTAGCAAAATCTTATTCCGCTAAATCTCTTCAAGTGACTGTTGTTAGAGTTGCAGACTTTGAGGCATTCCTGGCAAGTGGAATGAATTATATTGCAAGTTGATTAAGTCTTCATTAATGGTTGACGGATTTGGAGAAAGAACTGTAGAGCAGTCGTGTAGTATCAGCTGCCAAAGAGAATAAGTTTTGGATAAGGTTTACAGATAATCGAAATTGTTTAACTAAGGACAGGGTGTCCACCCAAAGTTGTGCTGGCCGGTTTATGTTGTTTGTGCCTCTGTAGGGTTTGGTCTTATTTTGCAGAAAAGTTTAGGCTGAATTATTACAGTTCTATGACCTGTTATGTGGAGGGACTAGAGTGAATAACTGATGCTGTGTACTTCTGGTTATAAAGGAAATAATGACATTTTTAATATTTTAAGATTACTTTAAAATTTAAATAGTAGAGAGGGTTATTAGTATTAGAACAAAAAGCATTCTTGAAATAGAAAGGGAGTGTTTTTATGAGAAGCAACTTCTTCAAGGCAAAGGCCATTTTCTTCAGCTTGTTTGAACTCTTCAGGTAAGAATTTTAAAATCAGCTTTAATTGAGCTCCTTTAGGTAGCTCCAAAAAAGACGTCACACAAAGTGGCTGCTGAGGAAGATACTATAGTAGTATATATCAGATTGTTGCTCTGATCATGTTTAGTGTGAACTGTTAAATTTTGACTCACTGCCACTCTTTGGAGTCTCACAACTTACATTTCTTTACAATACTTTTCTTTCACTTAAGGCACATAGTCATGATTATATTGTACTTCTTGGAAACTTAACTGAATAGCCTTGCTTGCAGAAAATACAGCTCTTTTTGTTTGACTTCATCTTCCAACTACTGGCTTTGTCTCAGCAAAACTGATGAACTTTCCATGACCTTTTCTCTGCACAGATTTATGCACTGATTAGTAATTTACTGTATTGTTTTCGGCTGAGTTTTTGTTCTCTCAAAATAAAATGTATTTTTCCTCTTTAATCATTTTTATGTGGTTCGCTGCCCTCTTCTCCAGTTGTTACACTTCACTTTTAAAATAGTACACTTTTGTTCACAACACAGCTTGAAGCCATCAGTACTCATATTTTTGTGGTAAAATCAGAGAATCATTTAGCTTAGAAAAGACCTCAAAGATTGAGTCCAACTGTTACCCTGACACTGCCAAGTCCACCGCTAAACCATGTCCTTAAGTTCCCCATCTACATATCTTCTAAATACCTCCAGGGATGGTGAGTCCACCACTTCCCTGGGCAGCCTGTTCCAATGCTTCACAACCTTTACTGTGAAGAAATTTTTCCTAATATCCAGTCTAAACCTCCCATGGCACAACTTGAGGCCATTTCCTCTTGTCCTGTCACTTGATTAAGAAAAGAGAACCGGCCCCTGCCTCACTATAACCTCCTTTCAGGAGAGAGCAATGTAAAAGGAGAAAAGGGCTGATTGCTTTTTTTTTTTCTTTTTTTTAACCTCTGACATCACACTGCTGACTGTGCTCAATTTGTTGGTTTCTATACGCTTAATTTATTTTCAGGATTACACTGTTACCTGGCCCAGCTGTTGCTGCCATTCTATTCAGGTGAGAAGGTTTCTGTCTCTTCCTTTAATGTATTTGCTTGTAGTTGAAAAAATTAAAATTGTTTTGTTTGAATTGACCAACTGTTTTTTTTCCCAAGCAACCCTGGGCTCAAATGCATCACTTTTCCTGATGCTTCACTTGCTTTAAATTTTTGTTGTTCCTTTCCTTTCCCTCATTTAGGAAATTAAACTCCATTAAAAATAATCATTGTTCCCTTTAATTGTTACCCTTTATTTTAAGCCCTCCCTGACTGTGATCTCCACGGTGTTAAAGTTATTTCCTTCTTTGTACAAACCCTGAATTAAGTAGTCTAAGGTGTGAGGCTCTTACACAGATACAGCTTCCCTGGGAAATCTTGAACGAGCAGGTTTCTTGAATAGAAGGATGCTATTTCACAGTGCTGTCATTCTCTAGGTGCCTAGTGAGCACAGCAGTATCACCTTAGAAGATAATTCTAAGGCAAGCATAGACATTTTATAGTTTAGTAGGTTTTTTTCAACATCTGATTGCCTGTGCCAATGTCTTCTAATCTGTCCTCTGAAGATCATTGTTAATAAGGCTGTGGGAGCTCAGGGTGTGAGTCCATGTTACATTTTGTAAACAAAAGTTACATAATAGTTGCCTGTATTTTCCTCATGTTTTGCACTTACCTGATTCATTAAGCAGATGTTGTACAATTCCTTAGTAATACTAACTGCCAAATGATTTTTTTTTTTTTTATGTGTTCATGTTTTTAAGCAACGAGATCTGTCTCAATTTGAAGTCTCTGACTATGCCTCTAACACCATTATTTCCAGAAATAGTATTCTATTTTGAATAGGTAATTTTGAAAAGCTTTATATATGTATACATGTATGTATCTATATGTGTTTTATACTCTGCTTTCTTTCCCTATTGCTTTCAAGGTTTATGGGTGTTTAGTAACTAAACATACTTGCAGTCTTCCTCCATGTATTGCTGAAAGATGATCACTTTGAGCTCTAAATATGATTATTTTATAATATACAATAATGCTACGTAACAGCTTAGGATATGAACTTGGAACTGTAAGCAGCATGTTACCTGACATGAAATTTGTCCTTGACCCTGTCTTAATCCAAAAAGCAGGATTATCACAGCGATCAGCAAATATCTAGCACTTAAGCATGAGAAAACAAAGTGCTAGGATGGGGCTGCAGACATAAGTAAAAGGAGATTTCATAGTTTGCTTCCCACCCTCCCCCCCTTTTCCTTTTTTTTAATGAGACAGGCAGAGCTGGAGATCACTAATCTTGTCCCCACCTTGGAAAGAAGAATGCTTGAGTGAATGAAGCGGGCTATCAGGTTCTGCTCATTTCTAAGGTCCTTTTAGAGACATTCCCACTGCAGCTTTAACTGAATTTATTAACACTCTGAAAGGATTCATTATGCCACTGTAATGCCCTGAAACTCATAAGAGATGCAACAATGGCAAATAGAAAAGTCTTCTTTCCTTAAAATGAATATTCCGTGTACAGATGGAAATAGCCCACAGTGCTTCTAAAGCAATCTTTCAGCACCACTCTGTATGTTACTGTTGTTACTTAGTAGTAGAATTCACCAAAAAAGAAATAAACAAAACAAAAAACCCCCCCAAGCAACTGGAACTTTGCTCTTGGATAATTAAATTCCCATGGCTACTAGTTAATTATTTACAACTGGGAATTCACAGTCTCATTTACAGACAGTGCAATGTGTTGTGTTTGCCTGTCAGAGCTGGTGGTTACTTATTCATTCAAAAACATGCTTTTGTTTAGAATATCTTTGCATCAAAATGGAAAATCCTGAAAAGATTTACAGGATCTGTCTCAGTCTTTGCTAGAGATTTGCTGTTGCCCCATGTCTTGCAAAATTAGTACATATTGCAATGATAACTGTGTCTATCTGAAAATACCAAACCAGGATTAGGTTTTAAGGCTATTTACTTGAAGAAACACAGTCTAGGCATAGTTATATGAAAATTCTGGTATGTATGTGTAAAAAATGTAAATTCTGTTTTGTTTGCAGGAGATATTTATCAGAGTTGATGTTGGTATGGGGCCTGGATGTCATCTTGGAATGGTGATAGAGGAGATGGCTTTAAGTTCAGGTGTTCTTGATTTACAAGGGAGCAATCATTTAAGTTTTTTTCACTTTCCTTTCAAATATAATTAAAACTGCTTTACTCACTGGAGACAAGATATTAAAAAAATGCCAGAGTGACTGTGAAACATAACCTGAATTTTCACAGAATTTGTGAAACTTGGAAACACTAATTGTTCTCAGCTCCTAGAAGATTTTGATAATACATTTTGAAATCTGTGCAACTGATTCAAGATTAAAATCCTGATCCAAATGAATGACAGGGTTTCTTGGGCTACAGAAAGGCTACTGCAGTCTCAGTGACTAGAGTTATCTAGGTTGTTGAGATGGAAGAAGTGAAACCAGTAAAATTCTCTTCCCTTGCTTCCCTCTGAAAGTGTGGCTGGCCAATAAGGTTTCCCAGCACTCTCCAACACTTACAAGTTATGTATATAAAAAGTAATTTTTTTTATGTTTCAGGAGGTACCTCCTAATGGCATTGACTTCATGTTTATTCTGGAACACATTTGGCTTCAGTTCAGCTGTGGACTCTAAACCAAATATACTTCTGTTTCTCACTGATGATCTTGGCATTGGAGATATAGGTTGTTATGGGTACAATTCCATAAGGTAAAACATTTCTCAGTACAATATATTTAACACTATAGAACACCTATCCTAGAGAATTAAGCCTAATTGTTAAAAAAAAGAAAAATGTTCTTAATTTTTTTAATTCAAGAATCTAGTAGTTGTGTATTTAAATGCTTGTAAATATGCACATAGTATTGAGGCCTAAATAAACAATGTCAAGTGAAAGAAAAAAAATTATATCTTCATTTTGGTTTTAAGTTCAATCCCTTTCCCCTAGCCCTCTCAATGTACTAACTCTCCAGCCACTTGTTTTTGTATTATAGTTACTATTTTCTCTCCATATACATTAATTTCTTCATTCTTTTCCATGCATAGTTAAGCCTTACACCATTACCTGGTGCTTTTCCAGAATCCCTCATACAGTTGTTTGCTGTCTTCTCCAAAAGACTCTAATCCATACTCTTGTGGACTGACCTACATGAGTTATTATATGAGTATGTGCTTTAAAAGCTAGTGATTACAGTCCTTTAAAACTAAAAAGGCAAAGCAGGAGTGAACACGTGTCAGGGGCACATCTTAGAAGCCTCATGTTGTGTCCTCCAAGTGGAGCTCAGTTGTTTTGTTGGCAGGTTCTGGGTGCATCTCTCTCACATGGTGTTGGTGGGGTTGTGCAGAGATATGGGAATGTGCTTATGGGACTCTGTTGTCCTCCTCTGCTAGTGGTAAAGACAGGGGTGAGGCCTCTTTCACTCTTCATGGTGTTGTAGTTTGCTCATCTGGGAGAGCTGGGCTCCCATGCAAGTGAACCTGCATAAGGATATCAACCTATTATGAAATAAATAGCATGTTTTAAAAACATGGAACAGAAAGTCCTGGTTTCAAGAGTTCCAGACACCCTGGGAGATGCTCTGGCTCAGTGATCTGTTGAAAGTATTGTAGTAGAAAAGTATCAGCCTTTCTTAGATATTCCTTTCTATTCTAGTTTTATTTTCCAACTAGACAGTTCCAACAATGCCTATGTTTCTTTGCAGTATTGCCAGGTGCATTCTAAGACTGCATCTCAAGAATGGATTCTCCAGTGGCTACAACCCACTTCACCCCCTATATCAAACTTATTACTCTATCAGTCTTGGAGTATTAAAGAAGACTTTTATTCTTTTTGAGAAGCTGTTTAAAAGCTTTAGTCCTTGACCATTTATTTTAACAGATTTCAGATTACCTTGCTTCTGTTAAACTTGAAACTGTTTTTTAGGACCCCAAACATTGACCGCTTGGCAAGAGAAGGAGTGAAGCTTACTCAGCACATTGCCGCAGCTTCACTTTGCACTCCGAGCAGAGCAGCTTTCCTCACTGGCAGATATCTCATTAGATCAGTTTTGGCCCATTTTTATTCACAAATTTCTTTGCATGGTACTGAGAAACTACAATAGCCAGTAAGTACTGTAATAGGAGAATTGAGCTGTTTTCTCAGCCTGAGACAGAGAATACACAGCTAGATGCTCAAACTTTCTATAAGGGATTTCTGAATGGAAACCACTGGCTTGCCAGCTGACAGAGTTTTAGCCTTACTTCATAGGATGCAGGAGATGTAAATGGTGAAAATAAATAGGTATGGAGAAATGCCAATAGCAATAATACCTGTCACTCGCTTACTGCAACACAGTGTGGTATGCAAACTGCCAGAATCCCTCTTGATGATCATGGTTAGAAGTAAGGGGTTAAACAGGGTTCTCAAGAGAAATGGGTGTGTTAACTGCTGGCATAATGCAGAAAGTCACAAAAACTGGAGTTTGAATCCATTCCCCACCTTTCTAAGGTGCCTTATAGAGGACTTCATAGATCCTCATCTCTCACTAGGTGCTGTATAGGAAAATTAGATGCCTACTTTTAGTGTTAAGTGTGAATTCAATGTGTATGTTTGGTGAACTGTTTCACACTCAACATGATACAGCATCCCTCTGAGGAAGGGAAATGCAATTGTTATCTCCCAGTTTAGATGAAGAGCAGAGACTACCACAGTTACTCAGAAAGTCAGAAAATAAAACTTACTCTATACTATCATCATGGATTTATTCTCAATTTGTTGGTAAAACTGGTATCAAGCAATATTTGTGTTGCAGTACAACTCCTTAGTACCTGAAGTGCCTAAGGCACACTATTGATAACAGGATGTGACTGCCTACAAGATACGCTTTGCTTTACATCTTGTGAGGAACTCTGCTGTCTTGAGGTCGAGCTCCTGGCACAAAGATTGGCAGGATCAGCCCAGACTCTGCCAGCAGAGATAAAAAGGCCCACAGGACTTACTGCAGCAATTTCTGTCAGGGATAGCATCCAGCAACAGATACCATGAGCTGCAGTGGAACACCAGGTCAGGAGGGCTCCCTGATAATGAGACAACATTTGCCAGGCTGCTGCAGCAACAAGGCTATACCACTGGACTGATAGGTAAGTGAAAATATTTTACCATGACCTTGAAGAATGAACTAGTTATATGAAGGGAACTCAGGGATTGTTTTAACACAGAATGCTCTGTTAGTCACAGATGCAAATCTTCTCCAAAAGACTGAGGGGAAAAAAAACACCTCTTATTTATAAGACGATTAAAAATACTGCAGCTTTAAGACAATGGTAATGCGTGTACAGGACATCCGAAACAGAATTAAAAACTGTCTTATGATTATAATGGTGAGCTTTTATTTTACTTGATCTAAGATTCTTCTAAAGGTTGGTCCACTCTGAGCGTTTTATTAATGCAGCGACTGCTCCAAACAAAATAATGTCTTTAATTATTTCATCTGCCTTTAGGAGGCAAGTGGCAGAGAAACAAAAGAGGACAGGGAGAGAAAGGAACAAAGTTTGTACCACAGCGAAGGTCATGAAGTAAAGGCATCTCACAGGTGAGGCTGTTGAGTCCCAAAGAGACATGATATGGTGGCTGTTTCCTCAACTGAAGCCAAAATGCAAAAGTGTCAGGAAAGCACTGTGCCACAACACCTTCCTGTCTGTGACTGCTCAGACACAGCAGTTTCTAGATTCATCATTCTTTTGCCAAATATCTCTAAATTCAACTGGCAAAATTTCCCTTCCATTCACATTTATTAGTCCATAAATGGGTAGGTAGGGTAAGCACTGTGACCCCTAAAAACAGGTAATTTAGGGCCAGCTGTTCCAAATACATTGTCATTCCAAGTACCAGAAATAGATGTGGCTTCATTGAAGCACAAACTAATCAACTGTAGTCTTTCTGTCTGACTCTGTAATTACTTGGCAATGGCATAACTCAGCAAACCACAGGGCCTTTTGATTCAGCACATTTTTGAAGCATACAACAGCTTCTCTTTATGTTGTGGCCAGGGATACAGCAAGATGTTTGTTTACAGCCTTTTCTCTTTTCATGGGGAGTAGGGACATGCTTGAGAAATCCTCTTCCTGAGTCTTGTGATCAAAATGTTTGTCAACATTGCCCAAAAGTTTACTGAATTGTCCAGTTATCTTCTATATGCTAAAATGAATCTATGAATTGAAAGTTTGGAAGGGAACATAATAAAGCCACGAGCAAGTTAAGGTACCTTAATTCTTTTGTTCTCACTGAAAGGTAATGAAATTCCATCCTTATGTGACCTTTGTCACCTCAGTAGCTGAGAATCCTGCAAATTTATCTATCACCTGACCATTTGGGGATCACCCATTATGGTATGATGTTCATCTGATCAGGCACTGGTTTCACTGATCATCTTTGTGCATGAGGAGACGGCGTCCACATTCTCTGGAAAAACTGAGTGACTCACCTAGTTCCCAAAGAGATGCTGACAATGTTACCTTGAGGTCCTTTTGAGTTGTTCACCGTGATGTTCTAATTTCTTTCATGCTTTAAACCTTCAGAAAAGTGGCATCAAAGTGTAAACTGTGAATCCTTTGATGATCACTGTGTCACCATCCTCTCAACCATGGGTTTGACTACTTTTATGGAATGGCCTTTAACACTTCAAAACAACTGTCAAAAAAAAACAAACCTCTAGAGCTGCATGCAGCCCTTCAAGCTAAACTTTGGCTTTACAGTCAAATAATTACCCTTGCTGTGCTCACTCTCACTGCTGGAAAACTGACTGGTTTGATTTCCACCCGCTGGAAGATAATTGCCTGTTTTACTTTGATGGGCAGCTTTTTCTTCTTCTCTTGGTATTCCAGTTGTGGGTTTGTGCAGCATTGGAACTGTATCCTGACGAGGAACAACAATGTTACTGAGCAGCCGATTAAGTTAGATAGGACTGCTTTCCTCATGCTGAAGGAGGCAATATCATTTATCAAAAGGTCTATAGTTTTCTCTAAAGGAGCTGGGATGTGCAGGGCACTTGGAATAGAGTATTTGCCTCCAGTAACGAACTGCATCATAAGAACTGCTTTGAAACTCATATCCTCGTTCTCTATTTGAAACACAATGCTTTTAAAATTTAATTGCAACTGTCTCACATTGGAAGCTACACTAAATCAGATGGATTTTAATCAGATAATACATGACCATGTCACTGTGCCCTATAGTCTATAATTAATATATTTGTTCCAAGATTAGACAGCTTGTTTTTACACTTCACTCTACAAGCCTCATTTGTGTTTGTTTTCATAAACCCTAAAAAACACCTAGATAAGATGTGTCTGACACACAAAATTATTGCATATTAAAAGATCAAAACAGTTGAAATTTATTTTTATGGATTGAAAAGGAAGCCAAATAAGATTGTTCAGTTTCTAGATTCAAATTCTGCCTGCACAGCTTTCTGTAATATTTTTGTGCATCAAGTGCCTTTCTATTAAACAGGGAAAGGAAATATTCTTTTCTTCTACTTTGTGAAAACAAACATAATGAAAATTATAACTGGCATTCTTAAAAAAGCCCCGTAAATATTACAGTAAACATGAGACTGTATCCAGTTGAATTTAATTAAAAAGTCAACAGAGTTGAGCATCTGATTTATTTAAGCACTGTGCAAATGCTATGCCTGGGTACACACTGGAAATTGAAAATAATCAGTCTGAAAAGGATCTTTCTTGCCCACATTTCATGCAAAAAGAGAATTCGTCTGTGATCAGTGAGGATGCACTAGATGTGAGTACAATCTAGACCAAATATCTGTGTCTGTGCATAGATGAATATGAAACCTTTTCAAATATTCTAAACACACAAACAAAATACTTTTTGTTTGTTTGTTCTTAAGAAACAGGCATGGACCATTCCTTCTCTTTGTTTCCTTTTTACATGTTCACACCCCTCTTTTTAGCACAGCAAAATATCTTGGAAAGAGCCATTGTGGTTTATATGGAGACAATGTAGAAGAAATGGACTGGATGGTGGGTAAGTATTCTTCATGAAGGATATGTTTCAGACACATACACATCTGTATTTTAAAGGAGGAAAACTAGTAAGGCCAAAATACCTACAGAAATGTAAGCTATTAAAAACTTCTTATGTTTGTGAAACATTGTGAAAGATTATTATTGAAATATAAGTGTGGCGTGTTCTTTCCAATTTGTTAATAGAAATCTTGCTGTTGGTCTTCTTAAATTTAAGGAAAAATTCTGGATTTGCTTGACCAGGAAGGTTTGAAAAATCATACATTCACATACTTTGCCTCTGATCATGGAGGACACTTGGAGCCTCAAAATGGATCTGCCCAGCTGGGTGGCTGGAGTGGTATTTATAAAGGTAGGAAAAACATAATAACTTTACATGAAGGTTAAAATCAGAAACAATGAACTTGCTTGGTTTAAGCTATCAAAGCTGGAATGAGTTGCATTTTTAGCATTGAGGTGCTTTGATTTTAGTCACCTTTTCTTTCAGTAAAGTGCAAGGCATTACACATATCCTTGACAAAGGTAATGTCTACCTTGATTCCTGTAAATTATCTTGTGTTCTCAAGTGGAAGGTACTGAAAAAAATGTGACAGTTCACCACACTGAACTCTCCATCCCTCTTCCCCTTCCCTCCCTCTTCTCCTGAAAGGCCTATTTCCTGATTTGCTTGTTCCTTTTTCTCATTATGTTCCAGAACTCATTGGTGTCCAGCTAATCAGTACAGAATAGAGTAAGGGCATGTTGTGTCATAACTTGCAGAAATAATTTATTTCTAGCATCTTTTTATATTCCACCCAAAATCAGTGATTGACATAAAATCCAAATGGTCTTTTTGGTCTAAGATGATCTTACTCTTTACCTCCTGCTCAGCCCTTTCTTCTGTGAATTATGTGAAATATGAAGTATGTGAAGTCCAATGCAAGCAAAGGGTTGAAGCTGTTGGATAAGCAATGTGTTACTGCATCTCCTTCTGTACCTTCAAATGAAACAAGGCAATGAAGAGGTTTCTGTTTGCTTCTGAGTTCCATGTGTGGATTCATTTTATTGCAGGTGCAAAAGGCATGGGAGGCTGGGAAGGAGGAATTCATGTGCCAGGAGTATTTAGGTGGCTAGGAGTGCTAACTGCAGGCACAGTTATAGATGAACCTACAAGCTTTATGGATAGTTATCCCACAGTTGTTCATCTGGCTGGAGGAATATTGCTATGTGACAGGTATGGAGATACAGATTTGTATGTTTACTGTTCGAGAGCTAATTACTAAAAAATTGACTGTTTCTTATCATCCTTGGACATCCCAAAAATGCTCCTTCACCTCAAGCCTAGCCTGAGATTTTAAGCTAGTGAGTAAACTCTCACAGATATTCCCATAGGCATGCATGTGATCAAAGCAGTTGTTCCTTCTGAAGACCAGGTGCGAGTTTCAAACTCAGATCCAGTCACTTTCAGGAAAGAATTGGTGGCTGAGGTTGTTTTGGCACCAACTGACTTGACTTATGGACTCTTACAAGTACCTCCTAAGTTTGTTAAACCCATCCTTGCTCAACAGGTTTTTTTAAGCATCTTTGAAAGTCACAAAATGGTAACAGTTATAAGATCACTATTGATTTCATGAATAAATTACTTTTTCTTGCGAGACCAAGCTCTAAATATTGTTTATGTACTGCTAAATGGAATGAGTTGAGCCAGATATTATGAGAAACAAAATTAAAAAAAAAAAAATAAAAAAAAATCTAGGGATGCAAATATTGGCTTGACAGTCTGCTGGCTGCTCTAAATCCATGACCAAATTATTCTGTATGCTCTCTCAAGCACTGGTTCAGCCAATGCAAAAGCAGTGCTACGTATGCAGTTCACTGTGAGGTTTGCCCCCACCTGACTGTACTTCTCTCCATTACATTAGGGTGATTGATGGACGAAACTTGGTGCCTTTACTGCAAGGAAGAGCTCAAAAGTCAGAGCACGAGTTTCTGTTTCACTCTTGTGGGTCCTTGCATGCAGTGTGGTGGCACCAAAAGGACAGTAAGTATAAATGTTTTTTCCATGGTAACTGCAAAATATGAGGTTCTTTCCTCTTGCTAATTGACAAGCTTCTTGCATCACTGATGTTTTTCAGTACTGTTGTCTGAGATTCTTGACATTGTTGTGCATGACATATCACTGATTCTGGCTAGCCAGAGGTGTCTTATAGCAAAGAAGTTTTTGTAAGTAACAAAGGGAATGCCTTATAGGAATTGGGATGAGAATACAGGCTGCTTACTACTACACTGGAAATTTAGTGTGTGTTTTTTCATATTTCTAGTATTTTCCATCTTCAAAGTCAGTAGTCTACACAGTGAATCTGATTTGTGCTGTTGGGGTGACAGGGTGTGTGAGAAGAAATCTCCTTAGTAAATAGCTGAATTCCTGTTGCTTCAGGGAACTTCCCGTTTTTCTCTATAGCCTTGTAGTTGTGCCATGAGATTTCTTTCCTGCAGGTGGAGCCATTTGGAAGGCCTATTATGTGACCCCTATCTTCAGTCCTCCTGGAGCTGGAGCTTGTTATGGAAAAAAATTTGCCCATGTTTTGGGGAAGGTGTGACCCACCATGACCCTCCACTGCTGTTTGATCTCTCACAAGACCCTTCTGAAGCCAAACCTCTCTCAGCTGACACTGAGCCCCTCTTTGACACTGTAATAAGGAAGATTGGAAAAGCCATAGAAGAGCATTGCAGGACACTGACCCCAGTCCCAGAGCAGCTCTGTGTACAATGTGGTGTGGAAGCCATGGCTGCAGCCGTGCTGTGGCACATTCCCATTCTGTTGGTGTGATAAGGAAGGTGACAGCACACAAACTTTGACAGATTATGTCTAATGACATAATCTGTTTCACTGAATCCTTTGCTCAAAAAGCTCTCAGATAATAATTGTGTCCTTTTTTTTTCCTCTTGGAAGCAAAATGAATGAAAATAAAGAAAAGAAAAAGCAATGTCAGTTGGAAATTTTCCCCTTCATTTTTCGACACTAGCAAAAAGTTTAAGGAAATCCTGGTTTTGCCGACTTGCATGTAAGAGAAAACTGTAGAGGTATATGTCTGATCTCTGACTAATTTATGCCTGCTCAAGGAAGACAATTGGAGAACACTGCAGAGAGCCTGGTGTACAGTGCTGAGCAGGCAGCAGTAAGAAGTGCTAGGTTCACATAAAACTCTAGATGTTTGCAGCTGTGCCTCTGTAGTTCACAAATCGTGGTTGTATTCTAGCCAAACATAGGAATTTGATTCATTACTGCTTCCTTTACTGCTCTGTTTTCTCTGCAGAAATATTTTTGAGACATCGAAAAACACCTGAGATGGAGTGAATCTGATTTAGTAAGGGAGTGTCTTCAAGTTCTGAGTTTGAAATCTGAAGCTTTAGCTGGGTAAAACAAAATGTTGACATGCAGTATACCTCTGCAACAGTTACAAAAGAGGTAGAAGCATTTAGCTCTTCAGCAAGAGGTCCGGGTGCATGCTAATTTGGCAAAAGCAATTTTATTGCATAGAAGATGCTAATAATGTTTTGGATTAATAATTTGCACTGCTTCAATGTCTAGAAAAACAAGGTTCATCTGAGAGTCATACTGGAGTAAAGAAAATATTCAGTAGCAGTATATATGTTTTTACCAACTATAACTTGTATAAAGGGATCATGCCAATACTAGTTAAAGAAACCACAAAACAAACCCAAACTAACGAAACAAAAAACCTGCAGGGCTGTGCCCCTAGCCTGACTTTCTAAGGAGACATGAATTTGCACTGCGTTTTGCAATGAATTTATGCAGATTTTAGGGCTTTGAACTGTATCGATGGTTGTATTTTTGCAGGAGTAGATGAAGTCAGAGTTCACTTTAAGCATCCTGCTAGAACTCTAGAGAAATTGGTAGTTGAATTTAGTAAATGGAAAAAGGTTATTGTAGTTTGTTTGTTGTTTTGCTTCCCCTATCAAATATCCCTGCAAACAGTTTACTTGCTTAGCTAGTTTAGTTGGTTAACACTTTTCTTAACTCTTAGTGATTTTTTCTGAAGCGTGATATAAAAGTGAATTTACAAAATTTTATATGTAATTTCAATATTTATGTTCTTCATTACTCTAAGTTCACTCAGAAAGCTTGTTAAAGGGAAAAGTGACTAATGAATGCCAGTGATTGCTTTTAGTACTCAGGCATGTGCAAAAAGCCAGAAAGAAAACCACAGTACAGAGCGTGTTGTGACTCAAAATAAGTTTTTGCTGGCAGAGAATTTGCCTGTGTGAACAGGGAGTAAACAGCAGCTTCCTGTGCTGAGGCACAGTGAAAAACTGGTTAGCTGAAGAGGAGGAAATACTGCATGGCTGAAACTGCAGAGATAAAAATCATCTCCTTTTTGCTTGAGGGGTTTTTTTTTTGTTTGTTTTTGTTTGTTCATTTGTGGATTTTGTTTGGTTTTGGTTTTTTGTTGTTGGTTTTTGTTTTTTGTTTTTTTCAAAAAAGTCATTGTTTAAAATTTAGTTCTGGGGGATTTGGGGGGGAGGGTAGAGGTGGTGAGGTATCAGTATGCATTTTTAAGTCATGTCAGCAACAGCATGGGCACATCTTTATCTTCAGTAGTGAGCACATGCTAAGAAAGATGTGAATAGTCTAGAAAGACTGAAAGAAAAATTTTGTCATAATTTGGCCAAAGCCAGGTGAAAATTAATGATATATTATTGGCAGTGTTCAAAGACCCACCTTTCCCAAAGCATGATGTAATTTTTGAGATATATAATTTTTTCAAGAAAAATCTTTGCACCAAAAGCATAACAAGCAGTCATACAAAATAGGTATTATAGTTAAATAGATATGAGTAAAAGCAGCTCAATGTGACAACCTATGACTGTATTCAGTTATTTTTGTAAGTGCAAGGATATGAACAAACAAAAAACCTCCAACCCTGGTATTCCTGCAACTGGATTATATGAATCTGATAGTTTAACCTACTTCATCTTTCCCCTCACTGAGTCTTACAGACTTCTCTAGTATACAGTCTTAAATTCAGCAGTCACTGTATTCAAGTGACTTGGAGAACCAAAATGTCAGCAAACAGAAAGAGCTCCTCCAAGTAATTGCTCAAGACTTTTTGATCTGTAAAATGTGTTACAACAGAGTTAAGATCTGAAAGAAGGTGGGGGCACGCTGAGTGCTCAGTTCATGCGTGGCGGGGAAAAAGTTTCAATTTAGGTATGCCTACTTTTTTAGAAAATGCAACAAAAACACAACAGAAGAAAAGAGAGAGGAAAAACATCTCTTTTGAGCCACTGAAATAGAGCAGTGACAGACGTTATAATTTACACTGAAATAACTGGATGGGGAGTCTAGAAAAGGCAGTAGCTGTGTTGTGCCAGTATTTCAAGAATAAGGACTTTGTACTTGGCCTGGAATTCACATAAAACCTGCATAACAGTTCCAGTTTGCTGGCTGTTGCTGGCAGGGATCCCAGATGATGTCCATGCTGGACAAGAGAGAGGAAAAGGAGCAAGTCCCAGCCCACTTTTGCCCACACGCTTCTTAGAGGATCAGGACTACTCGGCATACCAAGGAGCAAGAGGAATTCCAGAACAAAAAGAATAATTGAAACAAGGGTTTGTTTTCCTCATTGTAAAAAGTGGTTAGCCTTTTTTATTGTCCTAGTGATCATTTATTGATTATTACTGACTTACTTAGAGGGAATTACTATCTGATTTAATCTTGAATTTCTGTAAGAAATTGCTGATTTCTAGAGGCTGCTGTTAGAATTATGAATCAAGTTTTTGTTTATTTAACAGCTAAGGACACTGGACAAGCCCTAGGGCCCACTACTGGGTTCATCACATCCTGGTACCGTCAGTGAGAGTTCTGCTTTCAGTAGAAATCAGACCTTAACAGAGAAATGGGAATACGCACATTTAAATTGTGGAGGTTTTCTAATAAGGGTGGTACTACTTCTAGTCCTTCAGTAAGAGCAATGTTCTTAAAATGGCTTGTAGTAAATCAGATGGTGCCACAGCCAATGGTATTAAGACCCAAGTGTCTTTTTAATACCATTCATGCACGTCCCTGGTTCAAAGTTCACAGTTTTCCTGAGGGGCTGTACAAAGTCTCTGTCTAAATACTGACGTGCCTGCTGTGACCAGCTGGCTGTGGTGCAAGAACCTGTGGGGAGAAAGTGGACAGCAACAGAGCTATTGTAGCAGCTTGAAAAGCTTATCAACTCCCTGGGAAGTCAAGGGATTTCTTAGATGTTCAGATCTGTCTAGTTCTTTTGCTCCACTACAACTCAAAAGGGCTGCTTGATCCTCAGCTGCTTCATGTAGACTGAGAATATTTTCATTGCAATAGTTTTGGCTTAATCATGTACCACAAGCTCTTTAAATGCAATGCTGCCTAGCAGTTGCTGGGAAGGCAGAGCTCTGCCACCATTGTTAAAACACCTCAAACATGTCACCACTATAGATGATGACCAGAGCAATTGCTCATTCTTTATTCCCTTCGTGCACTTGCCTGATCACCACCCCAGCTCTGTCCCTATGGGACCATAGTTCATCAGGGTTTCAGGGGAACTGCAGCCAGGCTGTGATAGTGAAACACCACTACACTGCCATCTCAAAAAAGATTTGACATCCTACTAGCAAGTCCTTTTCTTCATATTAATACAGCCTGCTTTTCAAAGCATGATATTGGACTTCTGGCATCTGCATTCACAATAAGGTCTTGCTTCAAACAGCCACTGCATTGGGCCAGAGAGATCTTGCTGCTTCCCCATGAATCTTTGACTCAGCCACTGAGCAGGGAGGATGAGATGTCAGTATTGCCTTTCAGGATCTTGCCAACAGCAAAGGGAAACATCATCAAACAGAAAATTGCATAACTAACAGCGATTGAGTTTGTTGGGTTTTTCGTTGTGGGTTTTTTGTTTATTTCTTTGTTTTATTGTTGTTGGGGTTTTTCGTTGTTGTTGTTTGTTTTGGTGGATTTGTGGTTTTGTTTGTTTGGGGTTTTTTTGTTTGGTTGGTTTTTTGTTTGGTGATAGTGGTTTTTTTGTTTGTTTGTTCTTTATTTCCCATATTGTCTCAGCCATAGCCAAACAAGCATCTAGATGTTACTTGGAAAAATCATCAATGAACCCCAGGTTCTGATTCTTTTAATACTCTATTTGTGGTCAAAACAACAGTATTTGCAATTTTTTTATCTTATGACTCTTCCTTTGAAATATATAGGACAGGATTATACTCTGCTCTGTCCAGTTTAGTATTCCTCAGACATTCAAAGTAACACAGTTATGTACTAAAAAGGCAGAAAAAACTTTATCAGAAAATGCTATATTTTCATGCTGACTTTTGGAGGAAAAAACCTCAAGACTTTCATTAGTCAAGATGGAACTTTTCAGTTCTCTGTGTTTAGAAGCTACTTTTTGTTTACAAATATGTTTTGAGTTGTTATAGAAAGTAAATACTATCATTACTTTCAATCTGTTCCTTATTACAGCTGACAACACCATTGTTCTTGTGCTGTTTTGAAATGGAAAGAAGTGTGGAAAATCAGGGATTTTGCATGGATAGGATATTTCAGATGTTTTTATCTCTTTACACAATGAAGGAATGAATGGCACATCTAATTTAGCTCAGTGTATGTCATGAAGGTGAGCATGTGCCAGTCCTCAGTGGAGCCAGTCTACCATGTACTTCTTCTGTGTGACTGTTTGCCCAATTCCAGTGCAATATTTTCTGAATATCCCGTAGGCCATTCACAAGGAAAAGGAGTGCATTTCCCAAGCCATTCTTTTCCCAAAGTGACTAGGTGTGCTCTCTATTTTAGCAAGCATAGCAATTTGCTTCCACTTATTTATTTTTGTCTGGCAAGGTAAATTTTATATTTAGAAACTGAGATATTATTTCTAGATTTTTAAAGGTTGAGTTCATAGAGTTGGCAGGTAGAAAAACTGGCAGATTTTATTCATAAATGGCATTAAGCTTAGTAGTCCTTACAGAAATAATGATAAATACATTTATGTTTCTGGATAGTTTTTAGTAACATTCAGAGATAAACACCTCTTTGAATGTATTAGGTGTCAGCTAAACCTAAAAACATTGCAGTTCCTTCCCTAAGAATTACATTGCAAATACTAGTTTCAGGGATAGCTTTTATTTGAGGTATTTTTTGTAGTTTCTATGCTCACAATAAAGGTTAAATTCTTTTCCTTTAAGTTCATCTGAGGTTAAGTGAAAAGTGAGATACTAGTTTTACTGACCATTACCTCATTTGTCAAATGGAGAAAACCTTCCTTTCAATGAAAACCAGCAGTTCTGCGCATATATAGAGCAATAGGCACCTTTGGGACCGTTTTAAAGCCATTAACATTTAGACTTCCTTCCAAATTTTCCCAAGTCCTCCTGGAGTCATTGGCAGTTGGGAACAGGCCAGATCTTGCAAAACTGCATGTGAGATCACCAGAACTGCTGGGCTCTGATGGTTTTTTTTTCCTTTTTCTTCAGAATTCATATGACCAACTATGCACCTGTTTCATACAAGGGAAAACTATGAAGTTTACCAAGGAAAACAATGGTAAGAAAAACATTCACTGAGGGTCTTTCCTGGCTTTTAGGTGTTGTGCTTAGGAAAGTACAAACATTTTTTTTCTCCCTGCCACCATCGCCACAACTCATTGAGACTCTAAGAGCAGCGAATATAGGTTTGGATTTATTGGTGTTTCAAGACTTTTTACTCTACTTTTATAAGACATGGATGTTTATGAGTATGTATGATATGTAGTATAATACTATACTTACTTGCTATGTATTAGTACTAGTACTTACTATGCATTTATCACATTGTAGTATCCATTAATGAACTAGCACTCAGAAGATATGTTCTAGCATATGTATTTTACTTCAGGTGAGCATCTGTGAACTTTCAGTTGCAAACATCTTAAGTAACTAAAACATGTACGGAGATACTCTTAGGGTCTTGCCGGAAGGCAATCAAGTTTAAGGTCATTGCTGCACCTTGATTTTGCAGATGGTCCCATAGCTAAAGGAGCACTTTTCAGACAGGGCATTGTCATAATGACCACTGTGACTCCACACCAATCACCTTCGTGCTCCTGTCCCACTCATTCCCGGAGCCTTAACAGGAGCATCCTATGCCCCTGTACAAGGAGTACCTCAGGACACTTGCAAGTATCCAAACACTCATTCTACTGAGAACATCTGCTGAGATCAGTGCAAGTGTCAATAAAGAAATGCAGACACAAAATTCTTGTGTGAATGAATAATGATAACAAATAAATCAATAATATAAAAATAATTTTAAAAAATTGTTGATATTAGAAAGCTCAAGGACTTTTGTAACTAATCAGGAGCTCCATCTGCTGGCACTATTTGGTTGCTGTTTGCACTGAGTCTTCATAAAACTTTATTAAAGTCTGTTGTAAAACTGTTTTTAAACTTGTTTTTGGTAATATTACCTCTTTACTTTCACTTTTAGGAGCTACTTAAACATTTGGCTCATTTTATGCTTGTTTCCAAGAACATGTGTATCAAATCCTTCAAGACCTAATTTCTTATTGATACTAGCTGACGATCTTGGTATTGGAGATGTGGGTTGCTATGGCAATGATACAATAAGGTATGAAATAAATTATCCCTTCCTGGTGAAGTTCAGTAAAAAAATCACTGATGACAGTATTAGAAAATTGATTATTAATTGATTACTTTATCTAGATACACTTCTTTTCAAACTGTGTACAAAATAGTTATACAGTAATCCCTATTGGAGTCGTAATTATAGACATGCTTGAGAAACTTTCTTGGACTTAGAAGTTTTCCATTGTGTCTGTCCACTGTACTTGTCAGGCATGTGTATAAGATACAAATTTCCACAACTCTAAAGTTGAAATATGAAGGACTGAATTTCATATCAGTTAACAACTCTAGTAGGCTTTTTATGAAATGACAGCTTAGACTCTGTGTTATATTTATCCCTAGTGCAGTTATCAATCTATATATAGATTGATTGAGGAATGATTGTAGAGATATCCTGCCTTTGCTCTAGCCTATTATAGTCTTGGATATTGTATTGTACTGTATCTATTAACAGACTCTTTTTCCCTGTGCTACATGAGCTTTTGATATGGGATAAACCTGACATACTTTCTCCTTTCTTCCCCCTCCCTTTTTTTTTTTTTTTGTAATTAGTAGAACCATATGTATCCATGGAAAATTCATTTCTAAGGAGTCAAGGTATCTCAAAAATATCTATAACACAGAGATTTTTCTTGTTGAGTTGGAGGCAAAGAGATTTTTGTAAATTTGATGGTGATATTCTTGACAAAACTAGGATCAGGATACCATGAACTCCTGTGTAGTACATTTTTATCAGAGATGGGATTTTTCTCTTTAGGACCCCTAACATTGATGGCCTGGCAAAGGAAGGAGTGAGACTTACTCAGCACATTGCTGCAGCTGCTGTCTGTACCCCAAGCAGAGCCGCTTTCCTGACTGGCAGATACCCTATCAGATCAGGTTGGGCCTGTCTGTAATGGTTTGCTGCAGTTAGTCTAGTCAGTGTTGATATTAAAAATCCCCTTAAATAAACCATTTTAAAGACTAGTTAATCTTGGAATTTGGAGTCTCAGTGAGATGGGAGAAAGGAGAGATGAGTAATGATTGATTTCTATGGCAAAATCCCCACATAAAGCACATTTAATGTGGCTAAATGACAACAAAGAAATGGATGAAAATCTAAACAGCACAAAGCACCCAGAGGTAGAACAATTAAGAAAATAATTGTGTAAATGGTATCTGTTAGTGGTATTAGGATTATATTAAATGTAATGTTTTTAATATTCTGGCAAACTTTTTCACAGTGAAAGACATCAGACTGTGGAATAGTTATCAATAATTATGTTTTAAATGTCATTTGCTTCAGGCATGCAAATTTATCACAGAAAACTTTAGCCACTGCATATGGCAAAAGTAATCAGTGTAGCACCTCTGATGTGATTCTGACTTGCTTAAGAAGAAATGTAATAATGAACTGTACATTTCAGAAGTGTGTACTCCATACTCTGTAAGCCTTTTGTTCTATATAAAACTTTTTTTTTAACATTATATTTTGATAAAACTTTGAATGTAAGAGGCTGCCTAATGTCCAAACATAGGTGTCTTCCTACCATTTGTAGCCATCCCAGCACAGCTGAGGCATCTGCACTGGATTAGCGTATAATGGTGTGGGACTTGGAAGAGGCGTCATTCTGGAGGTCAATCAGAATATCCCATGGCATACTGAATGGCTTATAAAAAGGCACTGGGCTTAGACAGCTGAGTCCTGTTCATTAGAAAGCACAATCTGAGCAGACTGAAAATCTGAAATCTGGCTTGTGTTATTTTAAATACTTATTCTTCTCTAGGCATGGCATCCAGCACTCAACGGCAGGTTCTCTTTTGGAATGGATGTTCTGGGGGGCTTCCACCAAATGAAACTACTTTTGCCAGAATACTGCACCAGCAAGGTTATTCTACAGCACTTGTAGGTATGAGAAAGAGCAACTTGGATGAGATGACCCACTGTAGTCCCTTTCAACCTTACTCGTGATATCTGGCAGCTAGATTTTCTGTTATTTAAGCATCCTGCTTATTATCACAGTA
Organism: Sclerurus mexicanus; assembly: GCA_013396755.1. Classification (NCBI taxonomy): domain Eukaryota; kingdom Metazoa; phylum Chordata; class Aves; order Passeriformes; family Furnariidae; genus Sclerurus; species Sclerurus mexicanus. The sequence continues at coordinate 510,429 of VWZF01000722.1, forward strand.
ATTATGCTAAAAGTCCCTTAATTTCTGCAAGAGTGAATTCTTTCAAAAAAAATTGAAAGAATCCTATTGACTTCAGTGGGTCTTGGATCAAAATTCATACCCAAAAAAAAGCAAATCCTGTTAACTCTTTGCTAATTTTGCCTGAACAGAAATTAAAGGCTGTGTCTTTCAAGCACCTCTCATTTTTAAATTCTTTTTGATGTAATCAAAGCTGTAATGTGCTTAGTAGTAATTACTATGCTTTTCACACCTCTGCTCAGCTCTGCATGCTGAGGTGTCATTTACTTCCTAAACTGAAGCAAGTCTCAGTGATGTACTGACTTCACACACTGCTTACTGAAGTCTGATATAGCTGATACTGTAAACTACATTCATATACACAAGTGCAGGGCTGGTCAGCAGTTCTCAGAAGTTATTTGCCTAGGTAATAGCCCCTAAGCCTGTGGTTATAGACTGTCTGTCCTTCAGTGTCAGGACAATTACACTACTCTGTATTATGATTTCATTAAGGTTTATTATCAGTGTATGACGTATTCTGATTTGTCCAATTGTACTGGATAATTGGAATGGCCTATTTCGGCTACTCATTTTAGGATGAACCAATATGTACACCTTCTTCCTGAAATTTTTCCTGGACTATGAAGGTCAGATAGAAATTATGTGTAAAATAATTCATATTTTTTGCACTTAGATGTTTCTCTTTCACAAATGTTTCTCTTTCACAAGTGTTACTTCAGTTTCTCCTCACCAGGTTACCCATTAATGCACAGCTATTTCATCATGTGAAAAATAATAAGCACCAACCACTGCAACCTTATTTGTTCTTATTGGAGGGGGATGTCTGAGCTGGGCGATTGCCCTACACGGAATTTAAACAGATAGGCAAGGAGAAGCAGCTGTTCTAGACAAAGTGTCAATGCATTATTGCTCCCTGAGTCTGTCCCCATTCCACATCAGCTCCACCCTTGGCTGCACCTTGACTGACAGGTGCAGATAACATCTTGGAAATACAGGCAGGCACACCCAAGAGTCATGATGTCAGATTTAAGATCTTTGTTTTATATTTTCAGGGAAGTGGCATATGGGTGTGAACTGCAAAACACCTCTTGATCACTGCCACCATCCTTTAAATCATGGTTTTGACTACTTTTATGGCATGCCTTTTACCCTTGTGAACGAGTGTCAAGGCACAGATGACCCTGAACTGGCCAAGTCTTTGCAAGATACGTATTGGCTTTACACACAGATGATCATCCTTGCAGTATTTACTCTTGTGATTGGAAAATTTGCCAATTTTTTCCCAGTAAAATGGAAAATAATCATCTATCTGGCCATTTGTGGTCTCCTTTATTTTGTCTCCTGGTTTTCCAGCTATGGTTTCACCAAGTACTGGAACTGCATCCTGATGAGAAACCATGATATCACTGAACAACCTATGAACCTAGACAAAACTACTTCTAATATGCTGAAGGAGGCAGTTACATTCCTTGAAAGGTAATCAACAAAAATTGTCTCACATTTTAAGGATTTTTAATAATAATAATATCATTAAGTTTAGGCAAGTGAGTCCTATTCTCCTTGCCTCCTAGAGTGTGTCATTTTTTGGGCTATGACCTCTCCTAGTTGTTTATTTAATGTTCTATATGTCTAATTTGGAATGTGAAAAAGAAAGGGCCCATTACGGTTTTGATCTTAATACAAAACCAACATCTTTGAGGGGTGTTTTAATCCTCTCTGTCTCCCAAAACCTCAAAAGTGAAAAGATGTCAAAATTAAAAAAAAAAATTATTTAGATCACAATAAAAATTTATTGAGCTAGTAACTACACTACAACTATTTTTGATTCACAGTTTGAAGATAAATGATCTTTGTTTTATTTTATTTCAGAAACAAGCACAGACCATTTCTTCTCTTTGTTTCCCTTTTACATGTTCACACCCCTCTCATTACCACTGAGAAGTTTCAGGGAAAAAGCAGGCATGGCCTGTATGGAGATAATGTAGAGGAGATGGATTGGATGGTGGGTAAGTGTTGGTCTTGAAGAAAATATTTCATTCATTTGACCATGGAAAGGAACTTAAAGGGGTGATCACCAAATTCTATTTTGCATATGTAAAAATCAGTGAACTTGCCTTGGATACACAGTTGGTTTCAAAGATTGCCATACCATAACCACACCTCTTTTTTTTTTTTCTTTCTTAGGATGAAAGCTTAAACTTTCTATGTAAGGATTTCTTTGCCTTTTTTAATTGACATGCTTCTGTGCTGGAGTGTTAAATGCAGTCATATAATCAAATATGTCCTTGATCATGTTGTTAATCAAAATTACATTTCTCCAGCTCTGTCTGGTCTTAGAAGATGTAAGTGGTGCTGCTGCTAAATACTATGTTATACTGTGGTTATGTACTTATTCATTTTTATCAAAAAATAATAAACCAGAACTCTCTCCCAGCCAAAAGTCTAAGTTAAAAAGCTATGGAGTTTCACTTAATAAATTGTGTGAAGTCAGTGAAGACTGACAGGTCTAAATCTAGGCTCTGAGTGCCAATCAGGTTAAATTCCTAATTGGTTTAATTAGGTTTAAAAACGTAAACCATACTTAGTTGTTTCTTTCTGCTTCATTGAGAGGAGTGGGACAGCTACTGTTTGTATTTAGTCAAAAGTGAAGACCCTGTTGACAAAGGAATCACCTCTCTCTTGTCAAGGCGAAGTTTCAATCCCTGAACCTTCTCTTCCCCCAATAACCACATCTACAACATTGTATTTTTAGAGGAACCCAATTGTTTCTCATGGTCAGCCTGAAAGCTCCTGCAGGGTCTAGTTGAATCAGAGGACTCTGCCATGCTCTTCTTTGAAACTTTTGGTGCCTGTCACCTTCAGGCACAGTCTATGCAAGCACAGCTGGATAGCAGAAGTCAAATGATGTAAGGAACATGCCTTGATAGTCAAAGCAGGATGGCAGATATTAAGGACAGAAGTCTCAATGGTTGGACAGCTAAGAGATTTGGAGTCTAATTCAGAACTAGCTTAGACTTGATCTAAACTCTGTTTCAGGGAAGGCTTTTTAGGTAAGGTCTGTAATTAGCTTGACCAAGGAGACACAGGAAGTCTGTAAAGGAGAAGAAATTGAGAAAAAGAGCTGATCACTGGTTTATGCTTTATCCTTGTGCAGTTCAGCTTTTGCTGCTGCTTCTACAGCTGTTCTTGGCAAATGCATTTGATGCAGAAAGTGATGAGGATAATCAAAGATAAATCATATTCTGTATAAACATTTGATGCTATCAGTACCAAAAACATTCCTTATGAAATTAGGTTTGAATTACAGTCTGCAAAGTTTTTACCACTGACATCAGGAGATGATTGTGATTGATAGTATGCAGCGTGTTCTCAGAGTCCCTGTTCAGTTTCTGGTGAGACACAGCAGTTTTCTATGGTTAGTAATCAAGGCAGCACTAGAATTTAAGATTTTCAGGATCTTTGAGGCTACCTAGTCAGGAGAATCCTTGACTCAGAGAATTTACAGTATAAAGTTGTCTGAGTATTCTGAGTAGTTTGAATAAAAGGATTACTCATTTAAATTATTTTCCAGTTTTTTATTTTCATGTTTTTCGAGACACAACAAACAAATTTTCTAAGTGTTCATCAGCTTTCTGTGGGGCTCTTATTTCACAGAATCACAGAATTGTACAATATCCTGGGTTGGAAGGGTCCATCAGGATCACTGAGTTCAACTCCTGGCCCTGCACAGGACATCCCAAGAATCACACTGCATGCCTGAGGGTTTGTCCAAACAGTTTCTGAACTCAGACAGGCTTGGTGCTGTGACCACTTCCCTGGGGAGCCTGTACCAGTGTCCAACCACCTCTGGATGTAAAACTTTTTCCTGATATCTAACCTTAACCTTCCCTGACACAGCTTCATGCCATTCCTCAAGTCCTGTCAATGGTCACAAGAGCGAAGAGATTGGTACTTGCCCCTCTGCTTCCCTTGTGATAATGTTGAAGATTACAACGAGGTCTCCCCTCTGTCTCCTCTTCTCCAGGCTGAACAGACCAAGTGCCCTCAGCTACTCCTCATACGGCTTACCCTCCAAACCCTTCACCATGCTTTCTAAGCATGGATGCTTTGTAAGAGCTTAATGTCTTTTTTATATTGCAGTGCCCAAAATTGTACACAGTATCCAAGGTGAGGCCACCCCAGTGCAGAGCAAAGTGGAACAATCCTCTCCCTTGACCAGCTGGAGATGCTTTGCCTGATGCCTCCCAGGACAGGGTTGGCCCTCCTGGCTGTCAGGGCACTGCTGACTCAGATTCAACATTACCAGCGACCAGGACCCCCAGGTCCCCTTCCATGGCACTGTTCTCCAGCATCTCATTCCCTAGTCTGTATGTACATCCAGGGTTGTCCCATCCCAGGTTCAGAATCCAGCACTTGCCCTTGTTAAACTTCATATGGTTGGTGATTGCCCATCTCTCATATTTGTCGAGGTCTCTTTGCACTGAATGTGGTAGATCATTACAGAACTCATTCAGATAAATGGAAAGACTCAGTCTTCATTGAATTTTGAGTAAAGACTTAGAAAATCTGACTGCATCTCCTGATGTAATTATGATATTTTGCTTTGTTTATAGGAAGGCTTCTGGAGGTTATTGACAAAGAAAGCTTGAAGAATACAACATTCATTTATTTTGCATCTGATCATGGAGGATACTTAGAGGCTCACAGAGGAAATTCTCAGTTGGGCGGGTGGAATGGGATCTATAAAGGTAAAATTTTTGTAGTGTACATGCATAAGACTTCCTCTTTAAAAGAAAATGATAAAATAAAATACATTCAGACAGACTAAAATTTAATAAACTATATGTTGGGATTGTAATCTTGGATTGTAGATCTGAAACAAATTAAGGGCATAAGCTATTCATCTTTCAGCCCCCCAGTCAGGATCATTTTCATCAAAAACTCCTGACAGTTGTCTAACCCAGTTCTTAAACACCTTCCATGATTCCTCAGATAATCCAGTTTTCATTGTCTATGCCAGTGGAAGCTTTTTTCTAGGTACCTACCTCAAATTTTCTTACTGCATCTTAAGCAACAGATCATGATCTATTCACTAACCTACAGAGAAGAGATTATACCTTTCCTGCTTATCATGTATTTCAGTGTTGTTTTGTTTCCCCTTGCTTCTCTTTTCTTTAGACTTCAGTATACTTGAACCCCCCTTCTAGTTGTGTGTTGTATTTAAATATTGTAAGCATGGTCTCTTATCCATAACCCAAAGTACTACTTGAAAATCTGGTAGTATTGTGGAATCACAAAGTATCACAAGTTGGAAGGAACCCACAACGATCATCAAGTCCAACTCCTTGCTCCTCGCAAGACTCTCTGAAACTAAACCATATGACTAAAATCATTGTCTAAATCGTCCTTGACCTCTGACGGGCTTGGTGCCATGACCACTTCCCTAGGGAGCCTATTCCACTGACCGACCACTCTCCCAGCAAAGAACCTATTCCTAATGCCCAGTCTGAACTTGCCATGATGCAGATCCAGAGCACACTGTTTGGAGTGTCACTTGAAACATGCTTCTGTTTTTCATAGTAGAGAGAATCACAGAATGGGTAAGGTCATCTGGTCCAACCTCCCCGCTCAAGGAGGATCATCCTAGAGCACATGGCACAGGATTGAATTCAGACTGTTCTTGAGTATCTCCAGTAAGGGAGACTCCACAATTTCTCTGGCACTCCAGTGCTCAGTCACCCACACTGTAAAGAAGTTCTTCCTTGTGTTCAGGTGGAATTTCCTGTGCATCCATTTCTGCCTGTTGCCTCTTGTCCTATTGCTTGGCACCACCAAGAAGAGCATGGATCTATCCCCTTGGCTCTCTTACTTCAGATAATTGAAGGCATTGATGGGGTCCCTTCTTCAGTCATCTCTTCTCAAGTCTGAACACGTTCAGTTCCCTCAGCCTTTCCTTGTGAGATTCTCTAGACTCCTAATAATATCTGTTGCACTCCATGAGTGCACTCCAGGAGCTCCACATCTCTCTTGTACTGAGGAGCTCAGAACTGGACACAGCATTCCAGATGTGGCCTCACTAGAGCAGAGCAGCAAGGCAGGATCAGCTCCCTCAACCTCCTGCCAATGGTCTTCCTAATGCACTCCAAGACTCCAAGGTGCCACTGGCCTTCTTGGCCACAAGGGTACACTGCTGGCTCATGTATGGCTTATTGTCCACCAGAACTCCCAGGTTCTGCAGAGCTGCTTTCCAACAGGTCAGCCCCCTCCCTGTACTGGTGCAGGGGGTTATTCTCCCCAAGTGGAGAACCCTGCATTTGCTTTTGTTGAATTTCAAAAGGTTCCTCTCTAGTAATTACCCGTGTCAACACTGACAGATATCATGACATCTATTTTCTATATGGAAAAAAACCAACTATATAGTTCTCCAGTTTCTCATGCATCATTCAGATGTTTCTTCTAGACTTTCTATGACTGGCTTGCAACACAGTGACAAAAGCTCTATGGAAACGAAGATCTATGGAATCTCTTGCATGTGCTCCCTCCAGACTGCTAAGTCTTGAAAAGCTACTGTGACAGCTTGGCATTTACTGTATAATGAAGTCTGAAAACTTTACCCATCACTTATTCCTCAATGGAAGAAGAGTAGTGTGCACCTTGACCTTGCTCAGCATCATAATGCCCGTTGTCTAGTAGTAAGTTACTTGATGAGCCACACAAGCAATGGTTGATACAGCTGCGATGCAACAGTCCTAAATGCAAAATTAGCCTTTACTTCTTGAAATTAAGTTTCCATAACAGTAACAGTCGCAAAAAGGCCAACAGGCTCACTTGAATAGCTGAGTCTAAGTCTAAGGAATTCATTTCTACTAGCTGAACACAAGTATATCAGTAACAGGAGAGTCCGGAGAGGAAAGGTAAATGTGATTAGAGATTTAAGTATAAGAACACAAGGATGAAATCATGCCTGCTTAGACAGAAGGCTAAAGGAGATACAATATCAATTTAGATATCAATAACAGAAAAGCATTCCCATTTATGTCCACATACAGTAGAACGGGGGACATGCCAATGAAACTAACTAGCAAGATTAAAAAATACAGTTTGATTAATAAATATCTGCAAAACTCATTGCTGCTATTTGGAACAGCATATTAAAAATAAGAAGATAAAGAAACCACACATCCCAATAATGAGATGCTACTGAATGACAAAGCATCAGATACTGTTATTTCACATAGCACACAGATTATTTCACAAGCTGGACTTGTCCTGTTTTAATTCATCATGACACCTTGTCAGCCTTTAAATCCAAGCTCTGGGAACCTTGCCTCTCAGTTGTTACTGTTAGCACAACTCCTTCATAGCAAGGTACAGCATTATTTAGCACAGCCTGACTAGTGTAAGCTACTATTCAGCTGCTAATGTATTAGCTAAGCTAATCAGCTGGTTTCAAGCTTTGTTTGCCAGTTTTCCTACAACACTTTCCAGCCACACTTTGTCATTTCTGACTTTGGTAGGAAGAATAACAGAAAAAGTCATACAGCTACTTGAGCTTAATCATTTTACAATTTTTGTTTTCTAACTGAAGCCTCCACTTGGACTTCTGACTTTGAACCACATTGTTTCATTAATATTCTCATCCTTGACATCTGTAACTTGTATCTGTAATTAGTTCATGGTTCTCACTTTGAAATACTTGTCAAAAAATAAATATTTTGACTTGTAACAGACACTGCAGGGAGGAGGGAATTTAGAAGACCAGATAAATGCAAGAGAAGCCAAGTTAAGAATGATTCTCTGTATTACCTCAAGAGAATTTCAACAGAAATGCAGGTGAAAAGTCCTTGTCACTGCAGCATATTCAGAGCACTCCCCTATTTAATGCATGGGTTCTGCAATCTTCCATTTGGGACCACCTCAGAGCATCCTTGGGACTGTAATCTCCTGGAAGGCAATCAAACATTATCCCAATTCCCCTCTCTGCCCTCCAGATCTGCACTTCATTTTGTAATGTCTCTGCTGTGTCTGATTGTGACCTGACAACCAAGCTTGCCCTGTGTTAATTTCTGTTCATCAGGTGCCAAGTGGGGCTGCAACCTCTATTCTGTTGAAAAGTCAGATTTTGCTTTTTATTAAGTAACAGACTTTATTTATTAACAGATCTTTTTTCTTGGCCATGTTATTGGAGAGTGTGCAGAGTATTCTCAGATGTGACCTTCAATTTAAGCTCTGTGTCAGAATGACTTCTCAGGCATTGGAAGGTGGAATTGTTCCTCTTTTGCCAAAAATGCTGCTTAGTAGTGGGTTATGTGCCACCCAAGAAAGAATGTAGAATAAAGAGGTTAATAACACTTATTTTTTAAGAATGGAATTTGCACTGTAGTCACTCTACTGTTCTCCAGGATTTAGTCTGTTTTCATTAAAGTTACATGAATATTCTAGAATTTTAACCTTTTATTATACAGGCACAATAAACATCTAGTATCTTTTCTTCTTTTATCTTTTTTTGACAATTTTCCACCCTTCTCTAACAGGTGGAAAAGGAATGGGAGGATGGGAAGGAGGAATCCGTGTTCCAGGAATAGTTCGATGGCCAGGAGTGTTGCCTGCAGGAATAGTTATTGATGAACCTACAAGCCTTATGGACATTTATCCTACAGTAGTTCATCTGGCTGGAGGGGCAGTGCCTCAGGACAGGTAAAGAAGTGGCTTCATAAACTATATTTGCTTCCTGTTTTTGACTTAGATAGAAACTGACTAAGTAATGCGTTCTAACAGCCACAGGTTAAATCCTGTCTGTTTCTAAACCAGGCAATTTTCTAACTTTCTTTCTGCATAGCCTTCCCCAGCTTCTATGGAAAACGCAAAGGAAAAAACAGTATGTTTTATCAAGGGTCATTTAGCTAACTTAGTTCTCTAATCACCAAAAGGCAACTTGGTTGATTTGAGACACTAGGATGACAGTAAAAAAACCCAACAATATAAAACCAAAACAAAATCCACAACTCTTTTGATTTTTCTTTCTTTTAATAAAAAATCCACAGACTTTTACAGGGTTGGTGGGTCCTAGGACGAGAAGTCTAAGAAGCCTGGTTATTCACAGGTAGGGAAGGAGGAACAAATGGCACATGACCTGCATTTTTCTGCCAGTACCAAAAAAGTAACTTCTTCAATAGTAAACAATTTGTAATACCTATGTTAATCTCCTGTAAAGGACATGAGAAAGCATGGGTGGCTAAACCATTTCAGCAAAAGATATAAATGTACTGGTGGTTTGTAACTAAACCAACTGTTAGTAAATTCAGTAGGTGGTTTTGGGTTTGGGGGTTTTTTTTTGACAAAGGCTGGAGCTCACAGAGCTGTCAGTGACTTCAGTGACTTCCATTTCAGGTAGCAAAATTAAAACCTGTGAACCTATGGTTAACACTTACTTTCAGGAAAATTACAGTAGTGGTGACTTACCTCTCCAGGCAGGACGTGTGAACCAGCTGTATTTGCAAAAACTTCTAGTAACTGCTAATCACTGATCTCCACCCATCCACACAACTAAAAATCTCAGGCCTCAATAGCTAAAAAGTACCTTGGTTTAGAGATGACAGTTGAAATTCTATTGCTGCATACATCGAGAGTGGGTACTGCTCATGCTCCAGCTGCAGACTGAAATCCTTAAGCAGTGTGGTGACTCCAGTTCTCTCCATCAGGGTAATTGACGGGCACACTCTGCTGCCTCTGCTGAGTGGGCTGGTTCAGCGCTCTGAGCACGAGTTCATGTTTCACTACTGTGGTGTGTTTCTGCATGCCCAGCGGTGGCACCAGAAGGACAGTGAGTATAAACATCCTCCTCCTGCAGATCAGAGATGATGTGATGACCTCTACCTTCCAGTAGAGTACCATGTGAAAATATACATACATATATCTATGTGGAGTAAGTTTATTGTCTCCAATTCTCAGTTTTTCAGCAAGGTGCAGAATGGCCTCATTGCTAGCTGTCCTGCCTTGCCTGAGATGGAGGGTTTTGCTTCCTTGAAAGCATAGCTTCAAGAATCCCCCATTTTGTTGCAGTGTTTGTATCACTTCTGCCATAAAAGCATGTGGGATCAGCTTTAGTGTAGGATTGAATTAAAAAGAACTGTGTGTATAAGGTCTTTATCTTAAGCAGTGGTTTGTTTGTTTTCAATAGTCCTATCTTATTCGTTTCATTTTTTTTTTTCCAGCTGTGGCATTAGATAAGCTGACTGCAGCTGTAGCGCTTTCCTGAGCTTTCAACAAGCACCCAATCTTTGCTGATATCATCCTCCATTACAGTGTAAAAAACAGCAGGCCAGTGACTGGTAGCTTGTCTGTATTCCCACTAGAATGCAGGATGGAATTTGTGTGACCAAACACAGGTGTCTGGATCTGAGTTGCTTGTTTTCCAGTCACTGAAGAGATGCAGATGTTAACAGGGTGTGATTCACCTACATGTGGTTAGCATGTCTGTGCTAGATCAGTCATGTCTGATTCTTTCAGCTGACTTAAAAGGGAGCTGGGACTGACCACATCAGATAAAAAATAACTAAAAGTTACTTGGTATGAATTGCACCTTCTTGGACTGGATGATGTGACAATAAATTCTGATGTGACAGTAAGCTAACACATTCATGAGGATACTGTAGTCAGGTTTTTCCGTTCTACACAGGTGGAGAAATGGAGATGCTGATGGAGTGGGCTATGCCTACTCATCTACCCATCCTTTAGAGACTTAAGTGAGCCCTTTTAATATTTGTTTTGCTTTCCCTACCTGTGAAGTGAGAGAAGACTTCCAGAGTTTCCATGAAACTGCAGTTGGATAACAGTTACAAAGGGTAGGGCATTCCACTGCCAGCAGCCAATTGGATTCAGCTGATATGCTGACAAAGGAGCTGGATGTTCAAAGGGCACTTTTCGTACTGGCCATGGAGTGAGACAACCTCAGGCAGCCCAGCAGGAAATCCTTTTTACATTGCAGTGTTAACTGGCTGATCTTTCTCTTGCCAATTTACATTTCCCATTTCCTTTCTGATACAATGACAGCATAAACTATAGGTAGTATTAAGTTAGCAATCTATTTCCTTGGTGAACACTTGAACACTGCAAAACTTATTTGTACTTGCAAATATTTCAAAATTAACTTCTCTGTTCCCCTGGATACAGGAGGGAAACACATGAGAATATCAGAATAATGGCTGAGGACTTTGCTGCCTTTCTTGTTGGCATGAATACATACATACCAGAATTGTAACACCAAACTTTTAGTCACTCTTCCTGTTTAACCTTGAGGTTGGTGCCCTCATTATCATACCACATTTGACAGAGGCATGGTCCTCAGGCAGGAAGTCACTGTGCTTAGCAAACAGGAAACACGAAGGAAAGGAACTGAGGAATAAATGTGAGGATATGATGCAAGGTGCTGCAGTGAAATTTTAGTTTTAGGTACATAATCACTAAAGATAAATCCAGGTCCTTCCTTCAAGGAAAAATATGTAACCTGCACAAGCCATATAGTACTTGAGGAGCTAATGCCTTCAGGATGAACACTGATTAAGGAGCTGTATGGTAGAAAATGTAAAATACAAGGGTGTTTCATAAATCCAGTTCTTCAATTGAGTGGAGAACTGAGGTAAAGTTTGTTATTGTTTTTTAGGGATTTTGTTTTGTTTTCCTCTTGGGATTCCTCATTCTCTATTTTTCTTAGAGAAAAGGTGCTGAGAATATTTTTGTCTAAGAATTAGGAAAGGGATCTTAAGAAAGAATGAAAGAAATAAGAAAGGAAGGAAAGAAGAAAGGAAGGGAAGGAAAGAAAAGTGAAAGAAAAGAGTGCTGCAGCTGCCTATCTTCTGTTTTGTAGCTGGGTGGTAAGGCCTTCACAACCCTACTGGGGCTGCTGCAGTCGGGCAGAGCTGCTGCAGGGCTGGTGCTTGGTGCAGCCACAGGCTCGTGGGTCTGGTCCCAAGCTCACTCTGTCTTGCTGTGTCCCTCAAGCTGGGGGCCTGATGAGATGGCCTGATACCACCACAACTGGGAAACAAGGGGACCCCGGAAAGGGAATCTACTTTAAAGTGCTCAAGACCAACATTTTTGTCTGGATCAACTAATTACTCACCTGAGGAGACTGGTTTGGGCACAATCAAAATACATCATCTCATGATGTGTGTAAATCACTGCTCTGCATCTTTGCTGTTCCTGTGGTGAGCAGGCCTCTGCAGCAATTATAAATCAAGATTAAATCAAACTAAAAGAGAGTAGGTTTTGATTAGGTATTAGGAGAAAGTTCTCTGCTATGAGGGTGGTGAGGCACTAGAACAGCTTACCCAGATAAGTTTTGGCTGCCCCATTGCTGGAAGTGTTCAAGGCCAGGTTGGGTGAGGCTCTGAGCAACCTGGTCTAGTGGAAGGTGTCCCTGTCCACAGCAGGGAGGTCAGAACTAGGTGACCTTTAATGCCCCTTCCAACCCAGAGGTTTCGGTGGTTCTCTGATTAGCTGAGCTAAGCCCATAACATATCAGTTTAAGCAATCAGTTTTGGTTAGGGGTTGGTTATTTCCCCAGCAGAGAGCAGGGGGAGCACAGGCAGCTCCACATGCCATGCAGCAGCTTCATTCCCAAAGCACTGTAGCTGCCCATGCCCTACTGAAGCCCACACCCTGTGCTCCTGGGCAGAGGTTTGAGCAGACAGGGGCATGGCCCATAGCCCCTGAAGCCTGGCAGAAACCTCAGAGTTCCCTATGTGAACCTCCCTCCCCATGCACCTCATACACAGCAGGCCAGGGAGTCAGAGACTGACAGTGAGCTGCCACTGGACATGCGAGATATCAATTCACAGACTGATGGCAAGCTCGCTTCATCACATCCATCTCTTCTCTCCAGGTAATGTTAGTGGACAAAAGGAAATGGCCTCAGGTTGCTCCAGGAGAGGTTTATACTGGATATTAGGAAAAATTTCTTCATGGAAAGGGTTGTCAAGCACAGGCTTCCCAGGGAAGTGGTTGTGTCACCATCCCTGGAAGTATTTAAAAGACGTGTAGGCATGGCAGTTGCAGACACAGGTTAGTGTTGGGCTTGGCAGTGCTGACATGACAATCTTCAGGATCTTTTCCAACCTAATTGGAACAATTCTGATTCTACACTCTAACCCTAAGCACAGTCACCTGTTCATTTTACCTAGAGCACAACAGCAGGCAGAAATTCAAATCTTCTATGTCTCTAAATCAGTCCCCATCCTTAGAGATCTCACCTTGTTTCTTTTCCATGCACATTTTTTTTTTTCTGGAAACAGAAAGTGTCTGGGCAGAGAAAGTGGTGTCTGACTGCCAGACTCCTGGAGAAAATTCCTGCTAGAAGAGTCATGCCACACTTCCCTACTGAAAGGTTAATACATACTCCAATCAAGCAGTGCATTCGAAGAACTGCTTTTCAGGTTGAAGGACTGCTGTTCTCCTCACCTAGCGTTCATCACTTGTTCTTCCAAGCTATATAAGTTCTACATAAGTAGCTACAATATGCAGATGCAAGATGTGTTTTGTGGCATTTCATGTTCCTACGAAGCCACCTGCGCAGCTAGTTTTCCTATGCATGCCATTCTACAGTTTTTACCATTGAACCTCAACTGCTCATGGCAAGAGGCCTGAAAACAATGCAATGTTCTGCATATGAAAGACTAGCTAATCAATTATGTGTCTCAGCTTTCAACTAAGACACAAATTTTGATACTTTGCTCCAACTACTTCTGACTGGGCTGACAGAATTTTTAGAGTCTGTTTTAGCTCATTTACAAGTAAATCACACTTATGTATTTTTTGCCTGTTTACATCTGGTTATTCTAGTTATGAAGCCATTGTATCTTGATGTCACCCAAGCAGACCCATCCTTGAAGCCCTTCACTGAAGCTAGAAAAGTCCTTGTTTACATGTTAGAGTCCTTTCCTTTACCCCAGAGCAGTAAGTCTTATTAGTGACAGTCCATTTCTTTCTGCTCATTAAACTGATTGATTGCTACCAGATGGGTTTGAAAGAAAAAGATGCATGGCCCAGAGAGCACATCCAGCCAGCAGCAAAGCACACACTCAAATAGTTCTAAGGAGTAGCTGTCTGTTCTTAGTAAACCATCAGAAAGTGAGCCCATTTCCTTTAAGAAATCCACCTTCTTCATACTTTCTCTCACAATTTCAGAAATGGAGATACCTAACATTTAGAAATGTTACAGATTTACTATGCCAAAAGATTTCAGAATCATTGATACATCATCCCTCCACAGAACATGGACATTGAAACCATGGGGTGAAAATAAAGATACACAACCAGCCAGCAACTGGATATTTTAAGCTAAAATATTACCTGAGCCTTAATATCTGTTACTGATTTCCTCTCACCTTTTCAGAAGTTGTAAAATTTTATTCATTAACAAAATAGTGTTCTAGTAGTAGTGACAACACAGAGACCAAAGAATAAATCTGCAGGCCCCAGACATAAAGCACAACTCTGGAGACAAGAGAAGAAAGGAAGGGAAGTTCAGCTGATTTCACTGAACCAAAAAGAAAATTCCATATAGGGACAATGCAGTTGTCGGCTATTTGTGCTCAGTGAGTTAGAGAAACATCTCCAAGTGGTTAATGTCCCCTTTCTTCTTGTCGCCTTTTTTCAGACATAGTACCTAATTGCTGTCTTCCTGTCTTGCCTCTGTGCTCAGTGTACCGTATTCTAAGTAGAGGAAAAAGGAGGAGGGAGGAGGAAGTAAACCCTGATGAACTGCATTCAGATTTAGTTGTAGCCATTTGCCATGTTTTCGTTACAAGTTACAGACCTGTGGTTATTCTGTGGTCAGCACAAGAGCTTGATGATGTGCAAGCTCTAAAGCTGCAAACTAGTTGTCTTCATCATGTTAACTTAAAAATTAGACTCCAGATATTATCATTTTCATGGCCTGCAATTACCACCCTATTTTAAAGTGTGCTGAAATGTTAGCATGGAAATAAACTGTGATGAGTTTCTGCCCAGGTGTACTTGTTCACTCAGATATACAGAGGCAGCAGAAGAACCACCTACCAGTACTTGCACCCAGAAATTGGGAACTTCAGTTTTAGAGTTTTAAAGGGACACAAGAAAGTGGCAGACTCCCTCTTTATCCAAAGTATTAGGCAAACCATCCACATACCCTACATGTAGCCAGAGCCAAGATGTACCCATAAGCCACAAAAAAACATCTGAATCCTTGCCAGCTTCCACAAAACCCCTTCCCCTTGTGTGACAACTGTGACATAAGCTTACCTTAGGAATGACAGAGTAGATCACTTAAATGGGAACCAAAAACTTTCAGGACACACACACACACACATACAGCCTCCCCCCTACCCCCCCAACTCCTAATGCCATTAAGCTGTACAAATGTGCTTCTTCTGTGACAGGTGGCACCGTATGGAAAGCTCATTATGCTACTCCAGTGTTCCAACCAGAAGCCTCTGGAGCCTGCTTCAGAAGAGGAATTTGCCCCTGTTTTGGGGATGGTGTAACCCATCATGACCCTCCACTGCTGTTCAATCTCTCACAAGATCCGTCTGAGGCAAATCCTCTGTCAGCTGACACTGAGCCCTTGTTTGACACTGTGATGAGGAGAATAGGAAAAGCTATGGAAGAGCATCGCAGGACACTAATTCCAGTCCCACAACAGCTATCTCCTTACAATAATATATGGAAGCCATGGCTGCAGCCATGCTGTGGGATGTTCCCATTCTGTTGGTGTCATGAAGAAAATAACAAAGCAGATAGCACAGTTTAATACCAAAATCAAAGTAAAGTTAGCTTTAAAGTTGATAGTTTTCACATTTGCATGACTGCAGTCATAGAGAAATTAGAGATATGGGTTAAATTACACTGGAATAACTAAAAGACACATTATTGATGTTTTTTGTTCAACCTTTTCTCACATCCACAGAAATTCAGTAAACCTGTAGTTTAAAAGAAAAATCAGGGGTCACCTGTGTAATCTACCCCTCAATTGCATAATTCTGCATTAAATACCCAAATAAATATTTTTTTTTCTTACTGATTTTCAATTCAAGCAAATGATGACATAAGAAAGTAAACTTTAAATTGCATATGTTTGTATGGGAAATAAGCTTACTAAGACAACAGGACTGACCACAAAAAGATATCCTTATTCAGGCCTTATCTTTTTAATGAAAAAAATCTATTGCCTAGAAATGAAGTGATGATGTCAATGAAAAAAAAATAATGAAAAAAGATTGCACATTTAATTTGGAAACATACTAAAATGCATTTGTCTCTCAGAAATAAACACCTACTAATTTACAGCAATTTTTTTTGCCTCATCTGTACATTCAGTTTTCTATCATGTAAGAATTCCCAGGGAAAACTGAACTGAATTCTTTTAAAAATTAGATAGCTAAAGTTAGCACCTCAAGATCAGCAGCAAAGTATACAGCTATTCTAAAACATTAAACCACAACAACTCTTACCAACATGTGTTTTCTATGTAGTTGTATCTCACTTGCAAGAGCATTGAAAATCATCACCCAGCTGCCTTGAGAATCTATGTCCCAGATTTCACAACCTGAGACCAATTCATAAGCTGCATGTTCCACTTGAGTGATAATGACTCTGATTTCATGAGTGCCATTAAGGCCCATGAAAAATGTGCTTTGTTTTGTGAGAAAGCACTTTGTTTTCAGTAGGAGTTGTTAAAAAAAATCACCTCACACACTAATCACTTCTGTGTACAGGTAATCTTCTCCAAGCTAAACAAGTGTCAGCACTCTGTATGGTCATTAGGGAAAGGGAGGGGATTAAAATACCTAATCCTCCCTTGCTGCCCTCAAGTTAAATAAATTCATCTCTCAATATATAATCCTAACCATGCTCTTGCAGGGTTTTGTGTCAAGTCCAATTTTTAAATGGAGGTTTGTGTACTTTTTCCTTCCAAAAAGTAGATTGCAGGCAAGAGACTAAAATTCAAATTTCTAAGCCTTCCTGAACACTGTATATTCATTTGTACCACACAGCTAAAAGGTCACCCAGGTTTTAAAAGTAACAAAGGATGGTAAGAGCTGCAGAGCAGGTACCTCAGGTGACTTGTTTCCTTAAAGCCAGCCATCTTGCAGAGTCACACCAGTGAAGGTCTATTCAGTACCAAGTTTGATCATTTTTTGCCTTTTATAAACAAGAAGAGATAAGAATGCCCACAGCAGGTCCCAGCTCTTTCACAAGCCTCAGGACAGAAGTGAGTATATGCCTGGACTATGTACCTTTAGCAGTGTTTTCAGAGAACTTCTTAACTTAGACCTCTGATGCGGAAGGTCAGCAGTGTGCTAAGTCACTGATATTTAGCTCTAAACATGGTTGTGACCATGATGTAACACCAAATGCATATCTCCAAAAAGCTTATCAGGCATTACTTCAGGTTATCTCCCATTTCATCTTTCCTTTAAAAGGTCACCAAGAAAGTTATATGAAAAACACTCCACATAAATCAAAGGACACATATGACAATGAACTGATTGGATGCATCAATGCCACACTTGACAGGTATCTAAAAATACATTTGTTCTCACTGCTTGATAGCATTTAAATCCACATCAGCATTGCTAAAAACTTGTCAGAAGATTTGACATTTTTCTGTGGCTGACAGGGACCAAAACCAAAGCAGCTGCGTTTCACTGGATACATGCAGGGAGAAAAAAGCATAAAAGACTATGCATTTTAAAGCCTGTTTGGCTCATTCAGAGATGGAAGACATATCTTCCTGCTCAGTGGGGAACAAAACCAAAAGCCTTTCTGTAGAGTCAAGCCAGTTAGTTCAGTAGCATCTACATTTTCAGTTCAACATGAGGATAAGCTTTTCCTCAGTTCACCTCACTGCCTTCCCCACTCACACACTCCATTAGGTTAGATAGCAGGAAAAAGTTTTTCACCCAGAGGGTGGCTGGGCACTGGAACAGGCTCCCCAGGGAAGTGGTCACAGCAACAAGCCTGAGAGTTCAAGAACCGTTTGGACAACGCTCTCAGGCACATGGTGTCATTCTTGGCCTGTCCTGCATAGGGCCAGGAGTTGGAACTGATGATCCTGATAGGTCCTTCCTTCTCAGCATATTCTATGATTCATACACAAAAACATGCTGAGTCCCATACTAGGCCATGACAAGAACACTTACCAGGAGGTGGGAAGGTCTTCAAGCACCCACTTAGCATGTAAGCATAGGTCCAAACACTAGGAAGGTCAATACATCAGCAAAACCCTGAACTCCATTTCCAAGCACAGTGTGAAAAAAAAATCACTCTGTATAAATGTAAGCATTAAACATTTGTGTAACACCTCTTTCCTCTGAAAGTTAAATTCACTAAACTGCCATATAGAGTCAGATACTAAGGAGTCACGTAGATATCCATGTTGCCTTCCTGACATCCAAACACAGATAATTTTATCTTGGCTGGCATCTGTGGAAAGTCAGAGGGGCTTTCAGGCAGAAGGGGGCAAAATTAGGGATGGCAGCATAGAGAAACCACCTTTTATCAACTAACTGTTAAGAAACCTCAGCCAGGCAAGGGGGAATGTACTTTTCCCACACAGAGAGGGAGAGGGCAGACAGAGCACACAGAGGTGATCTGCAGGCAACAAGGAGAACAAAGTAATGGAAAATGGATGAATAGGGTGCACATCCCTTAAAAAACATGGCAGACAAGAGAGAAGACTATTTTCAGCCCTAAATTTCTTTTACTGTCGAAAGATAACTGTATTTTAAAAGACAGAAACTTTGAGGGGACAGTGATAAGCAGGCAAAGCAGGTTAATTATTTTCACCTGTTTTGTGCAGATCCTAACCAGGAGTGGTTGCAGATCTCTTTGTATTTACTCTAACCAGATCACATAAGATATACACAAGATATTACTCTGATCTCCAGATAAATGTATATTCCCCATAAAGCAGGTGAAACCAACATCACCCAAAAGTTATCCTCATGCACACTTTGACATAAAATGCATTAACAGGTAAAACAGCTGTTGCAAAAGCTGCTTGAATAACACTGGAAGGAAGAAACTCTTAAGTCAGTTCCCTAGGTTTGCTTGAAAAATCATCTATAACAATCTTTTGCAAATTATAGTAATATAAGAATAAAATCTAAATTACATGCTGTCTCCCTTCCTTTCTCATAGTGTCTGCCTTCTTTTCTCATAGTTTCTCCCTTTGTAGAAAGGAGCAAGGACTACATAACAATGGCCTGTTGGGAAAACCTAAGGCCAAAACTGGCCAATCGCCAAGCCAGCGTTAACCATACAGGAATGTGCCTACACATGGTTCAATATAGACACCATAGAGAGGGGAATATTACTCTGTAAAAAATGAAGCTTGTTTTACTGTAAGAGCTGTGGTTGTACTGTGTAAATATTTGACATTCATGTTGTATGAAGCTAACTTCCACTTAAAGTGTTTGATCATAATTAAATGATATTTGGAATTGTTGCATTAGACTGACTCAACAGAGCAATTGTCAAGTCTCACAGGAGTGAGACAATAAGCTTCTAAGAAACCTCACTTCACCATGTTTAAATATTAGACATATTGCTTTGCTCCCTGCTGGGACTCAAGGGAATGCCAGCATATGGATCACAAGACCCCATCATTTAAGGATGCAAAATAATTGTTTAACAAATAAACTCAGAAAAGTAATTTGACCTCCTAGTTTATCCAGTTTGAACTTCCTGAGGGCTGTGAATATATTTGAGAAGAATTTACATAAATTACCAAGGAGTAAATATAAAAAAGCTTTTGCTTATTGTTGTAGGTTAAAATACACACATGCAGGCATATATATTGTATTGAACTCGATAAAATACTGGAAGATTTTCTTAGAATGTTTTTATTGTAATGTTATATCTAATTAACTCCATGAAAAAAAAAATCAGATTTATTTAAAACCTAGGTTCTTTCTGGATTACCATGCTACTGTATTATTAAGATTTTCTGAAAGCAAGGAAAAAAATATTAAAAAAAAAATAAAATCCCAACTCCCCATGTTGAAATAAGTGGGGTATTTACAGGATCCAAACAACCCTGGCTTCTGCTCTACTGTTTGTCTAAAAATTGTAAGTAAAAGGTTTGGAAACAGAAAGAATTTATGGAGGTTTAAAAATTTTAAAAAATAGTCTCTAAACAAAATATAAAACAGGTATCCACCCATCACATGCAGTCAGTTCTGTTCACAGTATTTAATACTGTGAGAAGGCTTTGAAAAATGTTACTGCTCTAAAATAAAACAAATAAACTGTTTCACTTATTTATCATTGTTCAGAACACTGTACAGTGCCATAAAATAGAACAAACATTTTTCCAAGGCAGTTAACAGCATGCCAACCACCAGTCAGCAGCTGGCTGCCTTGGAATTTTAATTTTTTTATCCCTCCAGTTTTTTGAATTTGAAAGGGCTCTGACAGCAAAGTAAAATTCAGGAAAAAAATCTTGCAACTGTATTTTTCCCCCCTATTTACAGAATATAATTTTCAGCTTTCTACCAATTTTTATTTATGATGTTTAAGTCAATTATATATCACTGTCTTTTTTATCTAACTGATATAATTATGTTATGATGTTATTACAGGATTGAGTGTCACCCTGTTAACTGTCAGCACCAATTTTGCAACCAATATACTGACAATGCAGGCTATTTCAATGACCAGTAACGGACATGTATTTTTGCAGGCTACTTAAGAATTTACTACTATGCATTTAATCTCATTTAAAAGGCTGATTAAAATAAATAAATACAACTACAGAAACAATATGTAAAATATTAAATATATAAAAATAATATTATGACAAGAAAACTAGTGGGGAATTGGAGTGTGAGATATGAATTAATGAGTTGTGAATTATGAAAATAGGCCCATTTCATGTTATTTTCAAAGTAATAGGAATCAAAACAGTTTAGATTAGGAAAGCAACAGAATCACATCCATTAAGGAATAAACAGGCATGCTGCAGACTTGTTGCTGTTTAACAACTAGATCTTTACAAAAGCACACAAACATATCTCACCACCTGCTACTAACACAGCCTCTCATGACAGAAAAATCAAGGTGAAAAAAACCCAAAGTGAAACTACTAAGCATTTTTTCAAATACCAGCTTCAGAAAAACAATTGTTGTGAGCTGAATGAACTAGAGAGACAAAGGAAACTTATTTAACAA
The DNA here is from genome assembly GCA_013396755.1 of Sclerurus mexicanus. Lineage (NCBI taxonomy): Eukaryota > Metazoa > Chordata > Aves > Passeriformes > Furnariidae > Sclerurus > Sclerurus mexicanus. The sequence goes on from VWZF01000722.1 coordinate 531,657, forward strand.
GAATAACCCAGTTGGAAGAGTAATCACAAGACACTAGACAGTAAGAACAGTAATATTTCAAGAACAACAATCTCTTTTTCCTGTAGGCTAGGAAAGTGCATTAGCCCACATGTCTAAAATTTTCAAGAATTTTCCTTGTGGCACACCCACACTATCTCCTGTTTATACACCAAACAAAATTGTTGTATGGTAAATAAAATTACCCTCTAAATCAGGCTATGAATAATTCCAAGCAAATGACTGAAGGAGAATCAGCATATTTTGTTTTAAACACAAGCTGTCCTCTTTAAATACAGAGTGCCACACAGTAATAGGTCATAGTCTAGCCTTGTTTAAAGAGGAACAATGCCAACAAAAAGCCTACATTTCTTAACTTTAATGTGAAAAAAATTCCCGGTAAAGCTTAGTAAATTTTTTTTTCATAAATCATGTTTCGACTTAGGTAACCTCAGCCCTGCGGTTCATGACAGCATGCAGCCCACAACACCCCTCAGACCTGCCTGTGATCCCAGGATTTCAGAATGACGTCCATAAAAGCATATAATGCTGCCTGAAGCACAGCACTTGCTAATTCTGGATTCACATACAAGAGTCTCCCTTCTCACACTCTGGTGACAACAGTGCTGGAAGCCACTGCAACACTACATTATGTGCAACTAGTTCAACTTCCTTTGTGTGTACAGACAGGACACAAAAACTTGGGCAGGGCCTTTAACAGCTATACTTTTTCATGAAATACAGTAAACAAAATACTGTTGTGCTAATTCAAGAGATCCTAAACATTATAATTATGTATGTCTGTAGAAATAATTATAATTCTAACCTTTTAATTTTGCTCAGCAGGTAATGCTAATGTCTCAAAAGCAATTAAATAAAATTTAAAAAAAAAATTAAAGTAACTAGTCAGTCACAAATAATAATACCTGGCAGAGTGTAAACAACCTGTAACTGCATCATCTGATAAGCACATGACTTCATATGTCCTTTTCATTTCTTTTATTTCCATTGCATTAATGTACTACAATTCTTTACAAAACATTTTATTTTTATAAGCCACACAGTACCATTTTACATACTAATAGTTTGACATGTGTTCAATGACAACTCCTCTTACTACGTTCATATGATTATTTTAAAAACATTTCAGTTACTGATTTCACATCAGTATTTTTTCTCCCATAATCTCATTAATGTGCCCAGTAAGATCTAGTAGTTACTGTAAAAAGTACAGCTGCCTGAAGCACAGTTCACATTGCTGACTAGTTTTATACAGTCCTCAAAACCTGTCTGAATTATGTTAGCAACAATGCTTATGAGACAGAGAACTTTCTCAGAAGTGCAAAAGGATCACTAAGAAACCGGGCTAATCAGCAGATCAAATGCCATGTGAGAGTGCACTGCAGCTGCTGTCATCTCCACACAGCACTAAGAGGTAGAACGCACCTACCTGTGCTAACATGTGAAGGTCTCCTACCCAGACAGACGCAGGCTTATCAAGGGTTCCCACATGAGTCAGACAGAGACGATTCTTCTCAGGTTCTCTGTTGACCCTAAACATCTAACTTGGCCTAGAAGTTTGTATGCAGAAGACACACCAATGAGATTCACATTTTAAGAGTGCTTAGCATAAATGAGAACTAGATAAAAATCAGAAAAATCCTACATAAGTAAAAGCAAATTCACGGTTGAGAATATTAGAAAGTAATTCTGAGATACTCAAAGATATTTTTTCCTCTTTTAAGAGACCTTTTGACTCTTTCATTCTTTCCCTAATTTGTGCAAGTTATTCTCTGCTCCACCCTCACATACTTTTTGATGGAGGAAAAAGAAATAAAAATTTTTTCCCTCCTATCCTGCCTTTTTTTCTGCTAGCATCTATGGCAATCCCTTTTTTTGCATAATGTTACATCAGGGTTTCTAAACTGAATTCCCAAGTTAATTCATTATGTATATCTCTACCAAAATTGGTGACATATTAACACCAAAACTTTTCAAGTCCTGCATCATCATTGCAGAATTTTAATTCTAATATTGACTGAGGTTACAGATAACTATGTCAAATCTGTTATCATATTAGCATGACTGTCAAGATTCCATCTTTCAAAGTTTTTTACTTTGAAAGAAAGTAGTTTTTCTTGTTTGGTATGACAAACTTGCTGAAATGAGTCAAATTTAGATACCCAAATTCACAAAGCAATCCCCTATAAATCTCCTTAATATAATGGAGTCTCACCAGTAGATTTTTTTTCTGGAACTATCTTCACAGATTTATTAGTTCCCACACACAGCTATTGTTTAAAATAACTTCAAAGGGCCTGTTTACTAAAACAAGTGCCAACTGTGTTTTCAGTTGCACTCAAATTGTCTGCAATATGGGGCAACCATGCTAAGAAGGAAGAAAGCCTTTCTCAGCTGCAGTTTGAAGTACTGTAAACAAACTGATATAAAGCACCAGAAGGTTTACACCATACCATCAGCATTTCTCCCTCTTACTACACAATTCAGAATACACAAGTAAAGCTAACAATATTTTAAAAAACAACAGTATCCTCTATAGCAACAATATAAAAGGTTAAAATACATTATCAGTCTGACTTAGGAGTTTTAAACCACTCTTCCTCACACTAGTTATGGAGCTGAGCATCTTCCCATAAATAAACAGAACATCCACTAGTGATCTCAGATGAAGTCTGAATCCTAATAATCCTAAACATATTTAAATCAAACTTTTGTTACAGGCTCCTCTGAGGTCAGGATTTCATCTCCTTTTTTCTCTTTTTCTCTTATTGAAGTCTACATCATGGTCACTCTTGAAAGTGTTAATTTGGTTTCTAGAACAAGTTTATCATCTTTTATAAGTACTTCAGGAACAATCTCAGTCTGAAAAATAATCTCAACTTCCAAAATGTTTCCTATTCATGACTGTTTCTGCAGAATGTTATGGGGAGGAGCAGGGAAAGTGACAAATACATGAGAGTTCATATTCAGAACATACCATTCATTATTCTTTCAAAGGCACTATATGAGAACAATGAAGATGAGACACAAGTAACAAAGATGAGGCACATTTATCAGTTAAAAAACAAGAGTCTGTATCTGTTAATCTCCTCCAAGAATGTATGAGGATCCACAATAACCTATGGTGTCAGATAAACTGTTGAGATAGCCAAGTATTCAAGAATTGTGTTTATAAAAGAAACATATCATGATGGCCATTACAGTAAACTCTATCTTAATGTAAAAATGCATCCAATTTCTTTTTGATATGTTCAAAAGCATCTTTTCCCATATAGTCCATGCGCCCTTCCTCCCATTTTCTCCGTTCATCTTCTGGAATTGGTTTTGCCGGTTTGAAGTGAATAGACACCTCTGAAACGGAATCTGCAACCTCATTCTGTGGGAAGAAGCAGACAGTGGGAAAGCAGTCATTTGGTTGTTCTCATTTCAGTGTTGTGAAGTTAAACCTTAAATGTCAAACTTCTGTATTGCACACTCCCAGATAAAACAATAAACTATTCAAACATCCATTCCTGTTTTGATAATATGAGCCCATTTTCACATGCTTTTACTACTTTCCATAGCATCTTTGAACATACCAAACACTTATTTTACTGTTCTTAACTCAGACCTTAGCAGACTCAACAACAACAAAATAAAAATATCACAAATATGGTCTGTTCAGAGTAGAATATCTCATATGATAAGGGTTAACCATTTATCTGTGCAAATTTTATTTTCAACAGGCTTTCACGTGAACATACTTTTCTGGAAGTTTTAGTAATTTGTTTTATCTGAATTCCAGTGAGATCAGTATTATTTAGCACATGGCTCATATAAATTAATTCAAAAGATTGACACTATTCATTATACCAGTAGCTAGTTAATTTTGAATGACAGTCCAAAATCATGATTGGTGATTCAAGGTCAAGTTATCATAGGTGCACAAATGCAAGACATTATTAGTGATAATTACAACCACATAAAAGAAAAATTTTGTCCATGCTTGACCAATGCCAGTAAAAAGGGAACATCCCAGCAATTACAATCTGTAATAAAGATGAAATATAGCAAGGACTAATCAAGGCAGCCACTGAAAACCTGCCTTCAGTGCCACTCAAATTGGCTCAAGGGCAAACAACTCATCTCATGTTATAAACAAAATTGAATTCAATTAGAATGACCTTCTAGTGAAGCCCTCACAAATTCAATATACAAGTGTTTCAGAATAGAACTTAATGGGCAGGAAGCAGTGGCTTAAACTGCCTAAACGCTCTGGAAAATCCATTCCATCTGTCAGTTTTGGGCAGATAAGGCACAGGACTTGTGCAAGACAAGGTAAGGTTTCAAACAGCCACCATGACACTATAGGCTTAATTAACTGCATCCTTCCATCTGTATCCCCACCTGCATCCTACTCTGTGCGTGACTCTAAACATGAGCATATACTCATGCATGCTTCCTCCCTATATATGCAAACATGTAATGTGCATTTGTATTTAATTTTTGGGCAGTAGTCATGCATGAAGATTTCTTTATAATTGGCAAGTCTTATCAACAGCTCTGGATGCCATTAACAAAAAGACAGGAGTGGTTCATGTTTTTTAGAAATGAAGAATTTTTGTTAGGGCCCAAGCACCCCCTGCTGCATAGGAGCTACAGGGTTTTTTTCCTCAGTCTTAAAGTATTTCACCACAGTGCTTTACAATCACACAAAAGGCCTCATTAGGAAAATGGCTGTGTTGTGTATCATACAAGTCCTTGACGCTCTCAACCTCATCAACACCAAGTCTGTCCCTGTTGTCACATCACCCACATGTGCAAGTGCTCATAAAGGCAATGCATGATCACAAAGGAAAGCCTAGTCACTTAGGCTCCTGTAGATTCCTTCTCCACTTGCTTGGAAACACCACTTCAGCAGGTTAAAAAAAACCAAAACACCAACAAAACAGAACAATCAAACAAAAAAACCCAGTTTTGCTTGTATTAGTATTGGAGAACTAAAATTAACACCACACGTTGATTACATGGGGGCCAGCACACAAAAACACACATTTAAAAACTCCAAGTTTTGAAAAGAACACTATAAAGTGATCATATCCCAGTAGTGGAAGCAGTGAACGAATTATATAGCCAAAAGATTCAGGAATTTATTTGCACATTGCATCACAATTAATTGAGATTTCCCAAAATGATGTCAGCAGCAAAGACATGCATGCAATTATCAACAGATGTACAATGCACAAAGCTACTTATACCAGTTCTGAGGCTTCCTGAAACGCAGGATGGGATACAGGTTGTTCTGAAGGTCTGTCAGGCTCAGAGCGATGGACGGTAGAATCCCTTGGTTCAACTTCATATGCAGGTTGCTAAAATACAGCCACTGAGGTTTTATTAGGAGAATATTTTTTCATAGTTTCCCTATCATGAGCATTCATACAATACAATTGCTTTCAGTCTTGGGGTAGGGGAAAGCAGTGGATGGGAGGAAAAGCAAGGAAGCACACTATGACCAAGGAGAAAATGCATCTCACCCAGGTTTAGCTATCAAAAGCGCATTGAATTGAAATTCCCACTATAATCAATCTAGGACAAATACCTCCAGAGGGCAGCTCATCTCATCCTAAAATCAGTTCAAAGTGGCTGTCATTCTTCAGATACAGCCTGGGAAACAAGCTTACAGTAGATGCCTAGCATTCACGAGGTCAAACCTCAACAGGAAAAATCTCGTTTTAGGATAACAGTTGGCTCTATGATGCCTAAGTTTTTACATGCATGAAATAAGAACAGAACAATGAAATATTGCCCCAAATATCTGCATTTGACAGATACCAAAACAGATGTGTAGGCAGACCCCATTCTGAAGTCTTCTGCTCAAAAACAATCTCACAAGACTACTGAAGCAAAGCAACAAAACACAGTGTGATGATATGTATTCCTAAGAAGAGAGAATCAGACTATTTCTTTCCAATTAATATGGCCTTCTGGTAAACCAATCCTAGTAATTGAAGTAATAATAGAACTTTAAATTTTAATTAAATTATTTTAAGTGAACATTATTGATTTTTTACCCTAAACAGCCATCTTGATAATTAGTCCTTATTTGGTTTGAACTTTTCCAGTGGAGTCAGATGCATGAGGCACACAAGAAAATACATTCTTTCCAAATAAATTATTTTAAAGTTATAGAGCTGGAAGGCTCACAATTTTCCTTAAGCCCCTTGAAAAGGAAAAGGAAAGGGAGACTACAGTTTTACTTTATGGAGTAACTATAGTCTAAAGAGATGAAGCACTGAACATACTAAAATGTGTTTTCATCTTACTAGAGAGTAGTTCACAATTACAATAGCAGATGACATTAGAACACTAATTTTATTTTCTCCCAATTGTACCTTGGCATAGCATGGTTCATCATACAATGTGTAATGACTTACACCTGCAGAAGCATTGTGCTACTATTTCCAACATAATTCCTGCATAAAATAAGGGGAGCCAGTGAAATGGAAGCACACAAATACAAGAAAAGTGACAACAGAAGCAGGGAGACTGCAATGTTCATTAGTAGATTCTTTCAAGAATCTTTTTGTTGCCCAGTTCACAGAAATTTGGGGAACAGTTTTCTGGGTCAACACTTGAGAGGAAAAAAAATTCTATGGAAGAGTGATAGAAAGAATTCTAGTTTAAAATATATTAATTTGCAAGAGTAATAATATTCAAAATATTACTTTGGTAACAGATTTTATTAAGTACCTAACTTTGAATAAGTAACCTCTTCCTAAAATACAGTGCAAACTCCTTCAAGTTCCAGACACCTCTTTTATACATGACTAAAGATTAAAGAAAATTTTTGATGCTAGTAAGAAAATTCAAAAGCTACACTTAAACTGAAGATAAAATCTCCCAGATCAGAAGCATAAGAATCTCCTTTTAGTATATGATTTTGCTTTGTTACTGCAAATAGTAATATACAACATACTTACAGCTTCAAATGTGAGTTCCTCAGGTGAACACGCTGTGGGATTTATTTCATTTGTCTGCTCTGGAAGCTCAGGCATTTGCTGCAAATTGGCCACATAAGGACTGACCTTCTTCAGTGCAATTTCAACTCCATTGAAAGTGTGCTAATGAAGACAAGAACGTCTCATCACTAAAATACAGTTTTGCAGGAAATTAGTATCTTATTTACACCAACTGCATTTCCTTAGAGGGATTTCAGCCTGAAAGGAATAAGTTAATGCAAAAAAAGTGTGAGGTCCTAGATGCGCAGCATGTTGCAATTTAGATTTTTGCACTCAGAAGCATGCTAACATCATCAGGAGGTAAATCTAACAGGTACTTCCACCTTCATTTTACCATAGTTAAAATATTTCTTTAATGCACAACGTCTTAAAAATTAAAGCATGTTAAAGTATGAGATCAAAAACTACCTATTCCTTCCTCTGCCTTCCAATTTGTCATGAGGTTAACAAACCAAATTATTCTTTGATGCTTTGATGGTAATTGTTCAGGTGATGGGACTATGGGACTATGCAATTAGTTCAAGGCTGGTAATAATTTAACATTACAAAACATTAAGAAATATTTACATATGCATGAATGTGATCTTATTTGTCATATCTGGATACAAAATTAAAAACTGTACTTCTTCTACACGTTACTTTATGTTGCAGGTCTCCAAGAAATCATCTATTTTATCAGCAGATTTTTTTTTTAATTCTATTCATGAAAAGCACAGATTGCTGCATTTCCTTCAAAGAAAAAAAAATAAAAAAAAAAGACAGATCAATAAATGTTTTGTGACATACAAGTACTGGATATAACATCCTAAATGATATTAACACTGCTTTTGCAGACCTGATTTATTTGTTTTGACCCTCATAAAAGAAGTTACAATGCAGTTCTGAAAAGTTAAATTTTATTAAAGTCCAAGGACTAGTTGGATGGTCTATATCAACTTAGCTTCAAGAAAAACAAGTCTGTTTGTTTCACAGCCAGATTATCACCTTCTCTGGCTAACTTGTATCACACTTGGTCTTTAATTTGCAGAATCTCTGCACATGCATTCCCATAAAAACTGTTTATAAATTAAGAAGAGGCCTACAGGAAATCTTTAGGAGGGATTTTTATTACTATTGGCTTTCCAAACTGCTACTTTGAATGCTTTTACAAGCAATCAGTGCTACTACCAACCAACAGGCCCACATGTATTGGGGTTACATGGCAAGGTAGCAGGAAGGCTACAGGAGTAGCTTCTGTGAGATGCTGCTAGAAGTTCCATGTTCAATGGAGCCAATACCAGATAGCTCCAAGATGAACCTGCCACAGGCCAAAGCCAAGCCCATCAGCAATGATGGTAGCAACTCTGGGATAACATATTTAAGAAGGGGGAAAAGTTGCTGTGGAACTGGACAACTGAAGATGCACAGGTGAGAATATGTGAGAACAACAATTCTGCCAACACCAAGGTCAGTGGAGAAGGAGGGGGAGGAGGTGCTCCAAGTGCCAGAGCAGAGCTACCCATCCAGCCTGTGGTGCAAACCATGGTGAGGAAGCTGTTCCCCTGCAGCCCATGGAGGTCCACAGTGGAGCAGAGATCCACCTGCAGTCCATGGAGGGCCCTATACCAAAGCCAGTGGATGCCTGAAGGAGGCTGCAACCTCATGGGAAGCCCACACTGGAGCAGTCTCCTGGCAGGACCTGTGGAGCCATGGAGAGAGGAGCCTGCACTCAGGTTTGCTCACAGGACTTGTGACTCCATGGAGGACCCACACTGGAGCAGTCTGTTCCAGAAGGACTGCACCCCATGGAAGGGAAGCCTGTGCTGGAGCAGTTCATAAGAAACTGCAGCCCATGGGAAGGACTCATGTTGGAAATGTCCATGGAGGACTGTCTCCTGTGGGAGGGACCCTACACTGGAACAGGGAATGTAAGGAGTCCTCCCCCTGAGGAGAAAAGAGCAGCAGAAACAACACATGACAAACTGACCGCAGCCCCCATTTTCCATTCTCATGTGCCACTGCGGGGAGGAGGTAGAGAAAACAGGAAGTTGAAACCAGCAAGAAGGGAGAGATGGGGACAAGGTGTTCTAAGCTTTGGGTTTACTTCTCATTACTCTACTCTGATTTGACTGGTAATATGATTAATTTCCCCAAGTGGAGCCTGTTTCACCTGCGACAGTACCTGGTGAATGATCTCTCCCTGTCCTTATCTCGACCCATGAGCCTTTCATTATATTTTCTCTCCCCTGTCCAGCTGAAGACCAGAGTGATACAGCGGCTTTGGTGGGCACCTGGGGTCCAGCCAGAATCAGCCCACCACATCATATAACTTCTTCCTCTAGCAAACAGAATTTTCAGAATTTTTGGTTTTGATTCCAATATATTCCCATTAACTCCTTATCACTTACCTTGCATTTCTTAGATTCTGATTCTTCTGTCTTCTGAAATTTTTCTAACAAAGGCAGTACACTGGCACTGTATATATTCCACCAGAGGGCAAGAAATGACAGTTCATGAAAAGATCCAGAGGTGGTGCCATCTTGCATAACTCTCTTTGTCTGAAGGTTGTATTTGTAGTTCCAGGGCTTTGTTGCTCCCAGGAAGTGAACAACTTTGGCATCTCTACCAAAACTGTAGAGTTCAAATATGCATTAAATATTTCTTTTAGCCTAAAGAAACATGCTTACTCTCACAAGAGAGGTAATTCGATATTTTGTAACAGTAACACATTCAAGATGAGTATATATTTTAATGTTTTATTTTCTATCTTATTAAAGTCACCTCATTTAAAATACAGAAAATAAAATGTTGCATTGCCATTTGCTTCCAGCTGCTGATTCTAGTAGAAAAGCTCATGAAGGAAACTGACAGACTCATGAAGTACCATTTCCAGTCCTTCTGTATGCTCGGTTCATAAATAAATACCACTTCAAACATTAAATCAACATAATTGGTTATTACTGATCCCATATTTAAAATTACTCATAAATACATTGACCTAAGTTCACCTTCCACTAAGAGTGTATTGTGCAACTGGAACAGAAATTCATAATACCTTAAATCCTTAAATTTCCTTTTACCAGAAAAGTTTCTCAGCTGCATTTTCTGAAGTCTTATAATTAGTAGCACAAATTTTGTTTCACAGAAGAACCTAAGAGATGTTCATAAAAAATTTAAAAAACTCCAGCTGTTTCTCATAGAAATTACTTGAGAAGAAAGGAACAAGATTAAAAGTAAAGCTGTCAGAACCTAATGCGAAATTACATCTTTTCAGACATGAAAGAAGCTTCTCTGTAAGAACATGAGATAGTGTAGACAATTCTGGGATCCTCGCTGTGTCCAGATGCAAAATGGCATTTAAGCTTCTATTGCATAATTTTATGTAAGATCATTTGTGACTACTGTAATTTATAATCAATGGAATATGCCATTATTATACCCTTACAAAAGGATGTTTGTTAACAAACTACAGCGGTTTACAGTCAGTCAGAAGTGTTACTACTTACTGATTGAAAGCAGGAACATAGGAGTATACGGCACTGCTGCTTAAGTTATAGAGGAAAGGTAAGTGTTTGCCAATATCTGCTGTTGCCCAGTTGCTGAAGAAGCTATTCAACAATCCTTGATCACCTCCTAAAGAATACATAAAACACAGTATTACCATAATTATGTGTACAGTCAAATTTATATCAAAATTTCATGTCCAAGGATGGAAGTGAGACTGGTGCGTTCATGGGACTGTAACTTGGAATTGAAAATATGGCCATGTGAGCAGGTACAAGTGAATAATACCTGATTCACTCCGATGCAAGTTCAGTGTATATGAAGTGCTATTGTAATATATGAAGAAAGGAGTAGGGTTTGGTCTCCCTCAGAGCAGAAGACTTCTGAAGATCAGATGTATTTCTCTCTCCTAAGCCAGACAGCAAAATTAAAACTTACTGAGCAAGATTCAGACCCAATTTTCCTTCATTGCCCTTTTCTGGGAAGCACAGTCAATAGCTCAAATACAGTATAAGAGGAAAATTCTGCACCTTTAGTTCTTGTGAGGCAGAATTATACAAAGCCCAGAGAATTCCTGCCTTATATGCTGCCTGACAGCATGGAAACTATGTCTTGCACTTTATTGCTTGTGCCTTGCCCCTTACCATCAAAGCTGCCATGTTCAGCAGCAAACTGGAGCAGGAGGTTGTAAGTTTTCAAAGAGGGCCGGAACACAAACACTCCACTGTTGAAGCAGTCAGGCCAGCCAGAATCAGGAGCTGCTGAAAAATCTTCTCGATCAAACAATTCGTCAACATTGCAAAGTACCTTAGAGAAGGTAGGAAAAGAGAAAAAATGTTAGAGGAAATGTCTGTCTAGAACATGAGTTGCTAAATTAGTACCAATGGAATAAATTGCTAGTTTGGCCTGGTATATGGCTTGTAGGGCATAAAAGCAGGGGCAGTGTAAAATATGCTGGGGGTCAGAATCTCTATTTTTAATATAACAAGGCAACATGGATTGTGGTTCTCCGTGATTTCTCTGATAAAAGCACAAAGCCTGTGGTATTATTTCAGGAATCTCAAAGACCATCCAAAAGTGCTTTTAAATATTATACCATGCCATGAAAATACACAATTTCCTTCGTTCTTAGTTCACCTTTCATAATTCATTATTCTCAGTAACTGCAACAGAGCTGGATGAAAACTGGGCATCTACATCATTCGAGTTAGCAACAGACTGACTAAAGGGGTAGTAGAAAAATTGTCTCTTGCTACCAGTTTTCTAATGTAAGTTCAGAGGTTTGCTTTTCTTTGGTTTTTGAGCTTCACATGGAAGTGGGAATAAAAAAAAAAAAAAATCAAGTTAAGGCCCAGATCACTTTTAAAGTTGATGGAAAGATAGCTGTGCAGTAACTGAGAGTCAGGACCCCACCTACAACTGAGCCACTGTGAACACCAGGAGAAGAAAATCTTTTTAGGAGAAAGATTACTTAATTGAATTTAAAACAAAGACAAAAATTTGCCTTCCTCCTTTAGCTTTACTGTAAATCAGGAAATCATAAGCCTCCCTTCTCAAAAAGAAAACCTTAATTTGGTTTCTAATTAAAATATAATCCTATTAAATTAAAATGCATCAAAGTGAGCCATGAAAGTGCAAGGGAAGGCTGACATGATTGTCCTTGCCAAAATTATAGGCATTTTTTTGTCTCTATACCTCTAAAAACTTTTTCTGAAAAAAAAAAAGTGATTAATGTTTAAAAGTAATTAATGTTTCTGGGAATTTTTTGCCATTTCAAAACCAGCCTGCCTTCCTGACCAGAATAATTTAAGACAAAAGTATATGAGAGAGATCTATTTTAAACATCTGCCAGAAGACCCTGTACATAGACTGAGTTTGTGATCTCTTTGGGGGACAGCCCTGAGCCTACTTTCCTCCAGGAATGAATTTATTTTTATGCAGCAAGTAAAACTCTGAGCATTGCTAAAACATGCCAGCTGGAGCTCCTGCGAACTTTGTGACTGCCAGCAAATCTGGTCACTTCACACACCAACAGGCTGCCTGACAAGGAAGTATCCCCCACTCAAGAGACAGACACAAATGTTTCCATGGCTCCCATTCTACTCACCAAAGTGTCTGCATCCATGAAGACACATTTGCTATAATGAGTAAGAGTCCAACAGTGAAGCTTAGTGAAGGTTACACCCAGTTCTGGCCTCTGCATCAGAGCCAAATGGACTGAGTCAGCACTGTCAAGCACATCCACCTTGATTACTTCATCAAATACACTGCAGAGGACTGACCTACGGGAGTGAGGAGAGAAAGAAGGGAAGTTAGACAAGTTCATCAGAGCTCACTTCAGGCATGAAAACAGTGACACACAGCACCATATTAATTATAGCAATAACCAAGGCTAGACTGATTGGTTAGAATAAGAAGTCAGAAGTGAAAAGTCCTTGGAAACAGTCTGCTGAAGCAATAGCTATCGGTCATGCCACAAACCATTGCCTCTTCCACTACAGGGGCCAGAACATCTCAAAAAGCAACACCTGCTGTATGAAGGAAAAAACAATCCTTATTTTAGTCACTTGATCTCCTGTAGAAACACCAACAGAAATAAAAGGCAGCTTTCACCTTGCAAATTGATTCTAAAGAAAAACACCATACTTTGTTCCCTGTACATTGTACAGGATGAGACATGCATTGCCAGCATAGTCATTTACATATATTATGCCCAAGTAAACACAGCTTCAAAACTGCAAACAGGCAATATATTCTTTTGCTCATTACTACAAATCATTTCAAATGAGACTTTTAGGAAGACATCTTTATTCTATACGTGTCTTTCATGGGAATTTTAGAGGCAACACCAAAGTAGGCAATTTTCCTACAAGAAACAAGAAAAGTCTTTTAAACACAGTTTATTTATTTGCATTACACTATTAACAACAAAGTCCAGGATATCACACAAACACAGAAAAAGAAAAGCCTACGCTGTTTGAAATCCAGATTTCAAGGACATTAGCTTTTGCCTGACTGATCTTCGAAGGACTGGAGTTAACTCAGAAAGATCTAAGAGCAGGTACAGATTTTTAGAAGGATAGTTCAGCAAGGTACTTTTTTAAAACTGGAAAGTGATTTAAACAGAGGCAAGAAGAAATTAATTTCTCACTATGATAGCTGTGCACCAATATTTTAAGATTACTCATGTGAAACCTAACCCCTTATGCTTTTGGAGAATTCTGATCTAACAGGTTTCTAAAAGAGAAACACTTGGGAGGTGTGGGGGCAAACCAGTAGTGCCTTTATTTCAGCTCAAAAGAAAGACACTAACACCTTAGTTACAAATTTTTCAGCTTACGTTTTTAAGTATGGGCTTAAGACACCTTCCAGCCACAAGCTCTACTCCTGCAAGTGAATTCTAATTATGCTTAGGATCTTATCATGGATGTTATTTGGAACTCCTCTCAGAAATCACTGCCTGAAGTGCTGAGGCCTGAACAACAGACCCTGAGCCAGAGTTGACCTCTAGATCAACCTTCCAACCTAACGTTATATTTAGCATGTATCTGCTTATTAGCCAAAATTCCACTTAATTAGTGAAGATTTGTATTCATTATGAATGTATCTGTCTTTCTGTATTTAGAGACTAGTCGAGGCCATGGAAGCAGATGGCTGGCCTTATTAGATATGAATATATCTATCTTTTGACAGTAGCTGGTTCCAATTGACTCCCTGATTTTCCTCTGAGCTCTGGCCAGGCTTTGGGTGAAACCCAAGGAGACAAGAAAGCCAGATATTTTCCACATTAAATAAGTGATGCAAGCTTGGTTGTTTAATAATATAAAAGCTGGACCCTTTCACAGCAAAGATGTAGACCTCACCTACGAGTGGACACACTATATAGGATTTCCCAGTTCTTGGGAGTGGTTCTCTGGCCCTTTGCCGTGACTGGGACTTGCCATCTGACGTGCAGGTCTGGATGATGGTAAAATAATAAAGGAGTAACTGATTAGGTATCTTTCTTCATCACTATAGACACTCTTTGTAGTAATGATTAGGTGCATTGCTAAGCTTCTCCTTTTATAATTTTTTGCTTCTTTTGTAATTCTTTGCTGCTTTGCACTACAGTAAAGTATTTATACACTTATTCTTTAAAGTTTGTGTCTGTGTACTTTGTGCTGACCCTCGTCCCCTAGCAAAACATTAGCCAAGGGGGAAGTTTTAGATATATTGCTGTGAAATCCACAGGAAGCCTATTAAAACCTTTCATGCTGTTGTTTATTCTTTCATATTCTTTCTATCAAATCTCAAAAAATACATTAATACTTACCTCATCCCACTGGAAACCTCTGGTGTAATTAGAATTGTCAGTTTCCTAGATGTCCTATGGTTCCTTAATGACTGTCCAAGAACCAGAGCGCCTTGACAGTACACGTCATCAGTAGCCAGGGTCACAAAGGCTTCATCTGTTACTGCAAGCAAATATTCAGAAGGTTCACTTTACAGCTCTGACATAAGGTCTTTTGGCAGATTCCCTCCTCCTCTAGCTAAATAATAGACTGTGGCTTATAATAACCCGCAGTTTCTGTGATAAACTCTTTTCTCTCCTAAACTCCCCCAGAAGACACAATTGAATAGAAAATTTAGTGAACGTGACTGCAGTGTGTATGTTTCTGAATTTTGTTATTTTTGATTGCCATAAAAACAAGTATGAAGTTTTTGGACTAGCCTGAAACAATAATTCCCTAAGACGTCTTGCCTAAACATCAGTCAAAAAAAGACACTGTAAATACTTAGGTTTGAGATTTAACTAATATAATACAACAGATAAGGAAAATGTTCCTGTTTATACAGTGCCAAAAACTAAGGAGAAGAACAAAATGTTGAGTACTAGCTGGAAATATCCTTCTTTCCATAACGTCACTGAATCAACCCAACAGACTTTGCTCTGTCCTCTTTGAACTGGAGTACCTGGTGCTGGCTGAACAAGAGCAGAAAAACTGGTACCAAGACTGGTACACCTCCCATAAACTGAGGATCCTTACCTCAAGTAACTCTAAGAAAATTAGGAGTGTTCCTCATTGTCAAGAAACACAGGGGGGAAAAGTTACAATAAAAAGAAAGAAAGTTGCACTCCTGCACAACAGGAGACATAATGTATTTTGCAGAGATACTGCCACAGGCGTCAGAGGCTGCTATTTCACCTCTGCCCTCTTAGAGAACCACCACTATCAGAGTCCTCCTGGGGTGACCCAGAACCTGTGACTTGACAAGGTGAACAGCCTCCTTGGAGCAGAAGGATGACCTCATCATTCTGAGCTTCAAAATTAACCAGAACAAGATGAGGAGGTCACACAGATAAGGGGAATTCTACTGAGCTCTACAGAGTTTCATAAATACTTGCATTGAAATACTTGGACTGAAATACCACCATCAACTTAAGGGACAAGCAATTACATTAAATAAATTAAACAACCAAACAATAACAACATAAACACCCTGTCATGCAGTTTCCAGGGTCTGTGAGAGACACTAGGAAAGAATCTCACAGAACTAGTTGCAGAGAACCCAACAAATGATCTCATGGCTGCCTCAGCCAGAGGCTGCCAAAATGAATAAGCTCAATCCCTAACCTAACAACAAGGTATGCAATAAAATATGGTTGGTGTTTGTGACAAGTTCTCAGATACTAAGTATTTTCATTTTTCATGTCCTCCAAATCCAGAGAAAAGCACAGACCCACTGGTGTGCTGCCTTCTTTCCCCCCTTTTTTGCCCGACTTTTCACTAATGTCTAGCCAGACCTGAATTCAAATTAAGCATATATACCTTACATTTTCTGACACTGCAACACATCTCTGCACCTCTGAAGAATCCTCATAGTGTCAAATTTGGCCGAAAAACCTGAATCATCCATACAAACTTAAAATAGTTTGCAGAACTCACAGCTAAGCAAACTCCAAAAATATTTCTAATGACAATTTTCAGAAGAAGCAAATGAAAAAATGAGCTTTCAAAACTCCAGTTATTGTAACATCTCAAACAACTTACGGATGTTCATGAAAACAATGAATAAGGGGTTGCTTTGAAAAGACAGTCATGCAAGTAAACCACTCATACTTCAATTTTCCAAAAGGTTAAAGGAATAAATATAAGCATCCATAAAACCCAATATAAACAGGCAAAAAAAACCCTGAAGGCCACTTGAGCAATAAAATTACTCTAAAAAGGCATAAAAAGTCAGCAAAGAAAAGCACTTTTGTGTTAGGCAACAAGCATCTTCAGCCAAAGAAAGGTAGCAAAACAACTACTGAAAGGAATGTGGGAGGTATATTAATAGAAAAAGCGAACTGTGAAATGAGTGGGAGTTTAAATCTTAAAAATCTGTTTTAAATAACAACCACAAAGCTGAACACATAATCTTTGCATTGCTTTCGCAAATACTTTTAGCTACAGAAGCTGAATCTCTATTTAAGCAACACATATAAAAATACACAAGCTAATCATCAAATAGTTTAGCAAGCTGGTATGTCAAATTACCACATCCTAGATACGCTTTCATGCCTGGTACCTCTGGGGCAAAAGCTGTGGTCATAACCACAATGAAGCAAACTACTGAACAAATACTGCCTCTAAGAAATTCCTGCTGATACTTCACAAAGAAAAGAAACAGTGTCTATTTTGAGAATCGGATGTGGGACACATATTATGACTTTAATACAGTGAATCATTAACTAAAGAGGTAATCAAACTATTGACTGAAACTATTCAACATTAAAATATTTCTGGTGCAAAGAGAGGAGCATTTCCTAGCTATTTTAAAATCATACAGAGGCATCACTAATCCATTAAGGATCCACAGGGGATTAAAATCAAAATATCTTATCATTACTTTTCATTTCATCTAATCCTTGCTTTCAAGGAAGAAGTGTTACTTAACTTGCCTTGTTTATAAAGGTGTTTCAAATATTTTCCCCAAAAGTAAACTTTTTATTTTTATTACAGAAAACTAGGTATCAGGTTTTCATATGAACTTCTGAAAGTAACCTGTTTACCTGAAAATCCCCATTGAACTGAAATCAAGGACAATGCTGCATTAATCTAATGTAGACAGGGTTCACTCACAGACTTTAAGCTGCAAAAGAAGATTTGATCTTTTAAGTGTGAAACCAAAGGTGTAGGTATTTAAAATTCATTGCAACTGTTTTTTGTTTATTTGTGGGGGGTTTGTTGTTGTTTGTTTGCTTTTTGTTTTGTTTTTTGTTGTTTGTGGGTTTTTAGTGTCAAGAATACAATTATGCATAACTTTCAGTTCTCTGTGCTGAATGACAACAGGTTTTCTTATGGACACCTACTGTGAAGTTTTCAAGCAAATTGTTTTAAAGTTGTGGATCCTTATGGCTAAAATCACTATTAGTGAATTATGAGAAAAATAAGTGTATTATTAGAATCCCATTAAGACCCTGTCATATGAATTTATAAATCTGCTAATTTGTCTTATCTGGATTACCACACAGCACACGATGATGCAAATTAAGAAACCATTATCATCAGTAGTGGTTCCTCAGTTTAATTACCTAACAATAGTTTCTTAAAACAAAACAAGGATTTTCAAGGAAGTAACTTGGTGAATTATTCTAGAACCTGCTCTGAAGCTACAGATAGCCACACAGAAAAGACAGCAAAAGTATGTGAATCACTACAGTTGGGGTCATCTTACAGGCAACTTGTTAGAGGTTTTTTAGCCAAGATCACCAACTTATGCTACTAACTCATAGCAGTAGTACCTCAGACACTGCCAAGAGCAAAATTCTTCAACAGGCATGAAAACCTGTTCTAGGGCATCTAAAAGCCTTACTCAGGATATGATCAGAGCAAGCAGACAGGGTGGTGCTCACTTTGATGTTCAAAGAGAAAACAGAAGGGGAAATGAACAAACACCAGATACCCACCTTGAGAACCACGACTGACTGATAATAACAAGCACTGAGTGACAGAGGTGCACCTGCCAGCTTTAAGACAAGTTTAAACAGGGGAGGGAGGTTTTTTCCCATAATCCACTAGACATAGCTTTTTAAATGCTTTGGTTTTTTTTTAAATTTTTATATTTCTTCTAATAGATAAAGGATAAATGTACTCTAACTGTGGCTCCTAGAGTAACAACTCAAATTTGCCAAGATGCCCACTCCAAAATTGCAACAGGAGACCAGACACTCCTATGCCATGATTTTTCTACAAGCATATTCTTAAAAACATTGTCATTTTATGCATAAAAGAAAAGAGCAGATAAATCAATAGCTAAAAGCCTTCAACAGGCTGGTTAGGTCCCCAGCATGCACTGCCATTCATACTAACCAACGTTGTACAATTGCTTTCTTAAATTTCTCCCCAATACCATCTGTTGCACTTTTGTCACTTCCCCCCTTCTACTTCACAGACAACCTGCAGGACGAGCAGGCTACAGGCTGGACCTGTGCCAACTGAGCTTAAAGCACCTTTCTGAAATCCCAAGTGACAATGATATAACGCAGCACTAACTCACAGCATGTTCCCTAACAACAACTTTGTTACTCCCCCTCCCACACATTGGTCTCTATGCATCCTCCCCCAGAGTCATGTCTCAGTAAAAATGTGTTAGCCTACCACAAACACAAAGCAAGCTACAGGCCTTCTCACTTCTCTGACCTAGCACAGTCATATCTTGAAAGAGAGATCTGCTTCAGCTGACTCCCACCACCTTACAAGCAGTCAAGAAGTATTTCTTTATAAGTAGGTAAATGAATAATTATGTCAGACAATAACCTGTGTCAGACCACCATCAGAAATTATTGTGCAAGTTTTCAGCAAAGAGGCAGTTCTTGCCTTAGAAAACAAATGACAATTTCCTCAGATTAGGTCCAATAGTAGAAAAATTTACATTACTAATGAAGATAAATAAGCAACACTTTACACAGACCTTTTCATAACCAAATATAAATTGACATTATAAGGCATACAATATTTCTCTTGGCCTAGTGAAGTCAAAACCAGATCCACTCCTATCTTTTATTAAAACAATACTGAATTTTAGTAGATATGATTATGACTCTTGTGTTGGAAGAGGATTTCAATTCTATGTAGCTTTTACTTTGTCTTTTTCAGTTAAGAACAGTTACATCCTGCTTCAAGACCCTGCAATTTTGTTTTCCAACGTAGTAAATGATCCTCATGAAAACTCGAGTGCAACAATATTATAATATGTGAATAAGTATAACATATAGCACCCAAAACTAGTCACAACACAGTTACATACCACTTTGAAAAAAATCAGTAATAATTGCTTAAGCAATTAAGAGGCAGAACAATCAATACATAACAAGTTAGATGTTTCCAGTCTTTCCACACCTTCCTGTAAACAAAATCAAAACCCAAAACAACAAAACAAACAAAATCACAACCCTTTAATTTGCAGACTCCCTTTCCGTACCTTCCCGGGGTGCTGAGGTGCCATATACATGAATTCAAACTTGGCATCCATCAGGCCGAGTGCCTAACATCCTTCAAATTGTTCAACAGATCCAGCTTTGGGGGAGCTGCTGCTCAACTTCTCCCTTGGTTTTGAGAGTACGTTCGAGAAAGAAAACGGCACCTGCACCCACCCCGTGTGGTTAGCCCCAAAATCAATACCTCACACCTTTAAGGATGACTAAGACCAGTACCACTGTTTTGTAAGGAGAGGCACGAGAAGGGCTTATCTGAATCTGACTTAAGAGGGCCAACCGCATACTGTCACCCTACGGATCCACCAGGAAAGCGCGCAGATACCCAAGCAGGCCAACCCGTACGTACATAAATTAGTTTAGGTATTTCACCCCACCGCCCAGGCGGCTGAAATCCCAATCTGAAGGAGCTAATTACAGCACACTACTCTGCTGATGAGTAAGCAGCTGAGACTCTCGCCTGCACCGGGGTGCGAGAAGGGCGAAAGCGCCGGGGGCCGCCAGCCTGCGCTGCCGCCCGGCCCGAGGGCTGCGAGGGGCTGCGGGTCCGGAGGTACTCACCGGGCATCCTGGGCAGGGCCCCCGGGGCCGGCCGGGCCGGGCCGGGCCGGGCAGGGTTCGGTCCGCAGCGCCCACCTCTGCCGCCGCCTCACCTGCTGGCGGCGGGCCCGCTAAATCGCGAAATGGGATTAGCCTCTTTCCTGCTGAAGGCAGAGGCAGGTGAATTACACTCGCAGGGACTCCTGCGCAGCAGCAGCAGCAGCAGCAGCAGCAGGGAAAGGGCATTAGCGGCGGAGACCATGGCGGGGGCGGTGTTGGCAGGCGCCCTCCCCTCTCCCGCTGCCCCGCCCCGCCGTGCGGCCCGCCGCGCCCACCCCNTGCGCCCCGCAGCGCCCCTCCCCCGAGCAGGGCACGGCCCGGAGCGGGCACACCCTGCCCCGACACGGGCCCCGCTCCCGGCGGCACCTCCCGTGGGCGCGGCGCTCCCGCTCCATTGGCCGCCGCCCGGCAGCGCCCACCCCGCCCGCGGCAGGCTCTCCACTACTCTTCCTCCTCTTCGGTCCCGGGCCGGCCCGTGTGCTGCGAGCTGCTCTGAGCAGCCCCGGGTCTCAGCCGCTGCACACGCCTGTGTAGGAACGGGGGAGAAGGAAGATAGACTGAGGGAGATTCTGCCGCTCAGCCCTCGAAGAGAAACAGCGAAGCCTGGGATGGTGAAGATGGCAGAGTGTGGAATGAGGTCTTAGAGCATGAGCAGGATGACTCCAGCGTAGCATGCAGTCGCCCAGATACGTGGGGTTTACCGCCCTTTAAGGGAATCTATCCCTTAACTCTCTGGGACCATCGTACCCCATTACAGATACACATGGTGCGATAATTTGTCACCCAGCTAAGCAAGTAGATGTTTTCAGGTGGCTTGTGATATTCAGAGGGCTATAAATATTTTCACGAAAGCATAAATAAATGCACAGTTATTCACACAACAAGTTTTTGCCACTAACTTAGAAGTCATGTAACTGTGACATTTAATTCAGCCATACAAGGTGATTTTAGGTTGATGTGCTTCAGCCAAGGCCTTTTTGCATCCAGGTGTGCTGTGAACATTAGTAACTACGTAGCAAAGCTCTACAACCTCAGACAGTGTGCAACTGAAGAAAATATCCAGTGGTACCACTCAACCATTTAAAACTTTATTTCCAACCATTTGCAAGAGATCACTGTTGCCACTCCAAGCTGAGGCATTTGTTCTCTCACACACTGGGAGAATCCCAAAGGTCCTCTGGAGAAGAGGGTGTCATTGCTCTAGTAGTAGTGAGGTGTTTAACAAAGGAAGAACATAACCACTTAGGAAATCAAGCTTTACTTAGTCCACAGAAGCAAAATTCTTGGGGATCTATGTACCATCAGCTTCTATAGACAATTCAACTAAACATGCTTATCAGTAGGAAGATTGCTGTTGTAGATAATTTC
Source organism: Sclerurus mexicanus (assembly GCA_013396755.1). NCBI lineage: Eukaryota > Metazoa > Chordata > Aves > Passeriformes > Furnariidae > Sclerurus > Sclerurus mexicanus. The sequence goes on from VWZF01000722.1 coordinate 553,584, forward strand.
ACTGTCAGATCTATTTCAGTTGGGCGACTTTATGACAAAAGAAAGCTCTTTCTTGGTAATAAAAGTGATGTCTACATTCAGATGATTTCCTGTTTTACTTGTGTGTCAGCAACTTTTTATGCAGTATAGAACAGATTTTAAATATCAGAGCCAGTAATACAAGCTAGAGTTCTGATGTTCCAGCAGCCAGTTTATATTCCCTCCTTCCTTCCCTTCCAGATTTAAATACATTGGAGCTTCCCTACATAACCTCTAAATTACCTGAAAAAATAATGGTAGAAATAATTATTACAATTATTATAGATTTATTATCATCATCTTCCTAGTTAAAAGGGAAATTAACACTGAAAAATGTGCCTGCACACTGATATATCGGTCATATGCTGATGTAATTAGACCAAAGAGCTTCAGAGGGTTAAACACTTAGGTATGCAGAGTTTATCCATTCAGATTCATGGGTTTTACTCAAATTCTCCATAATAAATCTGCTTTTGGACTATTAACACAAGTAATAAATTATTTTGAAAATAACATGAACAATTTTAAATAGTCATAGTATATAAAAAGCAAAAATATTAACAGTGCACATAGATCCTTCTCTAGATGCTCATTGGAAAAAATAATGGTAAGTTAAACTGGTGGGTTTTTTTCCTCCCCATGTAGTTTGTCTTTACTTTGAAGCATTTCCTGCTCTGCTCTAGTGGGACATAGTTTGAACCTTTATGTAGAAGGTACCAGTCCTCATTTGTCCCAGAAGGCAGCAAACAAAACAAACAAAACTTTGATCATCTTAGGTAAAATACAGCATGTGTTTATTGAAAGTTTTCTAGAGAAAGAAGCAAAACATGTATTTTCATGGTTAAACAAACAACTGAAGTGGTAACAGCAAAACACTTAACATTTCATTGGTCTAAACTTTAAGTCTATTTGGAAAAATATACATCAATCTGTTTTAACTATTAACACAAATAATTAGTCTTTTAAAAGAAATATCAAGAGTCTTTGAAAATTATATTAAAAACATTTTTTTCATTTATAAGCTGAAAGTGATCACCACAAAGGTGTTCTGTTTTTTTGTAAGCTGTCAAGGTGTTGCCATATTTAAACAGATGTACATTATAATTTCTTACTTTCAGGACCAAAATAAAGATTGTGGTAATGTAATAAACTTATATATATATATGTCCATTTAAAATATAATTTAGATAAATAGTATCATATTTTATGAAAAAGTACTTTTACAGTTTATGTCTTCCTCTCAACAATTTAATAAACACAAAATAATGCTTACCTCCATCTAAATGGAATTTTGGTAACAAAACCATACTTTATATACAAAATGAAGATAAAAACACACTGATTTCCTTATGCTTTAAAGTCAGCTAAAATGGAAGTATTGCAGAATTGTGTCAGTAAACTACTAGTTTTGCCATCTCTTATCTGTATTTAATTCATTTGCTGGTGTATTGATTCAGTTAGCTAAATGAAGGCAGAGAGACTGGAAAAGTGTTAGTTTTTGTGATAGATTTATCTGCACTAGGACATTTGTTAGCATGGCAATGCTGATCAGGAATGAGGGAAAAAGATGAAACAGTCTTGCTAGAAAAACTATGTCAACCACACCTCTACATATGTATGAATTTTAAAAATTGTGACTTTGGAGAATGAAGTGCCACAAACTCATTCTCAATGAATCAGAAAACTTTGTACCTGTTTTCCCTTTTCAGAAGTTAAGAATAATATAGTTAAAAAAAAAAAAAAAAAAACAAACAACCAGCTTGACAGATTAATGCTGTCAAAGGTTCCTAGAGCAAGGCCTAAGTTTTCAAGAAGAGAAACAAAATTCATGTGAAATTCTAGTTCCTGAGAAGAGCTAAACACCATTACAGTAATTAATTAATTAAATAAATAAATAAAATCAGTATCAGTTCCTCTCATTTTTATTTTTTTAACAGTGGTTTGTCAATATACATATTCTTTTCAATATATTATAAAATTAAGACTGAATTTTCCATCTATAGTTACTTTCACTTTGGTAGAATTCTGACATAAATACAAAGTAAAGACACTAAAATTCTTAATCTTTTAGACAACTAGAAGTTTTCCTTAAGCATTGTAAACATTACAGAAATATACTGAAGAAACCTGACATGCATGAATGGAAGTGGCAAAGTCCTTATTCCTATTCTATCAGAAGGATTATGTTTTTTGGCTAACTTTAAAAAGAGAAAAAGAAATTTGGTGACTCAAATGCTGACAAACCCAAATCTTTCCATTACTAGCTTATATAAAACTCGATTTCTTTGTTGTTCAAAATAACTTCTGAGTCAAAATCCATATCCAACCTTTATGAATGCAGGTCAGACAGTGCAATACAATCCCTGGATGTTTTAAGCATATCTTTGATGACATTAAGCTCAAGGTGCAAAAGTGGCATCAGGTTACAGAGAGCACGATTGCAATGTCTAGAGAAAACTTTTGTTAGAAGAAGATTCTTTTTGTCAGAATGATGAAGCAGAATGTCACCAACCAAAGGACAACTCTTCTTTCATGGTTTACACTGTAGCCCCACCTGAAAAATTAAGATTGAACATTCAGTGTTTCCACTAGGGATGCTCTTTGCCAGCTTTTCTGAGCTTTTTCTGCTTCAGTCCTTTTGAAACAACAGGTGGAACCTCATATCCCGAGAGACATATGGACAACCATCCCCATTTGTCTCACTGCCCATTTCTAGAGGGCTGTGGGATCACTGACCTTTAGTTACATGCTTTAGTTACATCCTGGCCATAGAAACAGGAAAAATGAGTGACCATTAGGACACAAAACAGCCTTCACAGCCCTGACCAGCCTCCCCCAGCGCATCCCAGGCTATACTCCACCTGGATTTCCCCTGTGTAACCCTGCCTAAGCCTTCCCACAGTGCCCAAGCAGCAGTGGCTGCCCTGGAGCCTGCCATGGCACCCCTAGACTGAGGCTGCCTGAAGCACCAAGGGATTACACAGATCTCTTAGAAATGCCTGTGAAGCTTCTCCACATGCCTCCTGCATTTCACTCATGTCTTAGCTATTAGTCCCATTATGGAACAAATACCACAAATTAGAGGTTTAAATTGCCCTCTATGACAGCAAAGGTCCAGGCTGTCCGCACAGAGCTGTGAGCCAAGGGCAGCTACTATGGAGCCCAGGCTGCTGCCTCCCCAGTGGTGGGTGCAGCTGAGGGGTGGGGATGGCAGATGGTCCCTATGGATGGGCCAGCCATCATCAGGTGAAGACAACGCAACTAGCCAGGCCACAGGGCAGGCCAGAACACCCAGCCAGCCACCCGGGTGCAGGGTTGGGACAGCTGTATGGGGATGTGGTGCAGCACAGGGCAGAAAACCCACCCAGGCCTGAGTTGAAATGGGGGCCCCGGCCAGAGGGTACGTGGGGTACCCCCAGTGAGGCTGATCTGGAGCACTCAGGCTGTTTTCCACATGCAGGGCCACAACAGTGAGGCACTTCAGTGGAGGCATAGACCTCACACCCTGTAATTTCCTTCACAAAGTTTTGTACATCCATCCTCTGGGCTTCCCATGCTTGTCCTTGATGAAGAATATTAATTACCAGTGTATCTTACACACCAGTGAGGTTGTTTAGGACAAATTTTTTATATGCCTTTATCCCTGCCCTGTTTCTGCCCCCACTCAAATTGTTTGTCAAATTCCTATCTACTTCAGCACTAAATCAGTGGGACTGATTTGGTCTTACCACGTGGTTTGAAACAAAGTCTCTTATTCTTGTAAGCAGAGTACGCTGCTATTGATCCAACAACCAATATTACAAAAGCAGAAATTACAGGAGATGTAACTCCAGCTATTAATCCTGAATCTGTAGAAAAAGAAAGAGGTTGTTCAGGAGGTTTTTTCCAAGGCATTGAAATAGTTTGACTTGAGGATTTTGTCTACTAAATTGTGCTTTTACCAAACTATGACAATTGTTTGGTGAAACAACAGAATTAATCAGATGAATGGAAGTTATGTTACATTACAGCTGGTGTGAAAATGGTGTCTTAAAGCCTCATTTAGTATATGTGCTACTTTTATAAGGCTAACATTGTTTTACTATTTCATGATGATCAAAAATACATTGTAGAATAAATTATTTACCTGTGTTTCCTCCATGATTGAAGTGATGCTCCTCTTCTCCTGGAATAGACAGTGAAGTTTCATCACAGAAATGTTTGTCAGCTTGTTTTGAGAACTAAGGCTTTTGCTCAGCAAAGCATGATTTTGTACAGAGGGCAAAAAGAGCAGCTTGACAGGACTGCAAGGGAGGAGCTCCCCTTCTAGTCCTCACTGACATCTCTGCTGACTAGAGGAGTTACTGTTCATCCTCCTGATGCTTCATTTTTGGAGAAGAACATTATCATCTAATAGAAGTATCACATAGAAGTCTACATCAAACTTATTTCACAGTGAGTAGGAGGCCAGTATACTCTGGCAGCCAGACAATGAGGTGATTTATCAGTAATTTAAATCAAGATTATAGGCCCAGAGCATCTACTTTCAGTTCTTGGCGGAAGTTCCTTGCTTTGGGACCGTCCTAGCTGAATTCCAAGGGATAAATCCTGCAGGGTTCTGGCACGTGCCAGAATGCTACAAAAGATTTAGGAACATGTTTCAAATTTTAGCTTTTGGCTCATATTCTTTGGTGAAGAATAGCTAATGTAAATAAAAATGTCCCATACCTTCAGAGACAAAGAGATTACCACTAAAGCAAAATCAAAGGGATCCAATTTACAAGTCTGTAGAAGTTGCAAGGGGAGTTGGGAAATGCTACCTGTTATGACCGGTGGTAAAGGCTTCCCATCAAGGAGATCTGAGTCATCAAAACCTCCTGCAAGATGAAGATTAAGATTCCAGTTGGAAAATTACCTAAAAATGGTAACCCCTACTGCTCCCTTGTCGACATCTTTTCTAACCTTTGAAATCCCAGCTTTGACAAAATGAAAATGCAAACAAGATTAGCCTCATGCCACTGAGGAGCCAATGCCACATTTTGGGCAGACAGAAAACCTTTATGGTACCAACACCAAAACTCAGAAAATCCTTCTAGACACTGGAACAGCAATTAAAAAAGGGGGATGATAGGAAAGGATGATAAAAACTATTAGTAAAGAAATAAGAGAGTGAAGTCTTAAAAATATCTGCTCCGAGCAGCTCATAGTGCTAGATTTTCTTAAGAGAAAATATTCTTACCAGAATTACTATAGCTTCCAGGTCGAGGTGGAAGAGGTGGGTATAGAGGTTTTCTTGAGATGTCACCTATTGATAATTAACTTTGTTAGATGGTTGAACGGGCAAAACTGGGAGCTGTAAATAAAAAGTGTTACTTGGGTTTCAGTGGTGCAGTTTTGCAGAGCTGACAGACAAGTTGGTGTTCCAGGCTGGGCAGAGGCAACAAGTCATGTCTGTGCCATCAGCAGGTATTAATCAAATCTGCAGATTAGTTTCATCTAACAGATGCTGAATTTATCTAATGCATGATGAATTTTCTGCTGTTGAACTGTGCAAAATGAACTGAGACTTCAGCTTTGCTGTTGTTTAGGACTTTGTGCTAGCATTTAGCCTTACTTTTTGCCAAAGTATTAGAAAGAGTTGCATTGGCTAGAACAGGAGATCTGACAACTAATGGCAGTTTCCAAACTGCACATACAGTGCTGGAGTAGCAAGAGCTCACTCAGGTGAAAACCTGCCAAATTTAATGTCCAGGGATGTTGCTCTGCATATGTAGAGTAGATCCTCTCTTGCAATTCTTTCTTCAGCCAGTTCAGCCACAACTGTTCGCGTAGCCAGACAGAGAATTTATCTCTGAATAAATCAAAATTAGGTCACAGAAATAAATAGCAATTTCTTTCCCCTTCCTTAAATCTTTCTTTCACCTTTCAAACATGCCAGTGCTCTTTTATCATGTTTTCTCTTGCCTGGCTGCTAAATACGATGCTTCTGTTTCTGAGTAAGATTTAGGTTCTGATCCAGCAGATTATTTAGATATGTGCTCAACTTCTTGTGAGTTTAGCCTACAGTCAGTGGATTTTAGGTAGAGTCTTAAAACTTTGCTGAATCAGACTTCATCCAATTAACTCTATTCAACAGAAGAGACTTGCTCTGTTCCAGCTCTCTGTATAATGAACTAAGACTCACTGTGGCATAAAAGCAGAAAACTACAAATCCCATTTTTCATTTCTATTGTGATACTTCAGTCTTTTCTATGAATGTCAATGAATAACCTGAGCTGAAAATGGAACAAAGAAATAAAACCCAAGGGAAACATCATTAGCCATTCTCAGAATGAAAACACTGGGTTTAGTGAAGATACTTAAGTTATTAATTGATAACTTACTTAATATACTTAGCCCATCCTCTCATAGCAATACTCATTAAAAACTTGCAGCAATGGAACAATTAGTACAGGGAGGAATAAATGACAATATAGACATGGGAATTATTAACAAAATTAGATTCATCTTTGTAATGTGTGGACTAATAAACAACAGGCATGGAGTGCCATGGGGGATTCTAAAAACGGTAAAACACAACATAAAAGGTGTCATTCTCTAAGACTGAAACATCAGTAAACCAGATCACTGCAGCCAGAGTCATAATTCACAGGTTCTGTGCAATGAGCTGAGAAGTAATTTTTGATTTGTGTTGCTGTGATTCAAGAGGAACTTTAGGCTTTGTTTCAATACTACTTGCATTTTGGATAATTTCACTGTACAAGAACCCTTCTAGAGTCCTTCATATCCTTGGTATATCTCTAAACACACTAAACAAAATGTGGTGTAAAAATTCCCAAAGTCAAGGATTTCATATGCCTCAGTACAGTACTGTGAATACTTCCTGCGTCAGGTCTGGGTGTTAGAGAAATACCTGGAACTTTACAGCATGTTACAACGGTTTGACTGCTTCAAGCTTAAACTATATCACCAGTGATACAGCTGAAATATTCTGAAATATTCCTTCCTTAATTTTTAATTTGCCATTAGCAGAGCTAATGAAAAGAATTTCGAACCTCTCCATCCACTGTTACCTCTGATTCCTAATCTTAGCCAGATTAATTTTTGGTAGCTGAAGAAACTTCAGAAGAAACCTGCTGTCAGAGGACACCATCCTGAACCGTCGCAACTGAATTGGCCTTACTTCTTCCCCCCCCAGCCATTCCTGGGGTGGTCTGTCATGGTAATGTAAGCCACAGCTGACTTCAGTTCATGCAGGTGGGGCAGTCTGGAAGCTCTCATGTAGCTGGCAAGCAGATGCTGTCCCCACCCTGCCTGATGGCCTCAGGCAGAAAGGCTTCGTGTAAGTGAGTTGTAATGACTCTCATTAGCATAGCTCCTTCTGCAATATTGAAATATCTTTTCACAAATCAGGCAGAGTTCAGAAAAACACTATAAAAACCCCCCAACATTATATTTAAGGAAAAAAGATAATACTTACCTCCACCAAGAGCATCTCCTAAATGTAGATCATTGTCTAAAAATGAATAGGAGGAAGATGTACAAAAGTGAGTTACACACAATTCTTGAGGGAAGCAAAATGTTCGTTTTAATAGAACATGTACAACTGAATGTTTGGCAAGCACCTTTGTCAGGCTAGTCCCAAAAAATCAAATAAGGTATTACACTTTTCTTGAAAACTTTAATAGACTCTAATATTTTCCCACAGACTAATTAACAAATGATACACTGTTTTCTACTCAAAATAAAAGTTTCTTCTCTGCTTTAAATAATGTCAAAATAAATCTTATAGTTGAATCAATATCAATACCTCTTTAATATATCTGCAAGTACATAAATACAATTGGCCTTGTTAAAATATTAAATTGTACCTGTTTTTTAAATATACTAAATTATTAACATGCCTGTCTGTAGTTAAAACTGGTATATGTATGTTTGGCTTAAGTGTAATTTATTGAACTGCAAAAACTGAATACCCATTTCAAGAACAAATGCTAGGAAGCAATAAATCTACTTGGGGAGAGAGATTAAATCAGTTAATCTGTGTGAGGGTCATGGTGACATAAAAAGTTTTGCTTCAAGCAATCCAGTGTGCCTGTCCGAGGTCGGGCAACAGTCAGTTTTATATTGCCTGAGCTATAAAGGTTTTAGAATAAATGTCTGCATGTGCATGTTACACAGTAAATCAACAGGCTGTGACCATTGGCCCAGCACTGTACACCTGTCTTGCTGTACCTGGGATGGAATTTTCCATCCAATAAACAATTTGTCTGTGACCTGCAGATGCATAAAAAGAGAGTCTGTTTCCAACAGCTGGATGTGGATATGAGTATGCGGGTGATATATTATGGTGGATATGGAATGATGGCGAGTTCTGAAATAAATACATTAGATGGATGTCATGACTCCAAGAATCCCTTCCTTGAGTCTTATAAATGTGGGATGCTACAAAAAATCAGAAGGGACAGCAAAACCTACTTAAATTTTGATACTAGTGCTTTTTGCCACAGATAATTAGACTGACTCTCAATTAAATAAATATATTTTTCATCATAATTGTGTCAGAATTCCTAAATCACAGAAAAATCACTATGCAGAATTCGTTTTCTTATGTTCTTTATATCCAGGGGGAGTGGGAATCTGCTTTTGCACAGTATTTAGTCTCATTTGTCTAGCAACTCAGAAATTCTTTGATATCACCAGGAAATCTGGCAGGAAAATGATTCAATTCATATTACATAATTTGGTTTGTTCTTCTCAGGTGTTAATCCACCCTGTGTCTGGCCAGTAGAGAATTGCATCTCAAAAATACCTTTACCTGTCAAGTGCTGACACTATAAGAAGCAATAAGTTGAAAACTGGATTGAATTTATTATTGAGATCAAGAATTCAAGTAAAATACAGGGTTCTGCTCTGGGGGGTTCATGCAGAGATTTGTTGCAGAAATGCTAAGGGTGATATGAATGAAATACAAATAGAAATGTGTGTGTCCATAGGAGCCATAAGAATCAGCAAAATGTTTAAAGAACAAAGGTCACCACTGCCAGCCATAAAACTGAGGAACATGTTGTTTCTGTCAAAACCAACTAGCTTGTGTTCTGATAAGATGACAGCACAGATGACTCGTCAGCAGAGGAAAAGCAGAAGGAAATTCTAACACCAAAGGTTGCAGCACATCACTACTTTTCCTGGTCATCCACACAGAAAATAAGTCTGTGGACATAGTCTGTGTACTCCAAACAAGCAAAACCAGACAGTGGGCAGCACCTGACCTACTGACCAGCACCAGAGGCACTGAAGTAAGAAATAGTGTGAGGCAAAAGAACCTCTCCATAATACTTGATTATTCCTAAAGGATATAAAAGATCTGTACATTAACTAGCTTGTCATTTCTGATCAAGAGGAGCCACAGAGACAGGGTAAGAGCTCAGTAGCTGGCATACCTTGTCCTGTATTGCACGTGATGCTCACCAAACCACCTAAACACATACATCTTGGTGCTCATGAGCATGTGGGTTCGAGGATATGGCTGAATTAAATCAAATGAAGGATGAATGTGAGTGGGTAAAATCAGGTTATTTTAAGATTTTGTAAATAAACATCAACTTCCATTAAATTTTGTGATAAATTTTGTTGCACTAGGAAGGTGCCTACCAGAGAGCTTTGACTTAGGCAGAGATGTGTGGAATGACCAGAGGACACGGCCTGTATAGTAACTGGCCTCAGCTGAATGAAAATCTCAGCCAGCCTCACTTCTCAATGGTACTGACTGAACTACACACAGAGGAAACCCTGACGTTAAGATGAAGCATTAGACAGATGCTAGAACATACTACTGTATCATCTTTCTGCACTTTCCAAATACAGTGACTGATTTTTAACACCGTGGGTTTGGGATTTTTTAGATTTGTTTTAATTGCTTTTTTAAACTCTTTGCGGTCTTTTTCAGTGCTGAAAGAGATTCCAAAATGGTCTGTAAAATGTGGAGATCTTAATTCCCAAGAATTAGTGAAGTGGATTTCAATAAGGCAGATAGTCATTTGACAGTCATATCTCTAGCAGATTTAGGAGTCCCTAAAAATCAAATTCCTTTCACCTGACTGAGGCAGCTTCAGTGCAGATATTGGCATCTCTAAGCTACCTTTAAACATGACCAGGGAGAGAGTGTTTTAAGCACAATTCAAGTAACTTACTTGAAATGTTTACGTTAGGATGAGAACAAATCCACATTTAGTGCAGTATTTTAAAATAGACACTTCTAACCTAAGCCAAACACAGATTTTTTTTTTTTCCCAAATGAAGTGTGGAGGAAGAATGCAACCATTAAAGGATATAGTAGCTACCACATTCACATGCCCCTGTTTGTTCAAAGAGCAAACCAGAGAATTGTGTGTAAAATAGAACTTCTTTTGTGTATCTGAAGTCTTATTGCAATTTTTATCCAAAGAAACCCCTAAAGTTTTTGTGTGGGCTAATGCTATCCAGCATTTTCCAATTCAAGTATTTTGTTTGATAGACAGACATTTACTTCAGTGTTTTTTAGGTGAAAAAACTATGTTATTGGAAATATTTCCATCATAAATGTGATTTTATTCTTGTTTGGAATTTGGGGTTTTTTCATCATTAACAAGGGTTCATTGGAATTCATTGTTTGGCATTCTCAGGACTACAGCTAAAACCTTCTAGTTCTCTCAACTGTTTGGAGCCTTTTTTCCTTTCTGACACAGGATATTGTAACAATCAATACTATATAATATGAAGTAAATATATGGTGAAAAGAAAGACTACCAAATTTCCTTCTGATTCTTTTCCAAATCTGTTATCAAGCATCATGAGTAATTATGCAAAAAGGAAAGATAGTGGGATAAACAGAGGTCAGTTAGCCATTTTCAGCAACAGCTACCCATGGTTATACTCCTCAGGGAGTTCAGTACAGTCTGGAAAAGTGTGAAGGAGATCTTCAGGAAATAAAATACTATCACTGGCCAGTCATGCTGCAAAGTCTTACTGGAAGCGGTAAAGACATTTAATTGGTAATTGTCAAAAAAGCACTGATGTTTCATAAAGAAGACAGATATTATTAGCACAAATTATCTCAGCTAAAGTATAGTAGCAAATATGATCAAGAATCTCATGTGAGACAGTGTCTTGCATAGCCCAAATCAGTTTTATGACCCTTTATCACTTACTCAGCACAGGCCTTGTGGGTCTTCTGATCACTGTAGGCTTCCTAGTAATTATGTCACCTGTGGGACACAATGATATGTCAATAAACAAAAACAGCTTCAATTTAACAGAAGCAGATACCTGCAAATCTAAACAGTTGCTTTCAAAAAATCATTGTTTATCACAGCAGAAGCTAAAAATGAAGGGATGTGTTTTCAAAGTATTTTTTGTTTGTTTGTTTGTTTTAAAGTTGTTTTAAAATATTTTCATTTTATGACAGAAACATTGAAATCTAGCATTTTCTAGTTCTGTATATCTTTAAGTAGTAGCCAATTCATATTCCATTCCTCAAGGAAAAAGACTTAAGATTTATTATTGGGTGCAAATGCCATAGTAAAGTAAGGATGGGAGATTTACATACCTGGGTGATCAAGGGCATCAGCTAAATCAAAGTCACCTTGACCTATGAAAAATGTGACAGAAGAAAAGACACTAAGTCAGTGAGCAGGTTTCCATGACCTCCATACCTGAGGGCTCTGGACAGAGACACACCACCAGTAAGAAGCAAAAGAAAAACCCATCCAAACCGCAGCAGATGCGGAACACACTGTCAGCTGTCATCCCTGAGCGATGCAGTCCTGAATGACTGAGACACAGGCTCTTTTAATTCGAAGATGCTATTTGTTCAGGTGGTGCAAGAAGAAGCTGCTCTCTCATGTTATCTATATTCATCTGCTGTGCAAACATGCCATTGAAGAGCACAGGTTGCCTGTTACAGGGCACAGGGCTACTGCCAGAAGACAGCTGAAAACAGCATTCAGTGTGGTACTTGCAAACAAAAAACATTAGGTGACAATTTTTAATATCTTCATCATTATTTTACTAGCTCAGCCTCAGAGAGCAGCCTTACTGGCAAGCCTGCTTTGTGATCACTTGTAGCACAAATCAACTGTCTTTTTTTTTTAATTCTTTCTGTAACACAGGCCAGAAGTAAAAGTTATTAAGATGTGTTTACCTAATTTAGTTTCCCTATATGTTAAAAAGTCTGAAAAGGGAGAAAAAAATCCTTCCTGTTCTGTGTTAGGTAACAATAATGTCTTTAAATATCACAGCAGGTCAATGACTTTTGAACTCAGGAGGTAAATAAAACTGAAAAATGTTTAAATTAAGCAGTTCAGTTTGAACTGAACACACGCAATTATTCATGTGAGTTTTACTTTCAACTCTACAATCTGCCATGTAACTTTTAATACACAGCCTTCATGAAACACTTCTTTGCAGAATATGTATCCATTAGTTTTCATCCAGGCTGAAACTGCATCATCCTTGTGTTAGCATTCCAAATACAAGATCAGCTGTCACAAACCCACATCAGTCTTGATGTGCCATGACTTCCCTAAACAGAAAAGTGTTACTGTGCTCTATCAAGTAAGCCTCAAGATGCTCTTTATCTGCACTTGTTTATTATCCCATCTAAAAGACTTAATACCCAACTCTTAATTGAAGTGTTTTTTCTTCATAAGTCTTGAAAACTTCACAGCAAGAAAGGCATTATTGTTCAGTTGGGGAAACTGAGGAACACAGAGGCTCTCACAAGTTCTTCAGCACAACTGTGCTCTGGTTTCAGCTCAACTCCCTGATCTTGACAGGTGCTGTACATCTTCATGGCATTCTTTCCATTAATCACTGTTCCTGAATAATAGCTCTTGCCTGTGTCAAAGAACTCCCGGAAAGATTAATTATCAGTGGTGAAACACTTTGTGATCATCAAATAATAATCAGCACTGGAGCATAAAGTAGAAATGTTTTGATTCCTGTGAGGATTTTAATGCAAATCTGTGAACTTAATTATAGCTGGAGTCTGACAGAAGAGATAAAACAAGGTTGGAATGCAATGTAGTAAATGGCTTCTAAAGCAAATCTGTCCCTATAAAATATTATGAGGAACCCATGTTTGGTAAGGAAAAACAGATAACAGCATAAGCCTTTCCCACTAATGCTATTAGAGTAGTATTTTATCTCTCATAATTTGATCTGTTCTCAGTGTGTCACCTCATCCGGACACCTCTCTTTCCTGTGCCCTGGCCACTCAGCTAACCTTGACTAGTCCAGTAACCTTTGGATGTGTCTTTAGGTGGACAATATTCATGGAATCAAAGAATTAGAGAATGGTTTGGGTTGGGAAGAACCTTAAAGACCATGTAGTTCTAACTCTTCCTGCCAGAGTGATCAGGGACCCATCCAGCCTTCCAGGAATGGGGCATCACAGCTTCTTAATGTCTAATTCAAACCTACTCTTTTACAATTTAAAGCCATTATTAAAGCTGTATTCTAAGACACTAACAGGTTGGGTTTTATATATGAATCTTATAAGTATATAAATATTAATCTTATATATATGGATGTATATATATGAATATATATATGAATGTATATATATATATGAATATATATGAATGTACATATCTATAAATCTTAAAAGTATATAAATATATAAAATAGATAAGTTGTTTCAACAAAATATATTCCCTGCCAGAGTCCTGAGTGTACCACCAAAGCCTTTACTGGCCTTGAGTCCCTGCCCATGGGCAGTCACACCACACTGCTCCCCAGCCATGGAACTATTTGATCTTGATGCAGACCACTATCATCAGGCTGACATCCTGGCATTTCTCTGACTTGTATGGTCAAGTTATTCCTTTTCCTGGGACATTTCTTCAGTGCCAGGAGTCTAAGCAACTTAAGCTTGACTGTCGTTTGATTTTGTCCTCTGATTAAATCCTCACTTGATCGACATCCTGAGTGCTGGAGAAGGCTGTCTGACCTGAGCCCCACTGCCACAGGATGCTGCCGTCAGGGCTAAAACTAATTTTGTAACCACAATCAGAACAAGAGTCATCAGAAATCATTTTGTAACACCGCATAGCTCTTGGCAAAACCAATTTTGTTACATGTCCTGACATGCAGGAACTAACAATATGGAAAGCAACTACAGAGGTCCTAATGCTGTAAAGAGAATGTGACAAAATCATCTTGTGAAAAAAAGACTGGAAAATTTTAGGTACAATATTTCTTTGAAGTTAGGGAAAATTAAAAGTAGGAGGTGCAATCTAATCAGGTTATGGAATTCAAGCAAGGTGATACATATGCTTTCAACTGCATGAGAACTAAAGCAAAACAGACTGAAACAGTTACTAACATTTGCCCTTCTCCTGGACAGCAATGACGTTTCCCTCTCCTATTGTATGTCTGTTCTGTTATCAAAAACCTGGGAAAAGGCAAAAGGTGTTGTTTTGAGACTACAAGGGAGAAATAGAAGACAACTATGTCAATTTTAAGAAGATAAAAAAGAAGACTGAAAATCTTCTGCAGAAATTTTTCAGATTTTTTTTTTTTATTATTATTTCTGACAATAAACCAAGCAGTAAAAAGAAACAGACACCAACATAGAATGACTGCTTGGGAGTAAGACAGGAATCCACATTGAAATCTCTTTGGCTGTGTAAATATAACCTTGACAGATAGGCAGTTTGCACATGGACATCTGTGCAGCATGGTCATACTGCAATAAACTGAAAGATTGCTTAGACTTCCATCCCAACTTCCTCTAATAATAACATCAAATGACCACAAGGAGTAGGATTTTGTGAAGCAGAATTTTAAATGTTCATTACTATTTCTGAGACTGTACCTAGACAACTTAAGGATCTAATTTTGGAGAATAACAGAGTGTTAAATAGCTGAACAGCCCAGACTTCATTCACAAAATGGTGCATCTAAAAACAAAACCACATTAGAGACTCAGAATATTTAGTTCAATAGGAACTTCAGTCACTTCAAAGAACTTTGAAGATAAATTACAGGGAAAATAAGTTAGTGAAGCTTCTCCACAGAATAAATAGACTGAAAGAAATTAATTTTCCACATATAAAAATGACTCCTTTTTTGGATCAGCTTCCATAACAGAAACAGCTGGAAATATACTCAAGAAAATGAGAATGAAAGAAATCTTAGTGGGGCAAAACCAGCTTTTTTCCTTTTGGGTCTTTCATTTAATTGGGAGTTTTGTGTGTGCTTGTTGCTGTTTATTTTGTTGGTTGAATAAAGTTATGAAACCTGAATAGTTATGAAGAGATTTAGCTATGCAGGTGGTAACAGAGTTATCTCTGTTATTACTGCTCTGGGCTGCTATGCTATTTCTTGGCATAACTTCTAACCTTTCTTCTGGGAGTATCTATGTTTTGACAAAGAAACAAAATGACTGTAATACTGGTTTTTATTGGGTGGTCCTCAATGATTCATAACAGAGAATTTGAAAAAATGCTTATAAGCTGCTGCCTAACACCACAAAACTGTCCTTATCTGCAAATGAGAAAACACAAAGCTAAGAAGGCAAGCCTTCCAGATGAATATATGGATTGTATTGAGAAAGGACCTATTTTAATTATGTTTATGCTAGCTGCTCAAACACAATGAATTATAACAGCAGGACTTCTGCTAGCACTGCCAATCTTATACGGGATGTAATTCCCTCATTTTCACCCAAGACATGTAGTTGTGCCAGTAAAAAATGAAGTGTAGACCTAGCCTAGCCTTTGTAATACTATGTGTGGAATGCTGGTGATATGGAGACTGTTATGGTTGCCACAGAAATACTGAGACAGCTTTAAGTAATTTCCCTTAAATATAGGACACATCCTGCTGATGCATAGTGGAGCTGAGGTCATCTTACCTCACCAAGGCAGTCAGTCCCCTGTAAAGTCATGTCCTCAGGCATACGTGCATTTAATGTTCACAAACTTTTTGCCCATATCAGTTTTCTGAAAATGTGACACAAATATCTAGTTGCTAAAATGCAGACAGCAGCATCTTTTGTCTATGGTTTAATTTATTACCTAAATGTTAGATGGGTCCATCACCCTTTCATGTAGCTCTTTGATCACAAGGGTTTGAGGTCCCACAGCTTTTGATGAGGATTTATGAGAAACAAGATTGAATTCTGCAGGCGAGTATTACCAGTTCATCATTACAACTGTGGTCAGATGTTTTCTGACAAAAGGCTACCAGGATATCACTCTGCAATTTTTAATCTCCACAAGTAGGCTCAGTCTTGCACTGCATCCATACAAACACAGCTTGTAGCTCTTAAAATGATGCATATTTAAATAAGAGAGCATGAATATTGCTAAGTGAGAATCAGGTTATGCAACAAATGAAATTAACTTCTCAGGCTTTCAATACGCATAGTCTAGTATTAAAAATGAAGCTAAGATCCATGAGAAAATGTAGACATACATCTAAAATGTATATATGCACATGTGTTAGATAAATAATTTTGTTATTAATGTGATTAAATTAATATGATTAAACTAACTGATTTTGAGTGCATTTCTAGCAGTCATATGATTGGTATGAGATTAGCTGTGTTACAAATAAATTAGAAGCAACTAACTTCAAATTGTGAGCTAGGAAAAAAGGGAAAACAAGTTGATTTTGCAGTATTTAAATACATGAACATGTATTATTTCTTCTGTGTAATTAAATAAGAATTGTTTTGTGCATACAATGAGCTTAAAACATTATGAAGTTGGCAGGGACTGAGGAACAAGTGGATAATTCAAAAATGGGAACAAAAATTTTCTAGAAGGGAACAATGTGTTGCCAAAATCACTCATGAGACCCATTTTATGTTCTTTTTATCTGAAATGAGAAATTATTCTTTGCATAGACATTTCTGATTATAATACAATCATGAGACCTATTTCCTCTGTAATGAGAAAATGGGATGGATTTTCCCATGCATGTGATTCAGAATATACCCATTTATGGATCCGACTTTACTCAGGAAGCAATTATGTTTGTTTAAAGGAAATTACTCATTTAAGAAGAGTTGTGGGAGAACATAGAAGTTTACACCCCAGAGTGGACACTGTGAAAAAAAATCTCAGTTAGCAGGTACCATTTCTTTCATCTAATACCCTCATGATCCATATTTTCTGATGAGATTACTGTAGCTTATGTTTCCTCCTTGACCCTTTAGTTCAATAAACAATGATTGCCATTACAACCCCTTAATGCTGGGGTGGAAAATAAGTATGCTTTACAATCTATAATTAAGATCCAAGGTCCAGTACATAGACCACAACATGTGGACCTGATTACTGGCTTCATGTTTTTTGCTAGGCCACTTCTGGTTATAGTTTGAATTCAAGCAAAATTAAAAGGACTGTCTCACTCAAACAAGAACACATTTAAATAATTACCAGTAAGTTAGATGTGCTAATAAAGCAAGAGTGGCAGTACTACTTTAGCTCTGTGCAGCATGGCCTCATCACACATGAAAGAAAATGTCCTAGTTCCATGATATTTGCTTTGCTCTGGGCACAGCAAGTACGCTGGTAAAATACATGCAAAATACCTCTAGACCTTCAATACAGGTAGCACAGATCTCAACAGTGGTATCCTGTAACTTAACATCAAGTTGAATGTTACAGGAATTCTGTACCCCTTAAAGTCAAGTGGCCCATCAGCCAACGGAGTTAGTAATATTGCCAAATTGAAGTGGATGATCAGTGTGTTTCATGCAGATTCTTTGCATGTGTATTTAAGATGCAAGGCAGCAATGAAGCAAGGCCTGCCTCTTCGCTCTTTAATGCCATTAAAAACATGCTTTCCAGAAAAGCTGGAAAGATTTGCTGGACATAAGTGAGCAGGTGAGTTCAGCAACAAAGTCTCTGCAGAGTAAATGAGAAATATATTTAGGCTTCCTTCTCAGAGCTGAAGAAGCCTCTGCATGTGCACAGAGAAGCTTCTTGGATAACCCTAGACAGAGGGTGATGGAGCATCAGTTTGCATTGAATTTCAGAAGCATGCTTGGAAAAGGATCTGGCAGCTTAGCCTTCCAGAGAGAAAAGAAATCAAGAGCCTTGTTATGCTGAATGCCGTGCATATCTAAGTTGGATTTCTGAACAAGGAGCTAGCCTTCTTTTAGTTACCATTATGCTCAGGAAACAAAATGGTCTGTGTGACCTTCAGGAATAGAAATATCTGGCTATCTCAACTTCTGCTCCTTGCAGATGGTAACCTGCCAGCTGGAGTTGCAGTTTTAATGCAGTATAGATTGTGATCCTGGAGGCTTTGTTGCTGTTAACTCAGGACTGCTCCTGGTGTGGAGAGTATGCCCCTGGTCCCTTCACCACTGGTGTTGTAAGACCTGGGATGTAAGGAAGGACTTTGCTTTGATTTGTCTGCTAATCTTAGTCTTTGTTTTCATTTCACTCTAGCCTTTGTTTTCATTTAATGTGGAGCACTGTTGCCCTTTGAAAATATATTGCTGTCATTTTACTTTTACATATATTCCTCAGGAATTAAAAATCTATTGATGACAGGCAAGGTTTATTCAGTGGAACTGGGACTATTATATTTTCATAACCCATCTAAGCCCTTTCTTTCAGATGACGTGGCATGTTTACTTTCATGAGGTACTGTGCTACAGATCAGATTTTAAATAGTATTTTACCATAACATACATAGATGTCAGCCTGTGGAAATAAAGGAAGACTAATCAAAACAAACTGAACCTCCCTCTTCCTAACTATGAGACAAAATGCCACAGAAGGACCTATTTTTATTGATTGCTAATCTTGAAAGAATTCTGACATTTACTTGTTATTTATTTACCATCAATGGGATGAAAAGGGATTGACCAGCTTAGACCATTGCTGATGCAAATGAGTTAATACATACTGAAAATGGGCAGGTTGGGCACTGCTGCCAGGTTTGCAATGTGGCTGGCAATGTTTGAAAAATAAACCTGAGAAGCTAAGTAACTACATCAGTTATTTTTCTCTTCCCAAGCTCTGATGTTGCAACAGCTCTGCCGTTAGTGTTTCAACCAGTTCAGGTATGTCAATTTATCAAACTACAATCACACCCTTGGATGATAGCACTGACATGCCTAAGGATAATCACACTTCTGGTATTGGGAGAGCAATAGTTTTGTAGTCAGCAGGAGAGAATTTGTTGTCTGATAGTTCTCTACTGATTCCATGAGTGCTTCAGCACATACACAGGGACCTCACACAGAACAACAGTGAGAACTATAGCAAGATGGAGCAGTAAGAAAAACAGGACTGTTTTTCATCTTTCTTATTCTGTCTTTTAATTCCTGTGAAAACTACATTACTCACAGAACTAAGTCAGACAGCGTCTCAAATCCAAACAAGTATGTAATTTTCTCCCCAGCTAATTAATGAGAATACAATTAGTCTTGAGTCAAAAACCTTGCAAACCTTAGCTGAACAGTGGTACATGGTTTACTGGCTAGCAATAAATGCTGCTCCCTTTACCTGCATAGCATTCAATACCTGATGGAGTAAACTTCAGGCATCTCAGACATCATCAATCTTTTCACCATCTTTGTTACTAAGTAAACATGTGTTCTACCAGCTGACCTTAAAGACCATGGATATATAGATTATGTCTATATTGGGAACATGAGGAGCATTCTGAGCAGTCAGGTCTGAGCGTCTCAGACACTTTCCAGGTCTGTATAGGAGAGAGCCCTCAGGTTGCACTGCTTCCCCACTGCAGGTGTGTACACAGGTTTATGGTCCAAATGAGACCCACACTATGTTTCAAACAAATGCATGATGTTGGTTACTGGAGGGCTAGAAACCTAACTTAGCTGTGTCTCAACACAGCCCAAGTGGGCAATATAGACACAGCCAAAACTGGACTACCACAGGTCAGCCCAGCTGCAGTAATTGACACAGAATGTTAGCATGGACTTCAGTGGAAGAAGTTTCTGTGAAGTTTATTTCATTTGGATTGGGCTGAAAGTCACTTAGAAAATTAATTGTTGCAGCTCAATTTACATGGGACCCTTCACACAACCTACCTAAGCCTGGAAATTACGAAGGCCAAAGTAGCTAAAAATGGAAGACTGCAGTGGGCATATGTTTCCAAATTCTATCAGGTCTCATTTTCCTTGCACAGTGTTGTCCTTGTTGATGCTGTGCTTCTGTTGAGATGCATCCATCAAAGTAATCTAGCCAACTAACTGAAGATAGCCAAGACAAAAAGGAATTGGTAGATGGTAAGAGGAATAATGTCTAGTCTGGCTGTGGTGGCCCAGTAGTTTCTAGAAGTTATCACAGATGGTTACAGCTTAGAAAATAATTGAGCTGTATATAAAAAGGTGAATCATGCCATAGACACTCCTACCATGAGGACTTAGACCAGCTTTTTACCAGCACAGCCAAGCCTTTCTCATATCATGTCTTGATTGGGACTGCAAAGTGGTTCCTGTAAATGTCCCCTGAAACACAGTGAATACTTTGATGATAAAATTCAGTGTCTGCTGCTGTATAGTTAAAATAATTAACTTTGTTCATCAAAGTGGATTAAATAGTTTCCAGTCATAAGACTGCCCAAAGCCCACAGCAACTTTCAGCAATGACTTCTTCCCCTAAGCAGGTCCTGAAAAGGCTCTAAATTAATACATGTATAAATCAAGAACTATTAGGCTGACTACTCTTGTAATTAAAATGGTAGAGTATATGGAAATTCTCTTGCCCATGCTCAAATTGTTTGAACAGAAATATTCAACATAAGACAGTCCTCCAGAACAAGAAAATCTGCATGCCAAAGATGAGAGACTGCATGAATCATAACTGCTCACAACATGCTACATGCAGGCCAGCACCATCCTACTGCTCTGTTCTCTCTATGCAACGTTACTTGCTGAAGACCTCTAAATAATTACTCATTTGTTAGAATTGAAAAGTTGCGCTAAGTTAAGGCAAAGTTTTTTCACTGCCTATCACTGTAAGATTTCCTAGGGACTCCGTTTAAATCAAGGGTGGTGGGAGGAGCAGCAGCAGCAGCTATTTTGGAACTAGTGGTTAATGACACATTTCTTCCTGCAGCCAAACACTGCACTACAAGTTTCTGAAGTAATGCTAATACACAGAAGAGAAAAGGTTACAAGTATGTGACAATGGCAGATGCACACAAGGATGATCCTATTTGGTTTGACATGAAGAAAAGTTTAACAGAATGTTTTGTTGTAAGAAGTTGTGTTTGAATATATTAAAATGACTCCATATGAAAGGATTACATTTTTCTGACTGCTATTTGTTCATCAAAAAACATATACAAAATGTATTCAATTCTTAACTAATCTTGCATGAAAAAAGTATCTTGTGCATGGAATGCATTGACTAAGGTTAATCAATTATTAACTTATAATTATTTAAGCATATGCACCAATATAAAAGCATGAACATCTTTAAACTGAATAAGAATTTGTTTTTACAAAAAAAATACGTTTTCAAGATACCAATAACCAAGAAAAGCTTTAAAACATGAATTCAGTATTTGACTAAGGATCTCTCTGGAAACTGTAAGTTCCCCTGGAAGTTCTGATTTTATAGTTTCCATTTTGAAAGTTTATAGTCAAATTTAAACTTGTGAATAACTTTATGGGAGCAACACTAAAAAGAAAATAAGAAATTATAACAAACAAACTCCAACTAGTATGGCTATTATGAGTGATTATCCAAGAGATATATATGTCTTTAGAAACTGCAGGTGTACTTATGCAAACACTCTTGAATGCTTTTCATAAATCAGTAGCAACAACAAAAAAATGCCAGCAAGAATTTCAAAATAAACAAACATATTCATTTTAAGGGTAGGGTTTAAGGTTTTGGGTGAGGTGTTTTTGGTTTTTTGGTTGGTTGGTTTGGTTTGGGGTTTGGGGGTCTTTTTTCATTTTTAATAATCATGCACTAGAAATAAGCCAAGGCAAAGGCCACTTACCTCTTACATGGATGAAAAGGAAGCCAAAGCACAAAAGAAAAATACTCCCGAATTTCTCCATGCCCCTTCTATGCAGTGCCTTGATTGCACTGGTTGTCTGTTCCAAGTGATGATGTTGCAACTGCAGTGCCAAGGTTTGAGGGTCGCGCTTGAACTCAGTGGCTCTTTCCAAAGAAGTCTCTCACCATCACACCCAAGCAATGCAGAAGAAAGAGAAGTCCCTGAAAATCTTTTTGCATACAAGACAAGCAACAAAAGCAATCAGCCCTGATAGGGCCAAGCTGTAAGCAGCACCTTAGGTGCAACCTGTGCTCCAAGAAAGCTATTTATTACCCAGGCAAGAAGCATAGAGAACTCAGGAAGCAGTGGCAACACCCAATGAGGAGGGAGCCAGAGTGCTCTGAACACACCTCCTTCCCTGAAGGGAAAACCAACCTGTTTGACATCCTTGTCTTCAAAGCAGGGTGTGGTGCTGTGAGAGCTCAAGTAGCTTGTAAGAGGAGACCATCTTTCTCTGAAGGGTGCTTGAAATTCAAGAACAGACATATTCTATCCTCAAAGCACCACTTCTCTGCTTGGTTCTTGGCTGATTGCTGATAAAGGCAATCCTGCCAGAGTCTTAAACCCTACCCAGGCCACCATAGTAGGGAAGTGGAGGCCAAGAATCTGTTTTGCAGAGTCTTAGGAATTGGCTACAGAGGGATGACAAAAAAAATCTGATTTTATAAACTTAAAATGTGATGTCAGATGATTGAACTGAAGCATGCTCAGCTTCCCAGCGGATGCTTATCTTCTCAAGGTAAATATTGCTCATCATGATTCTTTCCACTGATCTAGTTTTAGTTTTTTTAAAATATAAATACCCATGCATATCCTACATGGAGAGAGATGTCAAATAGCTCTGCATGTTATGATACAAATATTTGGAAAATTAACAAAATTCATGCATATATCTATGAATATACTTCAAAATCACTGATGTGAATAAATCCAGTGCTGTTACAGTGTCTCTCTAGCAAACACATATGCCAACATGTCCTTTGAACTGGACTGAAGCCATCACGCTGGTGCCCGGCGCCAGCAAGGAGACTGGTGCACATCCTCCCTTGTGCTGGAGGGTAAACTGCAGGGGGTTTTGTCAGTGCTGTTTTGTCTAGGGCAGCAAATAGTTCAGGACTCTGTTACCATGAATAGCCAATCTGAACACCTGTGGTGTTGCTGCATGATTCAGTCTGATGTGGGGCACAGGCTGCCCCTAACTGCATTTCTGCTGAGTTACCTAGAACATACAAGTAAATTTATGCTTTTATGCTAACCACAAAAACCAGATGCAACAACATAAGCTGCACTGATAGAACCTGATGATATTGGATCTTAAAGAAGCTTGATGTTAAGTCAACTTCCCCCACCCAAACCTGAACAAGCAGAATGGTTGATAAAGGTCTGGCTTACTGTATCCCATGGCTTAACTATTTTTAAGCTACTTAATAGAAGCTCTAAGGTTCAATTTGTGTATCATCATTCTCCCTGTCAGGGCAAATTGCTCAATCTCCAAAGAGTTAAGGACATTTAGGTTGAAGACATGTCTTTGCCAGCCACTTAAAACAAGAACTATACCATGAAATGAGCAATCCTGTAAATTCAGTTTGGGGTTTGTTTTTTTTTTTTCAAGAATACCAAAAGCAGGACTGCATGTGGTAATCTTCATATCAGTGTTGAATTTGCCTGAAAGGAACAGGAAAGTTAGCAAGGCTATGTACTAGTCCCAGGCAAGTCCAAGAAGCTCACATATGTTCAGCAGCTTTTCTTCAAAACATTTGCTCTTGTAAGTGAAGTCTTCCCAAAATGCATTCTCTCACCTGAGAATGATACAAGTTTACTGTGACATTGAACATTCTCAGATGAAGTTTGAAGATGTTGCACATCTTGTCTAATTCTGAAGCCAGATACTGCTCTGTATAGCTAAATAAAGGCAGCACTAGGAGCGCGCCTAGAGTAGGAGTCAGGATGTCTTGAATATTTTTCCACTTCTGTTCTTGAGAGCATTGTAGGAACTTAATCTTAGTTCTGTCAAAAACACACAACTGCTTGCCCAAGATAGCAAATTAAAAAAAAAACATATATATCAAAAAGAAATATATGGCCTTACACCAGATCATAAACTGCAGTTTTAACACTTTGAGAAATCATTGACCCATCTTTTTCAATGTAAAGGGAAAAAAAATTCTGCCTATTGTTCACCTGACAAGGTGAACAAACTGCCTATTTTTTTTTTCATTTGTTCTTTCAAGGAGAACTCCAATATTTTATAAATGGCAAATGCAGGTAGAAAAAGTGCCTGTGTATCTGCCTTTTCTCTAGGCCACATATTTTTAGCCCTCAGGCCTCTCTTAGATGAGAGAAGCTAAAAGGAAAAAAATGACAGTCACAACTCATCACATTGGCAGCCCCATCCTTCCTGTGGGCAGAGGTTACACATTGCTCTCTTTGGCATGGATAACCTGCTGTATGCAGCTATTGAAGATGAAAGAACTGAATTATACACTAGAACTGCTTTGGAAAGCCACTAATATCGTACACTAGTCATCTTTTGTCATAAAAATAGAAGTATTTTAATTAAAATCTTGAAGCATCCAGTAATATTAGACATTAATTTAAATGTAAACCAAATACACAAGTGAATTGGTGATACCATTTCTTGTCAACAGAAGAATACAATTACTATGCACTAGCTGAAGCTTCATTGTTTTTCCACAAGCAGATGGAGGCACATGTATTCTGTGGTTCTCAAAGTAGTCCAAATGCAGAGATTTGAAAAAACTATTTTTGCTCCATTCAAGTCCCTTTTCTATTCTTAATAATCACTTCCTTTCAAATGTGTCTTTTACACTTGTATGACAGAAAAGAGCAAAAAGAAAATATTTTCAGTTTGTGAAAAGGTTAAGGTTTGTTTCATAATCTTGTCAAGTGAAAAGCACACATGGAATAGTATGGTTTAGATGGTGGCCTAAAGTAATTAGTGAGAAAAGCACAGAAATGCAGCACTCAGAGCATAATTCAGCCCAAGGCATGCTGAAACCCAAGTGCACTAAAATGTTTCTCTTAGTATTCAAAATTTGTCATAAACATGGTATAAAAGCTGTGAAATTTCCTGCTGAAGAATTGCTTGCTTTCATTTCCACAGCCTGATGAATTTATTTAGGTATTTTAAATGGGCATTCCATTTGAAAGCCATAAAAATATTTTAAAGCAGTCTTTTCCACTAATAGGATGAACGAAACTGCCACCATATCTATCCTGTAGGAGCTAAAGTGATGTATTATTCTACAAGAAGATCCCGCTTTTATTATTTTTCCTCTTATTACTGATGGTAATTTCATCTTGTCCTCAAAGGAGGTAGACTGAAGAAAAAAACAAAACTGAAGAGGGTGTGCCACAGGAATGGGACAGAGGTCTTTGCTGCCAACAATTTTAACTCAGTTTAGTGGTAAAGGTACCTCACCAGAGTGAACTTGCAGTTTGGGCCCAGAAAGGACAGTATTTTTTCATTCCACTATGGAGTCTGAGTGATAACCTGTACAGAAATTTGGATCTGAAAGTCATCCACAGCTCATAAGGCTATGACAGGCAGCAGCTGATTTGTGGGAGATGACCATAAAACTACTTCATTAGGGTGATGAATAATTGTTAACTGGTGTTTACTGACCCAAGGAATGGGAGAAATAATGAATTAGGGTATTTAGCTATGTAACATGACAGTTAAACTAGGAAGAAAGGAGATCAAAATCTCCATGGGTAGTGGGGCAAATAGCAATGTAGCAATTAATACGCCAATAACTGCAAGTGAACTGCTACATTTTATCCACAGGTAAGTAAGAGAAACCCATAAATTGGCAGCTTCTCACAGGAGAACAGCCTGGAATTTCAAGCCTTCTCTTTAAGCTTTTCCTCCTAGGTGGCAGCAGCGAGTCTTTCTTCCTTTTCCACAGCTCCGGTCTGTGAAGTGTTAACTGGACAAAACCAGAGATGAGAGATGCTGAAATCAGCATTACAATAGCCTTCCCTCCAAACATCACCTTTAGGTTTGCCTGCTTTGTGGAATACAGCTGGTCTCAAAATTCATGCAGGTTAGACTGAAAATGAAACTAGTAAATTTGTTACTATTTAGGCACTTCGCAACCACTGCGTTGCCATCTCACTCGGTTATGGTCCTCTCACATCAGGTGGGGCAATGCATGGCCCTGCAAAAGTGTCTGTTCGCAAAGGATGTGATGATATCTGGATGAGAAACACTCAACAATGTTAAGTGTGCTCATACTAAGCCTTCTATTGCTGTCCATATTTTCAGTAGGTTCTGTTACCAAATCTTCAAAAGCCATGCCTGTCCTTACACAGACAGATGTCTTCTCTGCACTTTGCACTGGTAAGCGCTCTGTGAAAGCAACTCAAAACTTTATTGGTACTGGCCAAATCCCTTCTAGAATGATTAAAATGTCTGTAAGAAATAAATCCGAACTGCTGATGGAGCAAGAAGACAAACTATTTGAAGATTCATTTTCTAACTGAGCACCAAAAGTTTTGTATTTTTAGAACTACTAAGGAGAAAAACACAGAAACCTTTTTTTTTTTAATTTATTTTTAGAAAAATCACAATGTTGATAGGAAGTTTTAATAAGTAATTTTTAAGCTTGCAAAAGCTGAAAAAAGGATTCAAAAGTCTGGTTAGCTAAAAGCTTTTTTTTTTGAGCTTCCCCTGCCATTCTATCCCTAACAACACTGACTTATTTCTGTTTTCTCCACACTTGGTATTGAAAAGAGATACCTGTTTATTCATTCTGGTAAGCAGTAAATTTCTTTTCTTTGTATTTACATAGATCAAATGTTTATATAAAAATCACTTTTGCACCCTCAAACACACTTAAAGGTTTTAGCACTTTTATACTAAAAGCAGAAGTGGGGCAAGAAGTTTACAAATTAATTCCATAACAAAATACTAAAATCTGTGTAAAGCTTTGTTGCAAGCTAAGAAACATGTACAAGAAATCCTTAAATTAATTATCCTTGGCATACATTCATATTTGAATGTACAGATATATTTACAGGTTTAATATCCAAATTCATTAGTGACTTCTAAGATGTTCCATGAGAAGTCATCTTCCTGTAGAACTTTGTCAGATGGCTAAAGCACATTAGTAAGACACATTATAGAATGGCAGGAAGATTTGAAACAATTAGAATGAAAGCCAACAAAACTGGTCAGACTATTCCTTCCAGACAGAACTAGTTATTATTCCAGATTCAGTCCTTTAGTTATGAGTTGCAGTTTTCCTCTTGAAAACCTTTCCTTGAAACCTTCCTTTCACTTTTAAGAGCCACAGCACAGCTCACCAGTGCTTTCAGATAAGAATGCAATCATAGGTCATCATCCTGAGGGCAATCCTTCACAAGTCCAAAAGCACTTCTCACATGTACGCTATTTATACTGTTCAATGGATGCCTGTGGAGGGCGAGTTGTTCTGGTCAGTCTATTTTGTATTTTCGAACTGTAGTACTGTTTTTGTCCCTTCCAAGTGTATGATACACCTTCTGAATTCAATGTTATTTTCTGTTACGGCTTTTGGTTACGGAAGTCTGAAGATGTTAATCCCCACTCCCCAATACTTCGCCCACAACTGTTTAGACAGTGCCAAACATCAATCTCGCCAGATATACAAAATCCAATTATGATTCTGATGTGCAAATCAGGCTTTTCTACAACTGACCAGCTCAGTACTTGCTAAGCAGGAAGAGCCAGAAAGGATGAAGGGTCTGTATGCACTAAATTTGGGGTTTCTCAATCTGTACCAGACAGATGCAATGAAAAAAAAAAAAAGCAAAAACAAAACTGAATTTTTGTCTCTTGAATGCTCAAGAACAGGTATCTCTTCCCTGGTGGCTGACCCAGGCAGCTACACAGATTGGATCAGCAGCACCCACACCCAGATCTATCATCAATACACAGTGAGCCACTTACTTTCGAGTACCCACAATGTACACCAGCTCGGTAGGTTGGCACACTCACTGTGCACAGGATATTAAAAAAAATTGTTTGTACTGCCTGAAAGCAATGACATAAGAAAACCTTAATTGCTTATTGTTTTTGAAGAGGTAAGGAAAAGTTAAACATACTGAATGCACTTGAGACACACCCATTTGCCAGAGGAGTAAAGAAAAGAATGTAAAGGCACAACATACTTCTGCACTCCTGTTATTAAGGCCATGTATTGGTGTGCAACAATGTTTCACAGGGCTAACCATACAGAAGTACTCAGTCTAAGTCACACTTCCAGAGGTGTTTCAAACAAGAACTGTTTTCTCAAGCAACTTCAGACTCTGCTCTTTACGTTAGTTTTTGTTTCCTTTTTTTTTTTTTTTTCCAGGCAGAATGCAGGCTCTATCCAGTTTCAAAGGTCTGTTCTTCATCACGTTTTCTTTCATTTAGTTCTCAAGGAGTGTGCGCTGAACTAAAAAGTGAAAAACAATTCAAGATTAGTACACTAAGTTAGCATACATTGCAAGTTACATAATAGCTTATGCAGACAACAAAGTTTCAGGAGGCATTTGACACAGTGTGATAAACTCAGGTAAGCAGAGCTTGGTTTCTGTGAAGCCAAAATGCTGCATACCAAAATGTATTACATCCCAGACTTCTCACTCAACTAACCACATCCTACTGGGAAGCTACCTACACTTGCAGTGTAACCCAACATCCAGTTTCAGGTTTGCACTTTTTGCAGATGCCAACATAAAATGGAGTATAGACTGTGTAAATGATAGAAAAATAGGTTATTGAAACAAAGTGTCTAGGTTAACTATATTTTTAGGAAGTCAAAGGTAAGTCTACATAAGATTTTAAAAACAGAAATCTGTTCTGCCATGCCATGTGACCTCGGTTAATAAAAGACCACTTCTTAATAGAAGCTATTTAGGTATAGCATCACTCTACTACAAGAAGAAGAGCCAACATCTCAGAACTTAGATCAGGAGCAGTACCATGCTAACCGTGGCTGCCCAGTTTCTTGGCTCAAAACATGATTATGCTTGTCTGCAAAACATAATAGAGGTATGAAATATGGGATGTAAAACGACATCAATATGTAGGCAGGAGCAATCATATATGATAAAACCCTGAGTTTGACTTTATTGATTAAAATAAATTATGCATCATTTTACACATTTCACTTTTGAGTTCTGGTGAATCTTGGCTGAAATTTTAGGATATCCCAAGTACAAACTCATATTTTAACTGCCTTTGGTAGAGGTCTTTGAATGCTACTACTTGCTTCACTAATGCATAGCTGAATTGAGGATCTGCCATCTGTCTTGCCTATCATCCCTGCCTATCTCCCATCCTGACAGCCAGACACAAGAAAATGTTTTGTCGTTAAGAATTTTATATATTTAAAAGCTTAAAAAAGTGTTTATGAAGAGGATTATAAGCCAGATGGAAGTTTTTAGCAAACAGATGAAATACCTGAGAAAAATGAGGTATAATTGGGGTTTTTTAATTATTAAAAAAAACCCAGACATAGTTCTGCAGATTTTAAATTCACAGAAAATTATACTGAAAATATATATTGCTTTGAAATTTTAATATTCAGTATTTCAAAAACACTCCATGAACTTCAGCATGAAGTTATACTGCTTCTTCCTTTGTTGATCAGTCACAAGGGCTAGAAGACCAGGTTTTCACCTATACCATTTCCTCCAGATGGCTTTCCTGGAGTTAAACACCTGTTCCATCAGCCAAGTACCCTAGACAATCATACGTGGAAGGGTGAGGTTGTCAGAGCTTTGGTTGCTTTAAAAGAGATCCTTCCATAGCTGTCACCTTCGTAGAAAGATTAATTATGTGATGATTCTTTCACACAAAATCATTCTCTGTTTACAACAGAGAATGCTTTAATTATAACATGCTAGTGAGTTCAGTCCTCCTTGACTCCATTGTACTTATATCTCTGTTCAAACATCATTATTTTTCAATATACATTCTTGCAGAGTTCTGTATCAGTTTATAACCAGAAAAGGCTGCAGATTCCAATCAAAACCAACACACACTAATAAAATGCTAATTGCAGTTATGTATCACACTAAAGGAGCAGGCTTGTGTTTTCATAATTGCCTTTAATAATATTTTTGCGTGCAAAATTTCATTCTTTACTTTCTCTATGGTCCTGTATTTTAATTACTTCTCAAGGCAATAAACCAATCTGTCCAAAGAATAAAAAAACAGAGAAGAATGGCCACATTATCAGAACTGAATTCTTCAGTTAGTTCTAAGTTTGTTGTCATGATAAAAATCATAGAATCACAACCATTTATGTTGGAAAAGACCTCTAAAATCATAGACTTTTATCATTAACTCAGCACTGCCAAGTTCACCACCAAACTATGTGTCTAAGTGCCACATCTACACATCCTTTAAATAACTCCAGGGATGGCAACTCCTTTTCTGAGCCTCCTTTTCTTCAGGCTAAACAACTCCAGTTCCCTCAGCCACTCCTTGTAAGACTTGTGCTCCAGACCCTTCACCAGCTCTGTTACCTTTCTCTGGTCTTGCTCCAGCCCCTTTATGTCTTTCTTGTAGTGAGGTGCCCAAAACTGAGCACAGGTCTCGAGGTGTCACATCACCAGTGCCAAGAACAGAGGGACAATCACATTCCTAGTCCTGCTGGCCACACTATTTCTGATACAAGCCAGGATGCCATTGACGTTCTTGGCCATCAGGACATACTGCCAGCTCATATTCCACCAGAACTGAGAGTTAAAAATATTTTATTTTAAACCAAACAGTGCAATTAGTTTTC
Source organism: Sclerurus mexicanus (assembly GCA_013396755.1). Lineage (NCBI taxonomy): Eukaryota > Metazoa > Chordata > Aves > Passeriformes > Furnariidae > Sclerurus > Sclerurus mexicanus. The sequence goes on from VWZF01000722.1 coordinate 584,417, forward strand.
TCCATTATGTTAGCTGTCAATGAAGTACGTTTAATAGGATCCCCATCAAAAAATTGATCTTCCAGATAGATTCTTGTCTTACCAGGTGGCTCAGATTGTGCTCCTCTATGGCTATCCATATTCACATTCTCTTCATCTGCTGGGAAACAAACAGATGTTTAGCATTCACATTCTCCTATATTCGAAGTTTATGATTAATAGAGATAATTTGAGAGAAAAAACAGCACTGAAGAAAATGGGCTACTGATAGTAGTTGTCTTGCTCTTGTTTTGACTGCATGTTCATTTTATCATGCATAGTAGAGATATTAATTTCCAAATTTCCCAAATTACAAAACAACAGTGCCTGGCTGAATGACTGCTCTATTGCACACCACACAGTCACAAAGACTGAAAGAGACAAAACCAAAGCTTCTGCCCCTTTTATCACTCACAGGATTCCCAAAGTTCTCTGATCTAAGTTATATCTTATTTAGGTGGAAAGGAAGCAAACAGCAAGCAATAGATGACTAAAAAAGAATAATTTGAGGATGAACAGCAGGGTAGTTTTCAGAAAACTAACAAGCAGGCAGGCATCTTGTGAAGACACAAAGGCAAAATTTATAAAATTAGAAATGACAATGCATTTTTCAGCATGCAAATAGTCTCTAATCCCCAACCTCCACTTGATTTTCCTTAAAAAATATATATTCTTGCAGTCTCTCCTGCTTACTTTTTAGCAAGAAGTGCTTTTATTTGAAGGAATGTAAAGCCTCAAGTTCTACTTCTGAAAGTCTAATTTTGTCGGCAAGACATTCTTCAGTCACCTTGTCTTAGATGACTAGTAAGAAAGGTTACTCCCTCTGAACATAAATTCACTGGGCCATTAAAACGACCTCATGCACAGGATCCATTTCTAGTCCCCACATAAATACAGAACACATCTCTCTAGACAGTAGAAAGCAAAATTAATTCAGAATTCTTACCGCTTTGTTTGAAGCAGAGTTTCTTCTTTTGGTAAGCAATGAAACTAGATACTGCTCCAATTACAGTAGCAGCCACGGCACTTACAATTCCAGCTATAGCTCCCTGAGAAGCTGAAAAAAACAGAGAGGTTTGTATCATTTTTCAGAATTGAAAGCCATGTCAAACTTGTATTGTCTCAAAGTAAACCCTGTGAACACTTCCAAAAACCATTAAACTGAAATTACATGAAACTATAATAATCAACTCTTTTTGTCTTGTGCATAATGAAAAGTGATTCCTCTCATTTTACAACCATTGATTTCTTTGCAATGCCTATTGTTAAGAAGCTTCAGCATGCCTGTTCTAATTGCCACTAATTAAAAAAGGCACCCTTTCATGGCCATATCTACTTTGTATGCATGCAATGACTACACCAGCATCTCTGAGACCTTAATTATTCTGAATTATTTGCAACACAGAGATTTTAAAGGATTATGAAAGCAGACCTTGAAAGTAAGAATTCCAGATTCCACAAAAGTTTTTAAGTTGTAACCCACTCCCAGTAGTGACCATTCTAGCAGAAGATTAGCAACACAGAAGCCTCCAGAAAACAAGCTTCATACATCCAGATGCCATCATACACACAAATTCATGCATTTACCCTCAGTTTCTTGGCCATTGTTTGGAGTTTGACCCTTTCGTTCTGTAAAAATAAACAGAAAGTTTACTTTTTACATATCTAAAGAACAGTAATATCATCATTGTCAATTAATTATGCAAAATTACAAACCATCTATTATATCCATGCAGTGCTAAACTCTGGCACTCAAACTTTCTCTTTTCAAAGTACAGTTCATGGTAGTGCAAACTCCACCCTTGGGTGCTCAGCATTCTAAAAAATGAGCACAGAACACTTGTAAAATCTGGTTTAATCAACTTATGTACCACCACAGAACATTAAGTGGAAAGGAACTTCAGCGTAGAACTTCAGAGTAACGTACAGCTGTCTTTCCATGGAAACAACTATCTTTTCCTAAAATCCCATCCTCATTTACTAAATACTTTTGCAATTCTCTTCACATGCAAGACAGAAGTTCCATAAATACTAACTGTATTTTTCACCATGCAACTTGTACCACTGAGGCAGGAACCCGTACAGATGAAAACACCACACAAGTCTCCACAGATATTTCTTATCCCTGCCAATTTTCAAGTTACTGCCCCAATGTAACCTTGAAAGCTGAAAGCTACCCAAGAAGTGACACCAGTAATCTCTGTCTAGGACAACTCTCTGAAGAAGTCAGTAAGCACTGGCATGTCTCACACCCCATCAAGACTTAAGCTAACTCTGATCTGGAAATAATAAAGGTTCAGTAACATACACAGGGATGAACAGCCTCATCCTAAGGATAACCATTACTGCAGCTTGATTCCAATGACCATCTCTGTACTGAGCTGTGCCATAATAAGCAGACACGTCAAATTACTTAAAAAACATCTGGCAAGCTATGAAATGGTTTTCTTCTGCTCAGAGTACATATACCCTATATAGAATCATATGGTTGGAAGGGACCTTAAAGATCATCCAGTTCCAACTCCTATGCCATGGGCAAAAACACCTTCCACTAGACCAGGTTGCTCTGAGTTCCATCTAACCTGGCCTTAAACACTTCCAGTGATGGGGCATCCACAACTTCCCTGGGAAACCTCTTCCAGTGCCTCATCAGCCTCACAGTAACAAGTGAAGACCAAGAATCACTTGCAAGCGTAAGGACCAGTTCATCCTTTGGGACACAGAAAATCCTTGAGAATGCAAGGTGGACCTTCTCATGGCCCACCCCTAGACTTCCTAACTACAAGAACTAAAAGAAACTGAGAGTATGTCACAGAAGATCTAAGAATAGCACCTGGATGACTTTAAGAACTATATTCATGGTGAATTTTGAAGTAATACCACAATCATGTCTCAGTTTTAAAAGCCATCCTTCTTAGTATAACAGTAAAAATCATGACCAGTTTTACTTCTTATTTGTTTTGTTTGTTTTTTTGGTTTTTTTGGTAGAGAGAGAACACATTAATTTTGAACTCAAAGGTATGCTCTGAACTTTCAGATACCAGAACCAAAGGTGTTACAAATTAGAGCATGCTAACCAGCTTGGGAGCAAGCTTTTATCAAAAACTCAGGCGGCCATAGGAACAATATAAAGCACAGCCCTCTAACTTACCATTGCTGCCACTACCATCACCTCCTCCTTTTGGTAAACTGCCATCGAATAGATCTGCATCATCAATTTTGCCTATAAAAATGCAAATAGCATTACCTTACATGTTTTAAGTTCAGTGAGAAGACATATCAAGGCACATAATATAACATGGACATTTTCTGAAGATTGTTCAGCTGAATTTGTGGTGGTTTTACGTTCAGCATCATAGTCACATGTTCACATTTTAAAAGCCCTCCCGATGTCAATCCCTTCAGCCAAGCACTACACAGTTTGACAGCAGCACTCCTGCCTCTGGACTTCCTGAACAACTGAGAGAAGAGCAGGTAGTACTGCACAAACCAGGCTAAGCAAGCAAAAGTCCTATAAGCTACTTAACAGTAGTCCAAGTCTCACTACTCTGTGAAAGCAAAGAAAGGACATGGACAGGAAAGGACCATTTCTTTTCAAGGCTGCAACTGTAAGTGATTCTTCATAATTGTCTGATTTACAATTCCCTTGTCTGATTTACTGCAAGACATTGAACTAGCCCTTCTCCCCTTCCACTGACCCCTTCCTTAAGAAGCCTCCCCATCTCCCTCATGGGACCTTCTCCTTCTTCCCTCTGCTGCGAAATGAATCTTTAGTTTATGCAAAGGAAGTATGTTTCAAGAAGCAAAATTAAAAGTATAGAATCAAAGGATGCTTTAGTTGGCTGGCAAAAACACTGTACTGAGGCATGCAAGACCAAATTCAAGTATTCGCTGCAAATGAGTCAGGTGAAAGAACAGAACCAGGGCTGGCATTCCAGGTAAGGACTCTACCACCATGTTCATAGATAATGGCATTCTCACAGCTGCATCTATCTAAATCTGTTTTGTTCTGGGTTAGGCAAAGACAGAGATGTCCTCTAAAGCACAACAGGCAGGGAAGGATATGTATTTTAAGCTTATCTTCCAAATACAAATAATTGTGTTCCTTAACTGGGCCTTTAAAAAAAAAAAAAACCAAAAAAACCCCAACCCTTTAACTTGGAGTTTTACCTTTCATTAGATCCTTTAAGAATGAAGATCATAGGCAGTTCCTACTTACCTTTTAGCATGGCTAGAAGGGATTCAGTTTGTAAAGATGAAAGAACTCAATCCAGCACATGGGTGCTCCACCATGGGCAGCCAAGCACAGCATTGCCCCAAGCACACACACTGTCCCACCCTGTCTTCTCCCCACACCATCCTGCTTTTAAGTGAAAGTGACTCGACAGGTTTGTTATGGAATTTCCAGACTGCTGCAAAGCTTATTTGCAAGACAACTTTTCCTCAATCCTCAGTGTTTATCAAGTACCACATCTGACATACATAGCAGCCAGTTAACACGGATCAATTATTAGAAGTGTAATTGAGACAGTAAAAGAATGTCAGGATTCAGGAGATTGTGATAGAAGCCTTACCAGTGTCTTTAGGTTGTTCTCGCTTGGGATTATCTGCACACAGAAGAGAGATTTAGTAAAAAAAAAAACAAAATATGAAAAAAAAATTTAAATATCAAAACTGAACTACAATGCAGTAATGTTGAAAGGAACTAGGAGAGATTAACAAATACTCTTCTACTGTTCAGAAATTGCTGTTAGGTCAGTCTTACCAGCATCTCTAGGATTTGCAGGAGGATTTGGCTTGGGACCATCTGTAGACAAATAAGAGTTAGAATAAAGTTACTAGTGTGAAGAGACCAAAAGCAAAGCATGCAGTTACCTTTAAAGACTACCTGACCTAAAAAATTGTATCAAAACTTCCCCATGTCATTTTCCTTTCACTAACTAATGCTGTATTTGTTTGGTTATTTTAGCTGAACACTGTATTTTAATGCAACTAACAGTCTTTCTGCTATATTAACCTGTATGTCAGATCCTTGCTATAACTGAACATATATAGAATAACTCAAACGTTACGCAGCATTTTAGTTTGCATGTCATATTTCAAAGGCTGAAATTCTTTAAATTTTTCTACTGGGCACGGATTACTTGGCTGTTTTCTCTTTTAAAATTACCAGGTTTTAACCAATAATAAAGGCTGGTACCTAACTTAAAAAGAATAGACCAAGGTACACAGAATAGAACTAAAAATGTGGGCCCCACAATGACACTTCATTTAGCTTGCTACAAAATAGAGATCTTAGTAATTTTCCCTGTATTTGGTCAGAGTCTTCACATCAGAAAGAGTACTTTCCCCTCAAATTATTTCTAACATACTGATGGTTCCTTGTGTTTCTAAAATTACGTCCTGTAAAGGAGGAGATTATTTCAGATTTAAAAACTACTTCCCTAAGTAACAGTTTATGGAATTAGTGCCATCTAGTGAAGACACAGTAATGAAACAAGTAGGACTTGGCTAAGAAATTATTGAAATTTGTATAGTTTTTGTGATCCAGAACCTTAAAAATGAAGGTAAAATAATTGTTAAATTATTAAATTGTTAAATGAAGGTAAAATAGTTATGTTTATTTACTCTAATCAACTCAGTGTCTTTATTACATTTAGGTCATAACAGATGGCTAGACCTTGCACAACCACCTTCGAACAGTATCCAGAAAAATATGATACTTACCAGGATAAAGAGCATCACCCAAGTTAAAATCATCTACAAAGAAAGAGGGGAAGTTTTAAATGTAATGCAAAAACTGAACTAGCCTTACACTATTTTTTGCAAAATGCACCTCACAATGTTTTCACCAAGAATGTAACAGTATGCTCATTCAACAATGGCCTACAGAAGAGCCCCACAGTTCCCAGGCACTATCTACCAAATGACATGCTGCTTTTGCTGATCATAATACCTGTCAAGGGCCAGCTCAAGGTGAGCAAGCTCCAAACATGCAGACAAAGCCAGCAGAAGGGATTCTCACAGGGTCTTTAAGCTTGTGAAATCACAAAGTACATTTGTGAAAGCACTAGCAGAAGAATCTAAAACGAAGAAATCCTTTTGCAGTTAGGGAACTGCTTTTTTTATAGAAATATCACAACCCTGTGTGCCACTAGATTGAAAAGTTCAGGCTCTCAAATTATTATGTATACTGTGCTTGACTTTACAATAAAAGACATTACAAGCTAATGAGATCTCACCTAAATCTGGTGATGGAGTCTTCTGAGATGGAAAAGGCTTCTTTGTCGTCTTTATATTATCTGTCAGGGATGATTAGGAGAAAAGAAAATTAAATACTATTTAATACACTGTTCACAAGCTACATGAAAGACAAATATAACTATACGTCTATACAATGAAAGGTACAAGACTAAATCTATAAAGAAGACTATTTCCCCTTAAGAGAAAACCTTAAGTGTTCCAAAGACAAATTTGAGTTCTATGTGGTCAACATTTTGACCACATAGCTGAGTTGTTTTGCTGAGGTTTAAACAAACCATATGTGGGGAAGATGTCATGCTTGGTCATGTAGTGATACTTGGAAACAAACAAGTCAGAAAAGCAGCCACTATTTTCCCGCCTACCTCCCAAAATTTGCGAGTGCAATAATTACCAAATGCATCTTCCAAGTTGAAGTCATCAAAATTGCCTGTAGAAGATAAAAGAAACAGTAAGGACACTACTTTTTCTTACTCAAAGCCAATACTCATTAAAGTCATAAATATGTCTCTCATCTATCTTGAGTTATGTTTTCTGCTTCCTGAGTCAGAATAGAATATTTTGAGTTGGGGTTGAAGACAGACATTCTTCTCTGTTTCTCCAGGAAACTACCCACAGATCTCTTCAGAAAAAAAGGGGACAGCTCTAAAAATTTGCTCAATACAAAGGACCCAGAGGGTCAGAACATACATTCCTACAGTCAATATAATGGACTTAATCCTTTATTCTTGTCACTGCTATTGCATGCTTTCTTAGTGCCACCCACAGCATACTCTTCCCTAGACTTCTTTTCACTGAACCACAAAATGACCAAGGGGAGAGCTCCAATGCACAAAAACCATTATAGAAGTCATATAATTCGGTAATTGTTTTAAAATCTTGGCATTAAAAATTAATTTTCATGGGTTTATAAGACTTATCTTTCCCCCTAACAAAGGCTAGCAGCATGAAGGTGGTTACAATATGAGCACATATGACCTTGAGCAGTCTCTTTTCAACTTCCTAAAACACAGCTACATGCAGTTGATGCCGCTACAGGCTCTCCACCAGAGGTAGATTAAACTCTATTTTCAGTCCTTAGGAGAAGATGACTTTCTCTTGCTGTATTAAGTCAGTTGCTAGAGCTACTGCTGCTTAGCCAGCCAACTGCAAACACACTAACTCAATATATACATGATACAAACTGATTTCACAACATAAATATAGTAGTGTGATCTCAGCAGCAGAGGCTTGTGAGATAAGTGGACTGCTAAACCCACTGATATTTCTGATTGTTCATTATTCCTACTTTCACTGAAACATGGAATGAGAATACAGCATGAAAGTAGATACTGGCTATTCAAAAAAAAGACACCCAAATACACTGCTTCAATCCCACAGAAGCTAGAAGGCTTGTTCTCAGTATCAAGCCAGTCGAAGTTACTTCCAGACAGAACTACCTTAATTCAGCAGATAACTGCATAAAGTATTGATGTGTCTGGCTTTTCCCCTAAGAGTGTAGCTACCAAAGAGGCATCAGAACTGGCTACTGCAGAGACTGAAGGAAGGAATTCAAAAACAAACATCCAAATCAAACCACAAGCAGAATGTTCCTTTCACTTATGTGACAGACCAAGCTAGGACAAGGACAAGTCATGACTTTAATACCAGGAATGCTGGATGCTCCTATAGTTGGTAAAATCTTTCATCTTAACTGAGGTCAAAATTGAAATCTCTTTTACTTCTCAGATAATGCACTAATAATGCCATTTTTTTTCCAAAAAGAAAGGAGCAATACAATCTTAAAAACCTCTGCAAAATTAGCAACTGCTAAGACTCAAATGTCAGTTACTTCTGAAGTTACCCCCTTGGTTAGACTACACCAAGAAACTTCCATATTAACAGGTGAAAAAAGAAAACACTCAAAAGAAATTTAAACCGGTATTTGCATAGTTGTTCCTCAAACCTGAATTCCAGTTTGTTTATTTTCTCAAGTTAATGTAGCTCTCGTGCTACAGTCCTCTTGGGAGTTATGCCTAAGACAGGAGTTGATATTTCATAGTCTAACTCTAAGAAGGCAGGCAGAAGGATGTGTTGAAGATGCATATTCCTCAAAACACTCTACCAGAGTACCCCAGAGGATGGACCATTATGAACTGTTAACACTGTCTCAAAGTTAAAGATGAGGAATGTTACACTGGTGGGTATATTTCAAGAGCCCTGTTTCTTTTTAGGAGCGACAGTAGGGAAAACAAGCACATACACTCAACATTATTTGTTTTGGTGCAGCTGCAATTTTACCTGGAGCAGAAAAGAGGCTATTTGAAGAGTTTCCCATTGCCATCATGAAACATAGTCCAGGAACTTGGAATAGTTCCAGCTGCAGTAGTTTCCCTCAAGAGGAGGGAATCATTGTGAAAGGGTGTGCTTTCAGTGACATTGTTATTTTAAAGGATTGTTTTCACATAAGATCTTTATGGAGAAATAATTTAGGATGTGACTGCTGACTGCCAGTCTCACAGAAGACATACTTTGACAGAGGAATAAACAAATTTGAGAGTTAATAAAAGAAAAAAATCATGCTTCATTGACTGGAATTATTCAATATTCTGCAACGACACTTCTGCTTTCCAAGCAAGATGTCAGGCTTCTCACATACATTACTTTTTTGAGATAAAGTAGCAGAAAATGTCAAATACTAGCTTATGAAACTCGTTACAATAATCTGCACTCTAAGGCACTGGCAGTCTGCTTTCTCAGCAAAGAAAGGTGTTTCCCCACTGTTTATGACAAACCTTCCTATGTTTTTAAAGCAGCTGCTTTTATAACTGTACTCACTCAGCTTTTGATATGGGATGGTCCAACTAAACTAGAATTCAGTGACTTAGCCTGAAAGCAGAGAAGCTCAGTACCAGGGATTCAGCTGATTCCAGGAAATAAATAATAGGAAAACAAGAGATAAAGCTACAGAGCTAGAATACAGGTATATCAGGATGCAAGCAGAAAAATAATCAGCAAGAATATCCCGCACTCCCTACAGGTTTAAGGAGGACCCAGAGCAACCAAGCTTATGAGCATTTTATTAGTTTAAGCAAAGATATTTACAAATAAAGCAGATATTATATTGCATATAAAGCAAAATACAGCAGATATTTTTAGCTCCTAGGGGCATAAGTAGATTCAAGAACATTTCAGAAGCATCTACACTATCCTCCTTTCATGCCTGTAGCTCAAATACCAGGATCTCCAGAGTCAGATCTTTAGCAGGCGGTCCCTAGTAACTGGCATAGTTTGTGTTAGCTGCGGGAAAAAACAGTAGGTAAAACAGAAGAGCAAACCTACATTTTTGAATAGCTGAAGAGCTAGAGGGTATTCAAGAGATCCAAGTAACTGTGCAAATAGGAGTGCTTTGCAAAAACCTATCACCGCTCTCATGCTTACTGCTACAGGATTAGTCATATTTACGTTCCACTGCAGAAGCTGACAGGAGCTTTGGAAAGTTCCTCCATTAGTCATATGTATGGCAACACACCAAGAAAGGAGACTTGTGATGAATCATCACAAACAACTTTCTGACTTGAGCAATCGACTGCTTGAATTTTGTTTTCCAAAAAATGCCAGTGTTTTCCTTCCTTCTCTGCCTCAGGCCTCGTGCACCACAGGGTGCTACAGAGCCTGCAGCTGCAATTGGTCTTCGAGTTGTAAGTCAATGGACCAAGTGACAGTGGACACCTTGTCTCCATCCCACAGCTGACATTACCTGCTACTCTATCAGTGGCTGACTAATCTAAAATCATGGAGTATCTCCAGTTGGAAGAGACTCATAAGGATCAAGTCCAACTCCCTGCTACAGGACTAACTAAAAATAAACCATAAGAATAAGAGCCTCATTCAGACACTCCTTGGACTCTGTCAAGCTTGATGCCATGACCACTTCCTTCCTGCCTATTCCAGCACCTGATCACCCTCTCAGAGAAGAACCTGCTCCTAAGGCCCAACCTGAACTTCCTCTGATGCTGCTACATTTCATTTCCTTGCATCCTGTTGGTGGCAACCAGAGTAGATCAGAACCTCTGCCTCTGCTGCCACCTTTGAAGAAGCTGTAGACTACCATGTGGTCACCCCTGAGCCTTCCCTTCTCCAAGCTGAACAAACCAAGTGACCTCAGCCACTCCCAGCAAGTCTTGCTACCAAGACCTTTCACCATCTTGGTCACTCTTCTCTGGACATAATTTAATAGTTTGATCTCTTTACTGCATTGAGGCACCTAAAACTGTACACAAGGACTCAAGGCATGGCCACACCAATGCAGAATAAAAGGGGACAATCACCTCCCTCAACACTCCAGCACTGTTGTTCCAGATGCACCCCAGGGCACAACTGGCTCTTTTAGCTGCCAGGCTGCCAGACTGTTTACTCATCTTCAACTTTCCATCAACCCAACTGCCCAGACCTCTTTCTGCAGGTTGCTTTCCAGCCTCTTGCCCCCAGTTTTTCATAAAAGCAGGATTATCCCATCTCAGGCAGAGAATCCAGCACTTGCACTTGTTAAATTCCATATGATCTGTGACTGCCCAGTTCATGTTTGTCCTGCTCCCTAGCTACTTACTTTCAGGAAATATGAAAAAATCTTGAGCTCAGAGAGGCCTCTCATCTCTGTAGAGTTTACACAACCTTGACCTCGTTCTTGGGGGACTGAAAACATAAGAAGTAGAAATATTCAACACCTATATATAACAGAATATAACAGAACCTATAGAAAATACAGAAAGGCCAACACACTGGAACTTGTTCAAGAAACACTTTAAATAAGAGAACATAGATATCACATCCCTTTCAATTGTTTTTTAAATTACCAGCACTTGATTTCAGTCCAGGTTTTGCCCCACCAGCACTAGTTATCTACAATAAAAGACTTCTATTGCTCACCTTACATTCTGACAGTTATTTCCAGCATGTCCTAAGGCAAAATCAAGTGAAGTAATTTAATTCCAAAAAACCTGAGAGAAAGGTGACTTGGTTCTCCGTATCTTACCCTAAGAACTGTATCTCTGAGGTTGTAAATGGACAACATGGAACATGAAAACTACTTCCAGCTAAGTAGCTAATAGAAGAATGACTTAAAATATACTCTTTTCCCTCAGCCAGTGCAGAGGCTTGCAGGTGAGATCTCTGCATCAGGCAATGCAGATAGGATGTTTACTCCCACTGCCAAGCAGCAGTTTATAATTATCCCTGCCCAGAGTCTCATGAAATTAAATCCCACGCTGTTGGTTTCAAACCCTGTTCCTCTACCAATACCCACCCTATTGATGCTGCTTTCAAGTTTGCTCTGCAGAGCAAGATAAAACAAAAAACTTTGCATAAAATTTTGTTAGGCACAATGAAGCCCCTTCCTACCTAAAAGAAATAAGCCCCAAACACAAATAACTGTAAATCAACCAAAAAAGCAAAGATAATATTTTACATCTAGGGAGTGTATGCTTTCTGCACATCTGGAGCATTCACTAATGTAACCGATGGGAATAAAGTCAGCTAAATCTCCACTGGAACCAATAAAAAGATTTATTTCTTCTTCCAAGAGATGTGTAAGACTAACCTAATAATGATCATATTTAATTTTTGTACAGTGATACAAAAGCTGCTTTCCTGAAGTTACTTTATTTGCATCTATCTTGAAAACACAGTACATTAAAAGTTAGGAAATTATGTGGCCTAATCTTTTTGTGATCTGGCTGCTAGAGAAATGTGTTTAGACTTATTTGTGATTTATTTTAATAATTGAATTACTAACTATTCCTCCTGTACAAAAATGGCAACTTAACATCTTTAGAAAGCCTACAAGGCTACATGTTGACTCAAAACTATTTACTTCTACAGTAGTCATGTGAAGCATTTTTACCAAACATGGTAAAATAAGCCATTTATTGGAGAAGAAAAAACATATTTTGAAGCACAGTTTGGGGAATTTTGCTTGCTTGAAATTTTCCCATATACTGGGCAACTTGTGTTGCCCCTTTGAGCTATAGAAAGTAACAAACTACAATGAGGGTCTTAGAGCTCTTACTAACTATAAGCAGAGTTTTCCAGGGGAGGATTTGACACAGCAATAAGAGGACAGAACGAATAGCTCGAAATCAGCAGAAAGCATAAAGAAGAACTGAGTCAGTCACAAAGCTAGAGAATTAACATGATGGCAACAGTCCTGCCAATTGCTGAGCTGCTTATACAGAAACAAGAAGGGGTAAAAGAGAACTGTGCAAAAGTAAGAACTCCTGCAAGTCCCTTCAATCAAGTAATGAGGATAAAAGCAAATATTTGGCATCTTAATCACAACTCATGTAATGATGAGTTGCCTACTGCAGTCTGGTTCTTTTCTTACAGTTAGTAATTCTTCACATCCATAATGCATGTGTTTCCCTGAATCTGCAGTTGGGATGCTTGGTGATAACCCTCAGTGGCAAAACAGCATCAAATGGAAGAGCCGCAGGTCCCAGATCTTCTCCTTATGCTTAAAAGAGCTTCCAAGTCACTAACAGCATCTTCAAAAGAGCTGAAGTATATTCCTTGCTTTGGGGAAATTTGTTCTTGAAGAGAAATGTTCACATGTTCAAAATAAGCAAAACATGACTGACCACAGTCCTAGGTGACCTTCAGTGGCTCACCCTGCTGGAGCAGGCTGGTGGGATTGAAAGGTCTCCAGAGGTATCCTCCAGCCTCAGCACCTTGCAGTTCTGTGACATGGGCCAATTCTAGTCACTGGACTAAACCGCTTGTGCTACAAAAGTCATAGAACTACAAATAAAAACAGTCACTCTGCCCATCTGCAATTCTTTTTACAAATGAGAACTCAAATACATTCCTCTGTCTCCGAAAGCTTGTAAGCAGAAACCTAAGCTACACCAAGAAAAGCTGTTAGAAGAACATTTAGGTGATAGAAATGTGGTACTTTCATCAAGAAATGACAGGAATAAGTTTTGGGGGAACTGGAATAGGAAGCACAAAGAGAGGAAGAGGATTTTGCAAAATGTAATAAAGGTGCTGAATCCAGATGACAACAAATAAAAGGTTATTGGACATATTTATTTGATTTTTGCTCATTTTTTCTTACCTGTAACTTCAGGAGGGCCTGACCACAATTCAAGGCTGCAGGTGTCGTATACTATGCTTATGCTATTTCGCCTATGTACTTGGCCTTACCAAGCATAAATGCATTACTAAAATAAGTGAGCATTTGAATATAGTATTTTCTAGAAAGCAAATACTAAGTTTCCTTCTGTGTCCATGCTGGGACTAACGCAAAATACAACTGGCAGACAGAATCATAGTCTCGTCTGAATCCATGTGTAGCACACCCTGGACAAAGGCCACAGGTCATTGATTAAATATTGCCTCACCTTAGGTTCTTTAAAGCTTGCATGTTTAGTCTTTGCACCAACATGCTGAAATTTTCACTCTTCTAGGTAACTGGTCTTGAGTTCCTGGCACCTTCCTCAGAGCTGCCCTAAACTACATTATTACTCTATGCATTAAGCATGAAGTTACTTGATGTCAGCAAATCCAGCCCTGGGGCCACTGCTGAAACTGCCTTCTCTTACATCAACAGAGAACAGAGTACCTGCAGAAGCCAGCCCTGTCCTTTGGCCACTGGAGCAGGCAAGGAGTACGCCTGTCGCTCCTCCCTGGCCTCAGGTGTCAGCAAAATCACTATTCCCTCAGGGAGGCTCACAATGCTCCAGACACCTCTGATGTCCACCACTGTTTCTTCAGAACCCTATGCCAGGGTTGGCTCAGGAGCTCTGAAGCAGTCTCAGGAAAACCTGTTCTCAAATCTCACCAAGATCAAGCAGGCACTGTGTACCTACTTTGCATTCAGCCACTTCTGAAACTCTGTCCTGGCATAAGAAATGTCAGTAGTTCATTTTTTACAAATCTAAGAAATCAAAATTCTTTAAATACATGTTGCTCATAGTCTACAGCTTCAAAGTTTAAGCTGCTTGACAGACAGGACTTTAAGCTTTCACAAAGCTGACAAGTCTTGCAGCTACTAATCACATCACCTAGATTTCCATAACCAGGTGCATTCTTACCACAAGGCTCACATTTACTTGTTATGTAAGTTCTCTTCCCTAACTATTATATCAATCAGTCTTTGTAGCATTAAAGTATATTAACTTTGTTAATGTATATTAGTTCACATTATACATTGCAATGCAATGAGTGAGGTAGTGGAATTTTACTGGAGACTTTGATATTGTTCATGCTTAAGTAAAAGAAACCAAAGGACAGCTCAGCCCTGTAAATAATAATTTTATTTCTTGGAAGCTTAGAGCTGTCCATGAAGGATAAAATATACGCCTGTAGTACCAAGATAATATGAGCATCCTAGCCCCTCTAACACCTCTTTGAAATCCTCCCATCATTGGTTTGTATCATAGATAAGTAAGTAAAGTGAGTCTGACTTCAAGAATGTCTGGATCAGTTGAAAAGCAGCAAGAAATATGTGTGCTTTTCCAAGTTTTACTATGATTGCTATTCAGTACTGTGGGTCACAGTGATTAGTCAAGTTTTGTTATACCTGAGCATTTGAAAGCTACAAGAACTCTCTGTAAAACCACACTGGGATGTCCCCAGTTTGGCTGGGATACCTCATGTGCATAAATATTTACCCTTGTAATTCTGTATTTCTCATCCTAGCCTCTCTCCTTAGTTGGCAAGGGCCTGTTACAAATTTTCACAACACGCTCCAGAGGTCAAAGTCAGTATTGTCAGCACCTCTCCCTCCTTCAGTGCCAAAGAGTCTAGTTACTTCTCAAGGATTTCTTCACTTACATCTAGGAATAGCTTCAGTAGTTCCTGGGAGAAACCTTTCTGCAGTTGACTGACACCCATAAAGCATCTTGCTCTGAAGTGTGCACTTCAAAACAGCAGTCACATCACAAACAGTCAAAACTATAATTTGAAAAGTGCACAGCAACATACACACTGATGGCACTAAGATGGACACCAGAGGAGACAGTGGGGCTGGGAAGGGGCATGCATTCAAGGTACTTTAAACACAGTGTTCTGGCCTTCATGAACAGACTCATGCACATTAAGCCTCTCTAGGATAACAACTCAAATTGCAGCCAGCATCAAAAATTAACAGTCATATACACTGAAGACCACAACAGTGGTTAGGCATAAGATTAGCCTCCAAATTAAGAAAACTGTTTTATTCAGTAGTTTGCAAACTCTTCCACATTGTGCAATTTACTTTCAGGAGAACTAATGATTTTAGTAACTACAACTGATATCAAACAACCTAATGTTATTTTATCATCAGAAGTTTACCTAGACAGCTTCTACTCAAGATAACAACATTCTCTTTGCACTGAAAACCTCTATATACATTTCTATAGCTCAGTACCCTGCCCAACCTTGTGGGGAGAAAGGCAGAAATGTCTTCTGGGCAATTGTGTGATGTCTTGAGCCATGACTTCAAGAGCTGTGTGCTTTTATTCCTTATCCCAATTCAGTAAAACAGTTTACAGAGCGATAAAAGTATGTAAGATAATAGATTGAAGGCTTCCCTCCCCAGTAAACAGTCAGGAAACAACAGTATTTTCTTTTGTCTGCATCCTTATTTGCTCACATTCTGCATCCCTTGTAGCCTCTTGGATTGAGGCAGGGAGGGACAGAAGAAAGAGCACTCCCAGAGGGCCTCAGAGGAAAAGGGAAGTGCAGCAGCAAGGCTCAGGGGCTGAAAGGTTAGGGAGGTCTGCATGAGATGGCATTGGCTCCAAAACCTCAAGTAACCCTCACTCTGACAAAGGAAAAAGAAGTTAAATTGTAACTTATGTTGAACAAGTAAATAAAACTTGGATTTGCATTTATAAGTTCCTTCTTTAAAATAACACTTATTTGAAATATACACTTGCAATGCACACAGGATCAGATCAAGAATACTGTCACTTTCACAGCAGAGCACTGAAATGAGGACTCCTAGAAAGCAGGACTGGTTTTTATGTCTGCTGATACTTGTAAGCTGACAATTAAATTCACAGCTTGTTTCTTTTACCTTCTGTCCTAGTTCAGCAGG